>CM052328.1:4078069-4161432 GCA_028455615.1 Lasioglossum zephyrum | reverse complement strand
CCAAAAACCCACGTTTCTGGCATCCCTGGACCCGAGCTATGCAAACCATTTTTCACAGTGTTGCATTTTCTACAATTACTTCAAGCATCGATTGCGACGAAACAGCCGCCGAATGAAAACTTCTTTCACCCTCTAATAATGTTTGAATTAACCCTTCGCTGCATAACGTATCGTATCTGATACAGTTAACAAATCTGCTGTAGAGGATGTCTCAAAATTCCTTCAACATCCGGAAATTAGAGGTTCGTGAGATCTAGGTAATTTTATTTTTCGATCGTAATATTAAGATAATTAGAATTAAATTTTATCGGTACACGGTTCGATCAATTTCTACACACTAGCAATTTTGTAAGCAAACCCAAACGTGTCGATTCTGATGTGAATCATAGTGCTTGAGGCCACGTTTGCTATTAAAAATGTTTAATAGTAAGGGAAAAGAAAGGTACTGTTTCGTCTGTGTTTTTTGTTTGCGTTTGTCGTCTTGTTTCTCGTCTGCGTTTCCTCTTTGTGATTCTTGAGATCATTTGAAGCAACATTTTAATTTGCAAAAATGGCATCTGTGGCTTTGTTAATAAGTTACTAACGAACAATACAGACCAATCAGAGCGCGACCTACACGCTTCTTGGCACAGTCGACCCGGCGCGCCAACTGTCAATTGGCCGACTGTGCCAACACGCGTCTAGGTCGAGCTCTGATTGGTCTGTGTTTTTCGTTAATAACTCCTTAAAAAAGCCGCGGACGCCACTTTTGCAAAGGAAAATGTTGCTTCAAATAAACTCGAGAACCTTCAATTTCCGGATGTTGATGGAATTTTGAGACACCCTGTATAGTAAACTAATAATGTGTTTTCTTACTATGTTTATTTATATGTTTATTCTTCTGATACTATTGTTTTAATTTTTGTCAATATTTTTCCCTTAAGTAAAACACAAAAACTGACCTCCTTTCATGACCTGTATAGTAAGCTAATAATGTGTTTTCTTACTATGTTTATTTATGTTTATTCTTCTGATAATATTGTTTTAATTTTTGTCAATATTTTTTCCTTAAATAAAACACAAAAACTGACCTTCTTTCAATTGTTTTCATCACAATTAAAAAGCTCATACAGTGAAGGGTTAAGATAACGATTAGATGGAAGTACTCGAAGAATATGCTCTATTCTTCTAGCCGAACAAATTGTTCTTATTTACCGGAACGAATTTGTTCTGCGAGATTAGTGGCGGACAGGTCGAGAACACGAAGAGGATACGACACCTTCTTGCGGTCAATGGTAAAAATAGTAACAGTGGCGGTCAGAAACAGCAGAGCACCGCTAGTTAAGGTCAGGATATTTGTAGACGTCGATGAAAGTGGTGCCGCTTGGTAATGAAGGCGGACCCGTTCGAAGATTCGAACATTGGAGAGTATGAACCAGATACAGTGGCTCGCAAAAGTATTATATTCGAACGCTCTCCATTCAAATTTTCAAACCTCCACAAAATTATTCGAATACCACCGTAATTGACTTTCGAATGAATTTGATCGTAGCTTTTTATTTTGTATGTTTGTCGTTCAGGTTCGTCGCCGTCACTTTGTTCTCTTGGTTGTTTAAAAGGTTCTTCAGCCGCCCACGTGGTCGCAGGCATTCTTCGTTACAGTTGGCCGTCGACATCGATAACCGGACTGATCTTTAAATAGAATAACGTTTTGTCACCGACATCGGGGGGTCGGTGATCGTACGTGAAAGTAACGTGAATGAAGAAAAGGTTAAGCGAAAGGTAGAACCACTTTGGTCTACCCAAACGACCGCCTCGCCATTGCTAATTCAACGGGCTTTAAATGGAATTCAGCTGGATCGACCGCTATAATACCTCCGCGGTATATGTCAACGTCCACCAACGTTTTTCCACTAATTTTTCCATCGCCTTTCTCTGTCGTTCAATTTTTCCTATTCCAAACACAGACTCTCTACGCTCTGTACACTGTGAAATTGGTATACACTAAAGGATATTCGTTTTTCTCAGATCGCACAGTTTCCCTCGTAATTATGAAAATTGAGAGGACTTTCCCAACGTCCTCCCAGAATTTAACAATGATAAACTTCCGAAAAGCCCGTACCTCCGATTTTTTTATACTCTGGATTCTTATGTATTTGGATCCTTACCTAACCTAAACCTAAACATTAAGTTAACCAACTGTTCGTTATGGAAGAAATGAAACAACCTCGTATAAATTAAAAAATAAACCTATTTGTTCTAAAAATACCTAACCTAAACCTATATTCAAACATTAAGATAAACGACTGTTTGTTATAGAAAAATGAAACAACCTAATATAAACTAAAACATAAACCTGTTTGTTCTAAAAAGAACGAAAACAAAGCGGATAGAACAATATCATGAAAACTGAAAAATAGTTTGCAATAAACAAAACAAAATAAAGTGAAATTGCCGCACAAGTTGCTCAGGGTTATGTCCCTCATAACACATGTAAATGACATTTAAATCGAGACTGGCTCCGTATAACTATAATTTTTCTCAGAAAGTATCATCTTTATGATAAACATCAATAGGATATAAAATGTATATTTTGACCTACAACTTTTATGTGAAGTATTTTTCAAAATTCCCATTATTTACGAAAATAAATGAAAAAAACTATGATTTTTATCGTTTTTTCATGGTTTCCGCTATGAAAATAACATTTGCGCCAATTTTCACTATCATGTTCGTAATCAGCACGGCGAAATACGTAAGAATCCAGTGTATAAAAAAGAATCGGAGGTATGTGATGATAGGAGAGTCCATGATTTGTAGTTGAACTTTCCCGACGGCGCGTATTATGAAAATTTCGTGGAGAAGAAAGATGTCGGCGAGCACAAGCCACAGCTGCTTACCGTATGCACGCGGGCAATTATAGTACGCGGCGAAGGAATACCGGAGAAGCTTTCACTGAAAGATGTTGCCGGCTTCCGGTAGCACAGTGACACTTTTTAGTGGGACGTTCCATTTGACTTTATAATGCGCGGTCGTGTTTCCGGTATGCAACGGCCATCGCGAATTTTAATCGAATGCACGCGATTGAATATGGCCGACGCGAACTTCTGGACTCTCGGTGGAATTTTCTGCGTTAATTATTTACCAACGAGTCAGTCAAGTGATGGCCACTAAAGATAACGACTAATTTTAGTTATGCGTTAAATTCCATAAAGCGACACCGGTAATATTTCACCCGAAATCAATATACATCTCAGTAAAATTAACGAAACTGACCTCGGCTTTAAAACCGAAAGGTGAAGGCTGGTCTTCGTGTTCCGGTGGAACCTTTAACTCGAGACAGAATCACTGGCAAACGGCTGACACAGTTTTACGGATACGTTTAAATGACCAAATTGGCAAATACACCTGTTAATTAAAGATTAACCCTTCGGAAAAGTGGAACCCGACAATTTTTTACTTTAAAGAACAACATATATGGAATATCCTGCAAAATGATCTACAATTAAAAAGAAATAAGTTCCACAAGTTTAAGAAAAACATTTTCCTTATTATTAATATGTCCAATTAACAAGCACAGCATTTCCCCATCTAAACCTACCCTTAACTATTCACGAAAAACGGAGGTGACAACGGCAGTATTATTTTGACCTTGGTCGGAGTAACTTCGTCCCGTTCGTTGTCAATATATTGGATTACGTGTTGTTTTGTGCTTCACACTTATTAAGACGCGCAAATGCCAGTGTCCTGTTGATCCGATGAAGGAACATAAAATTCTAAAAAAATTATAAGTACGGTATTTTATCTATATGAGTCTTCAGCACGGGTCTGCCGAGGGACATTTATGCGCCAGGAACAGTATTCTTTGAGAAATGTAAACATAGCTAATCCAAATTTCCAACTTCTTTATTTTTCATTATTTTTTATGGGACTTCGATGACCATATTTGTAGCATTTTTCTAATTAAAATCATACCAAATATGATATAATTCCGATGATATTTACTTGTGTAATGGACCATTAAAGTTTCGGGCACGAGGGAGGCTCGCCGGCAACTGTCCTTCTTTGCGCTTGAAACTTTAATTGTCTATTACACAAGTAAATATCATCGGAATTATATCATGTTTGGTATGATTTTTATTAGAAAAATGCCACAAATACATATGCTCATCGAAGTCCCATCAAAAAATAATAAAATCGGGCTCATATTTCATAGCCCCACAAGGGTGTACACCCCACAGTAGTGGGGATAGATCTAGGACATTTACAGGTCAGATTTTTGGGACATTTATGGATAAAATACTGTACCTATACTTGAAATTAGTATTTTATAACCCAGGATTGTTATCACATTTTTATGTATAAAAATGTATATAAGGTATTCTTTCATATTTTGCAACTTCTTACTGATCCGAATGGACAGGAAGACGATCACTTGGTACGGGCCTAGTGACGAATGTCCCTTTAAACATATATATATATATATTATTTTTTCGTAATTATGCAAAATTTGCTGTACGTTTCGTGAAAAAATACAAGAAGTACGTGTACGCGTCTCTGACGCGACACATCGTGGACAGAAGGCCTTACAAGTAAAACATTTTTTTCATGTTGCATATTACCAACCGAGCAATTACTATTACTATGTCATTGTTTGATTGGTATTTCAATCATTTTGATTGATTACACGTGGTACGAAAGAGTAGCTGTTCCCATTTAGAATGTTGAAACACTTTACAGCTGCTATTAATTTATTTAACCAGTTGACCGATGAGCCAACATTCTCAGAATACTATCAATCTCGTTCTCTGGCTATTAAAATTATCAAAGGAAAAATTACTGCTGTTCACAGAAACAATTTTTATTTCTTTACGATTCTCCGCAATGGTTAGGTGCAGTTTGAAACAGTTAAAAAATACTGTTATATTATTCGCAACATTATCGGTGTGCAATTAAAGAAAACTGATCGGCTGTGCTATTTTCAACTAAGTAAACTCCGTTAAAAGTTATCGGTGTGCACGAGCCGATCATAATTTCGTGAAAAAGAACAGAGTGGTGTGTGCTCGAGGCATTTCATACTGTTTCATACGTTTCGAGTGAAAATAAACGGGTTATATTGTTCGAGCGCGTCACGAACGATAACCGGCAGCATACGAACAGAAACATTTCCAAGTAATTGCATAACATTTTCGTAACACCTGCGTCATCAGGACATCTGAGTTAATTGATTCAATAATCCGGAGAAGTGTTTATAACACCTCGAGCGAGTGGGATGCAAGCGAAAATTGTTAAAAGTTGATATACGTGTACGGTAGTGATGGGTCGCTCGTTACATAATCGGTTGTGCTGCCAGCTGTTGTCAGACTTCGAACGTTTTACAAAGTGCTCGAGGAACCTTTTAATTTTATTTTCGCTTATATTCGCACATTTCGCCACGTTTTTATTAGCTCGCTTTCTTGTCTGTCTGTTTGTTCGATACAAATCTTGCAATTGATTTCAAACTAACTTCCCGAGATCAGCTAGAGACTTTAAACTTTCCACATAGCTCAGAACTAAATGACAATGCAATATTTAAAAACAATTTTTTTAAAAAGAATGCGTTCTTTCATTTGCAAATTGCGTCAGGATAATCGTCACCGACGCTCTGGAAAATCTGTGCAAATCTAATATTGTTATTGCGAAAGTTATTATTGCTACAGCACGAAATGTAATTACGATATTATTTTTCCGAGTCATTGTTATCTGGTCACGCACGCGAATTATCTGAGGGACTGGTTTGTAGTGCCATAAATACGCGATATACCGGCACGGTGTGCTCGTACAGCTCAACTGTAAAAACATCCAACTTCGATAACCGTTTCTCCGTGTTATCGACACCACCCGGTATACAATATACCCGTCGAATAATAGAGATCACGTTAAAATTCGTACGAGCTTCACCGCGCTCTCGTTTTATCTCCGGCGTCGTCCGGGAGACGTCCGAGAGACGTTTCTCTACTGCTGCAGGATATCGATGGAGAACAATGTCGTCTGCCCACGCAGGATCCAAGTTTTGTCTGAACCCGACCGATCGATACCTCGCGACCGGAAGTCATCCTTTAGTTTCGATACTGACGTCACGCCCGGCGAAACATCGCCGGATGTCACGTGGGTGTTGCAGCAGCTCCAGGTATTCTGGTTTTTCATTTTCATACGCTCTTTCAAGATATTTATAACTCGTACAATTTTTATTGTGTCCACTTCAAAAGTTGTACAGTATACAGTTGACAACAAATTACAATAACAGCTAATCATAAAAAAACTCTTTATTAAAAAAAATTAGAATAAACTTTTTTACTAATGGAACCTTATATTTTTGGTGCATTAATCGATGCATTTTTGTATTCCCTTTAAAGAATTATTAAGATACTTAGGTCAAAAATTGATTATTTTAGAAGTTATGATTTTTGTCTCGAATGTCCATTTACATTCCGCACTATGAGGTGCCTCAAACACCTGTGAACGTGTGTATAAAATTTGAACGCCAGTGGCTCGGTAGTTTTTCGAAAAGACATTCCGATAAATTGACAGAGCACGAGTATCTTGTCTACGGACTCGGTGTTCTCTTTCGAATTTCTCGAAGAAATTGTTTAGCGACATGCCACGTTCTTTTGCTATCATTGACAAGGTCGACGTTTTTAAGAAGCTTTCGTCGCTAACATTTTGTCTCTACCAAAACAGTCGATGTACTATCCAGTTCCAGACTCGTAACCGGAAGGTCACGTTTTTTTCGTGACACGTGATGACTATGCCACGCGCGTGGACATATACGTGAAACAACATGCGAGACAAGATTGCGTGAAATTGGTTTATTATCTTTCCGATATACCCGACAACCTCACACGATTTCAACTATTTTCAAAAAATTATAGAAAATATCTATGCGAAACTACAATGAAACAATCTTTTTCTAGAAACGTGTACCGACCACAAAACAAACGAAGAAAAGCAACGTGTCCGGTCAACGCAGCCATATACTACTTCGAGAGCATACCTCGCTTTGCGTGTACTACCAACTTGTTCCCATTCGAAGCCAACAAATTTCGCAAAGAACCCCGCACTAATCATATGGAAAATCTATCTCGATAAAATCAGTTGGATTTTTCATGTGTTGTAGCTTATGATCTACTGAAGAATATATGTAAAGGGCACAAATCTCAATAATGGACAGTTATCGAGTTATAATCAGTGAAACATGAAAAATTCGAGCTGCTGAATACTCAAATTTCGGGAAGTATTTATTTTTTGGAAAAATGTTTAAAACAAAAATAGTAGGGTTTCCCAAAATCTGTTAGGTGGTGTAATTATTTTTGAATTTTGAATGACCTTGGGAAGGTCTGTGAACAGATATTTTCACAGTAGATTGATTTCCACATTTGCGTGTCACAGTAGTGATAAGGACCCTACGGTTCGTCACTCCCGTAGTATTTTACCACGTCTCTGCGTTTGTGTGCGTGTGTGTCTGTGTGTGAATTAATAAAAAAAATGATCTTATTATGTATTACTCATTTGGATTCTGTGTTTTGAGTATTCGACAGCTCGAATTCGTCATGTTTGACTGATTATAACTCGATAACTGTCCATTATTGAGCCTTGTGCCCATTACATCTTTTCTTCAGTAGATCATAAGCTACAACATATGAAAAATCCAACTGATTTTACCGGCATAGATTTTCTATATGATTAGTGCGGAGTTGTTTCACCCATGCACCAAGTGCACCCCTAATCAATTCTAGACCCCCATCACCCTCCGCAATACACCGCAGAAGTGCATCGATTTTGCGGAGGCTCATCTCGGAGGTTACCGACCGAAAAGTTCCAATCGGCATGGAGGAGACCTGGTCCACCGGAAACGTCTCACGAAGAAAATCGTTACCCACCCAAGAATAATTCTTCCAGTGGTTTATCCTGATCAAAGATCGCTCGACGATACCTCGCGTTATCGAGGGAGAGAGTGGAATCAACCGTGGCTTTATTTTACTCCGTTCGGTTAATGACACGAGTGAGCAAAGTATCAGCGCACGCTCGAGCTGGCGAGCATCTAGTCGTACACCATCGCATCGTGGCGCACACGAGGCACGAGCCAGCAGGCCAGCCGTTCTTGAGTTACATAAGCCTTACCTGCATCAAAGGCAGCGCCTGGTTTCGATCGACAGGTCTGATCATCTGGTTGTTCGCTGTCTGCTCGTCCTTTGCCGCATCCCCTTCGTTGGGCTCCGCCTTTCTCGCCTGCACCGCTGATTTTTCATCCGCAACCTTCACTTCCTCCATGATTACTTCAAAATTGATCCTCTATATCACACAGACTATGATACAGTGTCGTTCACACAGAGATAAGTCGGTCCTTGAATGGGTTACAGTGAAAATCCTCAACACTTTGCGTAGTGTCACGTGGTGGTCACGGGATGGGACACCGTTAAACAGGCCAGAGAGAAAAGAGGACTGGAAACACCGTTCGTATCACGCGGATCAAAGATCGACGGTCGATTAACCGCGTGTAAATTGCTGACGGAACGAACGGTCGGCGACGATGATCGAGGAAACGGTCGATAGCGTAAAGAACAACGAGACGACCGGCGGGATTCGACACTGCGAGATTCTCATGCCGCTCCGTACCCGGCGTGATGTCGCCCCACCCGAGCCAGCGGAGTTGAACGCCGCGTAACTATACCCCCCTCCAACTTCACAAGCCTGGCCACACGTCTGCCCGAAATCGCCCGAAAGGTGCCGGTCGTCTACGTCGGAACGACGGTGCAGCGCCACCGGCGACGCGCCATCGGGACGGTAACGAGGGAAATGCGAACGCTCACCCCACGTGACGCGCAGCGCATCGACTTTCGAAGTAATACACCGATACGGAATTTCGAGAAAGTTGCCGTGCTCTTTCATGGATTCCTGTTAGGTATTGTTTTATTGGAATCGAATGTTTATTAGGTTCGATGGATTATTACGAAGATTCTTCGTAAGAAGAAATTTATGGTAATGCAAGAGCCATCGGAGGGGATGCTCAAGAGATCGAGGAACCTGAACGAGTCATAATATTTATTTCCTTATGTCAACGACAGACAAATAAAGACAAACGTCTAGACATTTGGAATCACGCATTAAAGAACGTAAGCATAATATTTTTTCATCTCCAACACAACACACTGCACTGACGAAACATTCGGTAGAATTTGACCAGAGATTTTTGATTTTGAAAATGCAAAAGTGGATCTTTACCCATTCTGTTAGGTTCTGAGGAACACATTGTCGGTCTTGCCCAATATATCAAAGATACTAAGATGTACAAAATATTGTAAGAAAATGTACCGTGTTGCTAATGACCTTTGATGTTAAAGCAATATTAAATAAATAAAAAAAAAGTAATTGACAAAGAAGCTAATTTACACTAAAGGATACGGTTAGAAACAATTCATATGATTAATATTACGCAACATTACTGAACCAGTAATGTTCTACGATGAATTTTTCTAATAAATTCCTTATGTTGCTTTGGAAAATGCATTAAACATTTACTTTGTTTCACGTACAATCGACTGTACGTAATTTGGTCAAAATAAATTTGAATGTCAATTAAATATTATCATAACCAACATGGCATGTGAGCAGTTAAAAGAATGTTGTAAAGACAGTTTATGTTTTGAATTTACCGCGAAATATTGATTGGCCGGATTGGATTGGAGCACGTCGATCGATGATGTGATACGTTCTTTCCAAATGTTCACGTTGCCTCATTGTCTCATATACCGGCTTGGCATCAACACGTGTTTCAATAATTCTATGAAGTTAAAAGTTTATCTTTTCCACTAAGCAAGTAGGTATTAGTTTTCCTCATTTTAGATTAACATACAGTAAAACATAATAACGTTTAATAATTTACAGACGCAATTATTTCTTGAGAATGATCTAAAGTAAGATCGAAACGGTGAAATTAATGTGATAATTTGCAAACAGTGTGTTTTAAAATAACAATTTATCAAATCAGTGCGCCGATAACATTAAAGTATTTGTTAGAGTCATAATATTGCCTAAAATTAGTTTGTAATTAGTAGACAGCGTATTTGATGCATTTTTGACAAAAAATGAATGAAGCAAAGACATTAGAAGAATTATAAAATACAATAATATTACGTTCAACAGAAAGTAAATTCCTGTTTCACTGCAGTTGGTGCAATTCAGGTAAAAAAAAACGCTCATTTTACATAACGATCCGCTATCGAGGAGTTAGCATAGAAATGACATCCACTCTTTACACTCGGAAAGTGCAATTTGTATTCACCTATACAAAATAAATTATTCAATTTGATGGCGAGACACTCTGCATGAAATTAATCAGGTATTACGAGTCCTAGTGTCTTCATAAAATGTCTATAATCCATTCGACTGCATTTTTTTCATTTCTACTATGAATGTATGCAAATTGATGTAGAAATGTCCGAAGAAGTTCTTCAATGTTTAACATTGAAAGAAATATTTCGAAACGAGTCCTGTTGCTATGCAAACGTGGCATACAAAGTGTCCACTTTTTACGGCAGTTAAACACTCTACGACTGAATTATTTATGAATACAGTTTAAAACGTAGCTTCTGCTTGCAACAATATTTTCCACTCTTCGCAACAATACCACGTAAAATTAAAAGAAAAGAAAATCAAATTGGACATTCCATAACTGGATGCGAACGTAATTACACGAATCTAATTCTTTAATTACCGCAACGTTAAAAGGAAACGTGGGAATGCTTCCGGACTGATAATCTACTTCGCTACACTCGGACTATAAACATTGCTAACAGTGGCCCGATGGTTTCCAGCACATTGTAGACATCTTCTTCTTTTTAATTAACCGAAGTAAAAGCAGTTCTTCATATCGGAGCGAGACAATTGCAATTTTATTTCCCCGTTTTATCATCGTTTGGTCTCGAGGCAACGAAAAGTTCCATTTCCGCGTTTCGCGGAGTCGTAAATAGCCGTTCGAACGCGTTCTTGAAATTGATAAATAGACTGTGGATCTTTATGCAAAATGTACGTTGTTCGAGTCAACGAACAAAAGAAGATACATGCGTAACCTGCATATTTAAAAATATATATTCCAATTTTCTTGAAACTCGAATTTCGCAGAAATTCACGCAGACCGCTTTCAGAGAATGCAGAGAAATTGTTCAGACGAACGCAAAAATTAGGAGAACTTTAAATTGCGCAAAGCCTCGGTAGACGATTGGGCGCATCGTTTCCCCATCGCTATCGGACTGAAGCGATCGAAAATCTTTGAGTTCGCGAGGATTGCAAGCGCGTCGGTGCCATATGTTAGCGTGCACAGAACCGTTGCTCTATTCCCGCAAAAATCGACTAATAAAAAGGTAACTCGTCGACCTTCGATATAGTCTATACCTTCGTGGCAATTGGCTCTTAGTATCTTCCTCTCTGTTCCTTTCCGTGCTATTCTCTCTCTCTCTCCCCCTCTTCATCTCTCTCCGTCTCGGTCAACCCGTTCGTCTCACTTCTACTCACCCCCTCCGGTTTCAACTCGCAGCGTGTGGTTCGACAGTGTGTGCACCGTTGCCAACTTTCACGTATCATAATACACAGTGAAAGAATGTGGTTTCCCTTTCAAATTACAAAATACGATGTGAGCTCGCTACGGCACTGCACACTTCCTTCGATTATTTGGTCTTGTCCCTTCTGCCTCCATTTTCTAGTCGACAGGACCTTTCAGGGTCCAGAACTGTCCTGCCGACAACGCGTGTTTCCCAGTTACGGAGGAGCGCCAATTTCGTCGACTACAATAAGGGTTAAATAAATCTATATTTACAGAATGTGCCAGTTTTTTTCCAGCCAAACTGTCCCAGCGTGTTCTACACGCAAAAGTAAGAAAAAAAATGTAATATGAACATATGCTCTTAAATGTTTTACTAAGGAATTGTAACTAACAACAGGAAAAACGTGGTAATGAAATGATAATAAACTGGCATTTCGACGACACGATACGATAATAGAATATCTCTATTTGTATTTACATAAACTCTTATGTTAACTATTAGAGATATTCATTATACATAATATTAGAGAATATAAGAGATATTCATAATACGTTCTGTATCGGCGAAATCCCAGTTCATTATCATTTTGTAATATTAGTTATAATTTATTAATAAAACATTTAAGAGCATATGTTTACATAACATTTTTTTCTTACTTTTCCGTGTAGAACACGCTGGCAATGTTTGGCTGGAAAAAAACTGGGACACCCTGTATTTCTGAGAAAGTTATTATTATACCTGATAGTTTGTCGACCACTGTGCGGAATCGTTGGTGATCGTTAACCTTTCCGCGACGGACGATGCTTATCGCGTCAGCGCGACATTCTTCGTTCTCGTGATTATTCATTGTTGCTGCCGGTCATTTCCGCATCGATTACAAGGTCCCGCCGACGGGGGATCACCGGTTTGCCCGGTAATTGGCCGACAGGCTTCGCACCGGTCCGTGTTAAAGCCGCGTTTCCATCGGCGAATCTCTTGTTCCCCAAGGATAGGCGGGGACAACCTAGCTCGAGCAACACCTGAGCCACAGGAGCCTTGATTGAGATATCACGTTGCCACGTATGACCCGTGTCTCTCTTCCTCTCTCGCTAGATTTTACTGCTAAAGACAGACTTGACCCAGATAATAAGAACCAGTGGACACATCCATTCTAATTGCCACTATCGATTCGTCGTCGGTTTCCTAGTACTTGTTGCAGCCAACGCTGACGACAATGTGTATCGTCTTTCGCACGATTAATTTGAGCAGCGAAGTATTCGTCGCGCAGATAAAACGGGGCCAAGGACGCGGGATCCCGCTCCGGAAAAATGCGAACAATAAAAAGCTATGGTCACCTTTCATCTCGCCGAGAAAATGATCCTGCGACGCCTAAAACTGATCACCACCGTGACCCGCAACTTTCGACCAGTCCCAACCTACCCTCTAACAAAAGATAGAAACTCCAGGTGTGCGGGAGAGATTAATTTCTTCAGAATGGTACAAGATAGAAGAAAATGTTAGTTATCGTTTTCGAAGGCCATCGGACATTTTTAACCCTCATCAATTTGACACAAGTTTTGCCGAAATAAGTTATACTGGTCTGTTATTTCGTGTGACTTTTATTTATTTAATGCGGAACACATGACCGAGAAACCTAAGATATAAATGTTAACTCATCAATTTAACTGAAAAAACATTGAAATTTTTTTTATTTTCTGATGATAGATTCAGTTCGTGAAATGAGGGACGGATGAGGGTTAAATGGCACCATATACTTTTACCAATGATGTGCCACAGTATAACCTTGAAACGACCCCCGTGGAGTTTTATGCATAATCAAGACTGGTTTGTGTTTTGGTGGACGGGTGAAGAAGGCGCCGTAAAGATCACCATGGATACTTATAAGGGAACCATGCATTTTTTAATACACCATACACTTAATTATTCCTTGTAAAAGTTTTTCAGGTCGATGAGAATTTCAGCATAAAATGAAATATCAATTTTAACGGTTCTTGCGAAACTTTCGGGGCAAGTGATGCGCGATAAAAATAATCTCTGTAATCGGTACGAGCAACGGAGTGTTGGTGCAAGAATAATTTTTTAAAAAATCGAAGGTACAGTCGTGTTCATCTCGCGTGGACGCTGTCCAGCTAGGCAACAGGTTTCCGACGTATTCCACTGTGCTATAGCTCGAGAGAACATCCCCGGTTTTAGTTTCAGTAGTTCAGGACGTCCCTGACAGCGGCGTAGCATCGCCACTTATCAGGCAAATAGAATGGCTCGAACACGTGGGGGAAGGGGCTGTCCCAACCCGTCACCCTCCGTATAGGTGCCTCCAGACTCAAAAAACAGACCTCCTATTTCAAAAAGAATAGAATTCAGTGTTGTAGCCATGTTTCAGGATGAGTTTTTGTTAAAACTTTTATGTTGGGAATGGCTGGACAGAGAAGATTTATTTCGGATTAGGGTTTTGGGTACAGGAGGTCAGGTAAAATCGTTTAACCCTTCGCTGCATGGTTTTTTAATTGGGATGAAAAAATTTAAAGAAGGTCAGTTTTTATTTAAAGGAAAAATATTTGAAAAAATTAAAACAATATTTCCAGAAAAATAAACGTAATTTCGAATAGTAAGAGAATACATTCTTAGTTTAATATATGTATACCAGATTTGTTAACTGTATCAGATATGATATACTACACAGCGAAGGGTTAAATTACAATGCGCAAACATTTTCTCATAATTCACACTTGTACTCTGGCCAGGTTCCGCGGCACTCTAAACAGGCGTCCAGGTATTATTAATATATTTAAATTTATCTTTCGATTTGTACAAATTATTAAACGATCTCTACATAAATCTTCATTTTGTTGTTATATCAGTTCAGAGAAGTAATTTACCTGAATGGTCGACGCTATTTCCGCTCCGAATCCGTTCGTTAGCGGCGCTTCATGTGCGATCACAACTCGTCCCGTTTTCTTCGCCGACTGCAACATTATGCGTTACATTAAAGCGTTTGCATAATAAGATTCCTCTCGAAACTTTTACGGGCCATTATATATTGCACAACGGCTGAACGAAGAGAAACAGGCAAATGTATCGGAAAAATATCTTTACGGGATCGAAAGTAAACGAACTATTTGGTAATTGTGACTAATAAAAACGAACCGTTGGGAAACTGGAATTAAGTGGATTTCACGATTACAGGCTGAACGATGTTTACAGGAGATGCTGATATCTGCATTTCCAGGTTACTTAATCAAAATGTTGGGCTCGTAAGAAATACAATAAGAAATCACCTTATCCACTCGTTGAATATATGCAAAATACAAAATTGTATCGCGTTATCTGATTCGTTGGATACTTTCGAATTTACTAGAAACGTGAACTCAGCGGATTTGTACGTAAAATAAAAATGGTATCACGTTATCCGACTCCTTAAATTATTTAGAATTTACGAAAAATATGAACACTCCCTAGTAGCACAAAATATTGTATACACATTCATATAATATTAAAAAGATATCAATCTCTTCTTAATATTTAAATATACATACAATATTTATTTTATATTAAGTAACAAATATTTCTTTTTAAATATGCAGGAAATATCTATTTCATATTACGAGAAAAATATTTTTTTCTTAATACAAAATGAATTCTTATTTAATATTAGAAATAGAATACTTTTTTTCCTAATATACAGATAATATTTATGTCATATTATAAAGAAATATTTTTATGTAATATCAGAAATTATATAAAATTATATAACATAATATAAAAATTTCTTAATTGTAATAAGGTCCTTTGGAAGATAAAATGGAATATTCCCTCAAACAGTGCACAGAAAATAATAGATATTCATAGTTTCTAATTTTTGTTACAACTTTTTCTTACATGTGAAAATTTTATTGAATGTTATTTAAATATTGAATTTATATTTTTCAAATATTGTATTCACATTTACTTTATATTTTTTAAATATCTAGTTTATATTATCTGAATATTTAGCTTATATTTTTTAAACATTCAATTTATATTTCTTGTACATGTATACAACATTCAGATCCAATATTTTTCTCATATGAAAAAATGTGGCTTAAAAAATATTTTTCCAATATTTGAAAAAAATATTTATCTAATATTTTTGTGCTATTAGGGCTGTGGATTTTAGTGGAGAATAGAAATGCTATCAGTTTAAGCATTGTCGGTGTAGCAGAAACGTCTGACGGGATTCAGGTGTATATTTCGGAATTGGACAAGAACCGGTGTCGGCGCACGGTAGAGACACATTGAATACTCAAACACGTGTCAAGGGGAGGTAATTCCATGTGCGAACGAAGGCACGGGCTCACGGATCAATTCACGAATGATTTATGCGCCGTCCCATACGAGCCGGCACAACAATAATTTATACGCGACTTGACGCTAAGCGATGCATTAATACAACGGGCCGGACGAATCGTTTTGTTGGCGAGCGTCGATTTCATGGGCGCGGTGATCGACGTTAGGAACAAGCTGATCGGTGCTCCGTAATTAAGACACGTAGGCGAGCCTGCGTCCGTGTAACGTTGTAAATCATTAGGAACGGTAAACTCGATAGTACTCTCGTGACTTCTATACACATAGTTACCGTGACATTTCAGATTTCAGGTGACCTTAGTGACAGCTACTGAACAAAATTAACTGGGACGCCATATCAAAACTAATCACCAGACTGCGGATCTTTGTGCAAAATAAAAATAGTCTGCATCAATTGCAACCAATATCCCAGATAGCACCATACGTCCATAGGACGTACGTTTTACATCCAGTTTATGTCCTAACGTCCTACGTCCATTCTGAACATTCGAAGGATGTCCTTAGGTCTTAAATTTTGGACGTTCTCGGAACGTTTTTTAGATTTTATGCATGTCCTTAGGACTTAAACTTTGACGTTCTAGGAACGTCCGTTTCTTAGGTTTTACGAATGTCCTTGGGACTTAAATTTTGGATATTACCGAATATTGTTAGAACTTAAATTTTGGATAATTTAAAAAGGTCCGTTAACTATTGCTTTTTTAAAATAAAACTGAAATATTTTCTTATTTTTTATTTATATTAGTCACAACAATACGGTGGCTATAGAAATATTGAGTTGGCAAAGAGAAAGTAATTGAAAAGCCGGATATCTTTATTCAATCAAATATTTTCTTGTTTAAGTATTCTCTTACTTACTTAAATATTCCCAAAATTCATTGGTTGGATAAAAAGAATTGGACTCTGTTTCACCTTAAAACACCGAAATTACTTTCATGCCAAAACAATAATAAATGGACTGCGACTCTTTATGGCAGTGGTCGATCGATTTGAAGATCTGTTAGCTAAATGTTAGAGGCCGGAGTCTTTTCGCTCTGGTCGGCGAAAACGCAAACGAGACGTGGCAGCGGCATTCACTCGTCCGAATTACGATACCCGGGGATACAGCTCCACGCGGACACTAAATATTGCGCTGATTTATGCTAATCGATCTTTAGTCGCTTAATGATATGCCGATTGTACGGTATGCACCCGCGGCTTACACGCCGTAACATTATTCTCGCGCGTGCACACAACCGAGCCGTGGAACAAGCGCGAGAGGTGGCGACCGTAATTGGAAACCCGTTTCGCGTAATTTCGATACGTTCACGGATTCTCCGAGCACGACGATCCTCGCCAAATGACGCAGGCGAGACCCTTCCACTTCGAAACGATCAAATTCAGTATATTCGGTCAACCGAATAGCTTTTTTTTACCTTGAGTGGCCTCCGACGATCTTCATTATTCAACAGGCGATTATACTTGTCTTGAAGCACACCGTCACAATGTAAATTTAATCATTGTTTTTACACAGTTTGATAGACGCGATCGTTTTCAATGTGGTGAAATATTAACACTCCTAACCCTCATACGTTCCTCACAGTGACAATTTACCCATTTCGTTTTTTTCACATATTGCGAAACGATTGATTTCTTTTTCGTCTGTGTTGCAAAATGTATTTCTTGTAAATGTCACACTATAACTGGAGCGTAATACGTAGATTCGAAAATTGAAGTAAAAAGGGGTGAAATATTATTCTAGAATCTTTTATGCAACTATGTCTGAGGAGCGTATGAGGGTTAAAATCATCGAATCTTTCCACTGTTACGAATTGCACATTTCTCTGACGAATGCACGAAACTTCAGACTCCGGTAATAAAGTAATTGTGAAAGCAAAAACTAGTTGCTACTAGCACCCGGTTGTTGGTATTACGCGACCGGTATTGTCCGTCTCTGTAACGCGTAAACGTCGTCGTCGGGTGAGACATTCGCCGCAAGAAAGTTGCTCGTGAAAACACCAACAATTTGTTGGTGTCGCAACGATGAAGTAATTTCGTAGCCTGAGGTCAACTCAGTTGTTACAGGACAATAAAGCGGTGTATATCGATTACGGCGAAAAAAAAGGAGAAAAAAGAAAAGAAAACGAATATTTATATGCATGTAACAACTCTGTTCCGTCGGCGCCATTCCGAAAGGTGTAGTTTCATACGGAATAATACGATCGCGTGAAAGGACATCAACAATTTTACGACTTTTTTACAATAATATTCTCTGTACGACAACGTCGAACAATCGGCTACTGACTGAATAACGCTTTTTACGGCTGGTGCATAGGAACGATGCACAATATACAATATTCCGGCGTAAATCACGGTGACGAAATAATGCTCGCGGAAATGCATTCCCGCAAAAACGGTCCGCGTGTAATCATAGTGCAATCTTTTTTCACGCGATTTATAATAATCGTGGTTGGCTTCTTTCGACGCTTTTAGAATCAACAGTTTCACCAAGAGAGATTGCCAAACTAGAGAGTGCCGAGATGAAGGGGCATTTTTGTGTGCCACTGGAAGATCAATAATCTGATAATCATTTTTCCCAATCACTAAAATGATACTTCCTAGAAATGTCCATTTGGCCCATTTTGTAAATTGAAAGGGACATATTTGTTTCAGAAACAATTAGGCTACCATTCCGAGCATAATTCATGCCACTCGAAGGACTAATTAATCTAGTATAATCATTATTCCAAATATTGAAATTTTACTTCTTATTTTACTTGTTTCGGAAACAATTAGCTACCATTTTAAGTCTAATTCGTTGCTAAGTCTAGTTCGTTTATCCGAATTATTAAATGTAGTAACATTTTAAAAAATGTGAAAAGTATTTCAGAGAAGAGTGTGTCGCAAATACACAGTTGGAAAATGTTGGTGAATAAAATTGACTAAAAAAACACATGTTAAAAATTCTATTTGTGAATGAAACGGTTCTTCCTGAATAAACCGTGTCTAGTCGACGTGAAATGCCACGGGTGCTGGTTGCCTCTCACCCTCTTTGTTACAGCGAAGGACACGCGGAGGCCCACGTAATACATATATACTCCGGCGAACGTAACGCACGCGGTTTAACGCGTAATGCCACGCAAACGATCCGATTGCATTAACGCGAGCGCGCGAAGAAAACAGAGCAAATTATAATGACGAAATTACCTTGCAAACGAGTTCCGCGTCCCAAGGTAGGATAGAAACGAGGTCTATCACCTCGCAGGACACGTTGAGCTTCTCCTGGACGAGATCGGCCACCTCCAACAGCACATGCACCTGAGTACCCCAACCCACGAGTGTCACTGCATCACCTACGTGCATGAATTGCACACGTGTTACACACGTACATACGCACACTGTTATTATACGCGGGAGCGTTTCACCTTACACGCTCGCGTTCGAAGCGTGTTACTTGGACGACGACTGTGTGCGCGGCCGTGTCGGTTATTCCCCAGGTTGAGTATCCTGTTTCAGGACTACATCGCGTGCAACACGATTGGATAATGAAAGGACGATTGCGACCGATAAATATTATATTCTAGAATGACGGCTCGTTAGTCTCGCGGCGGCCATGTTGCCGATTGCACTCGGTCTGAAAAGTATCCACGACTTTATAAATTAAATAAATGAAAATTCTTGTACGGCTAAGCAAACACGCAGAACTTTTGCAAGAAGTTAGGAAAATACGATAAAAATTATTCGAATAGCTCCGGTCTCTCCTACTTTCGAAAGCAACTATCGACAGGCTCTCTCTCTCAGAAATATGTAAATTTCTACATGTGATACGGGTGATATTGCGCGCTGCTTTACAAACCCCATTGAATCATTTTAACAAAAAGTTGCTCGGTTATTTTGAATATTAAAAGAGCGGAACGCCCACCTTCTCTCACGATCTCAGCTTTGCCAATCTCTATCTTGTAATGAGCTGTCGGCACCTGGTCGATCGCCGTGCGATATAATATTTTCGGCTCCAACATGATGCAGGGATCCGGTTCCTCTATGCAGCTCAACAGAAGACCCTTGGCCTGGCTCGCACCGCGGGGAATCACCACCTGAGAAAAGAACCAATCGAAATCGTTCAAGATCGCTACATACTGTTTCGTTCACAAAAATAAGATTATGTGTGCGATTATGATAAATGTTTTTTGCGCGGCTGATAAATAAACCTGAGCATCTTTGTTTACGCGGCAAGTGTGCTCTATGGAAGAGGACCGTGCGATCTTTTCAGCTTCAGGAAATGTCGGCGTGATGTTGCGCTACGTAGGTCGCGTAATCGAGATGTATAGTAGCCGTGCAGCGGTGCTTTGTGTGTGTGTGTGTGTGTATGTGCTCGCGAGGAAAACTTTCTTCATGCATACGCAAAGTACATGTGTCGTACAATATTCATGGAATCTCCTCAAGAAAGTTGAGAAGCCGCCGACGACGACTATAGACGACGCGTAATGTAGTGCCCCGCAGAACTGTGTATCCTTGGACATAGAAATTCGTTCGCCATTGGCTCGCCAAGTTTCTTCTATCTTACTATTTGTAAGAAAAAAATAGAAACTCATTTTGTAACATGTACAGAAAATTCCAGAATAAAGTCAGACCGAAAAATTCTAAAATCTTCTAGAATTATAGTTTGTAGACAGCCGACGCACGTAAGGTAGAAACGTAACGGAATCGCGCCTAACAACCGAGTTGTTGATTTTCACGTTCGCGGGTAGCAACGAACGCATGTAAATAGAGGGTTCGTAGAGGTACACGGTCTATTTGCTATTCTGAGAGAAAGGACGAGGACCACGGCCGCTCTTGGTTAGCTTCAGCACCCCGGCAGGAGAGTATGGCGATAATACCTGGACGTCTGCCGGGAGAATCGGGAGAGGACGGGAGTCTGTTCCTGGTCGCTCATTCGGCATGAAGAGTACGGCGAAAATACCTGGATGCCTGTCGAACGAGAGAGAACGGGTCAACTCCTGACCGCCCAGGGTTCGGCAGGGGAGTACGGCGAAAATACCTGGACGCCTGCCGAGAGGGAATAGGAGAGTGTTCCTGGCCGCTTGTTTCGACATGGAGAGTACGGCAATAATACCTGGACGTCATGTCGAACGAGAAAGGATAGAGAACCTTCCGGACGAGGAGAGTATGGCGATAATACCTGTGGACGCCTTATCAAGCGAGAGGGGACAGAACTCCTCCTGGTTGTTTTGAATCACGGAACCTAGCTAGAGCACACGTGTCAATGTTTTAGAGAATTGTATTTGTATTTCACGCCTTGTATATTGAATATTTTTATTGATACATTCCCTTCGCACATCCTGTACCATAATTCTAATTTCCAAAACAAATCCGTCTGTCCAGAACTTCTTGTTTTATCCCTTGCGATGGTTACAATTTCAATTTCTTATAGATCGAGAGTAATGTAACAAAAATAGTTTCATATTCTGCTGGTGTTTATTACCGTTTCAGAGTTTTACCCGTTTAGAATGGCTATGGATTTGGTTTTAAAATGAAATCACGTAATAAATTACGAAAGCATTTCTTTCACGTATGATCAATTATCGCAAGGACTGCCGATACATATTTAAACAATTTCATTCGAAAACATGAGAGTGCATCCATCTAACGACGGATACAGCAAGTACAATGGAAAATATTAACAGACGGGAAGCCCCGTCGAAGCCATCGCTGGCGCCATCTTTACGACTCAGATCATTCGTGCCGCTGATTGCATAGCCCCCTTACGAGGGATCCAGCAAGATTCATTTGTGCTATAGGAAATTATTAATATTTCTCATTTATTTAAATGCATTATAAATGCATCAAGTCCGCGGACTAATTATAATGAATAATTATAATTATTCATTATTAATGAATAATGAATAATTTTTATTCATTATTATATGAATAATAAATAATTATTATTCATTATTATATCATTAATATATAAATGTTATAATAAATCATTTATTGTATCATTATAATGATTATAATGATATAATATTACGCACCTTTAAACCTGGTGTATGTGCAAAATATGCTTCCGGACTCTGCGAATGATAGAGTCCGCCATGACCAACGGCCCCACAAGGTGCGCGAAGCGTTAATTTTCCACAGTCGAACTCTCCACCGCTGCGGTATCTCACTTTGGCAGCCTCGTTCACTAACTAACAAACGAAGCAATAGTAATTAATAAATAGATCGAGTACGTCAAAATCAGAAAAGGCGGTCGTTTTAGTGGGCAAGATCACGCTCGGAGCAGAATCAGCACCCTAATTGCTATGAATTTTCCAGGTGAAACTTGTCGACAGCTGTATCTTTACTTATTTTATACATCTAGAATCTAGGAATAAGTACCTGATCGAAAGCGGGATATATGTAATCAGCGAATTGAATTTCTGCGATCGCGGTCACGCCGAGGGTAGCTAAACCGATGCCAAATCCAGCGATACCTTGCTCGCAGAGAGGCGTGTTGAAAACGCGTTCTTTGCCAAATTCCTTCTGAAGATCCATCGTGCATCGGAAAACGCCACCGAAAGCCACGTCCTCTCCAAATATTACTAATCACGAACAGAAACAATTGAGATTAACGTTGTTTACGAGTTAAAAACGATTAAGCCTTCGCGAGGATCGCAACATTAAAAAATTTTGAAGCAAGAAAGCGTAACCGCACCGCCCTCAATCTTAAATAACATTAATGCAGAAATGATTTATTCATTGATTGCTTGATCACGACTGTGACCATTGTAGCCTCACGCTAACAATACTTACGCTTCCATTTGCATTTAAAATTCGTTTGTTCTTCTTCGATTCGTTCCTGTAATTTCGTAAAACTTTCATCGTGTTTATTCTCGGTTCTCTCTTATAATTCACAGAACGAAACGCTAGTCGAGTGACATAATATACGTGGCTATCTACGAATATAAGTATACTTTACACGATTTCAATAAGTCTATACATGTGCAAGCGCAATTACTATCTCACGAGTCTCCAACGATAAGATAAAACAAGTTCAAAACGTTTTCATAACGTCCAAGCAAAACAGAAGCAAATGTTTCTTATAGATTTCATGTTTCTCTGGTTAAAGAAAAAGAGGAAAAAATTAATTAATGTTACCTGCGGTGGGATCTTTTGCCAACACCAGTCGAAGTCCGTGATTAATGGCTTGGTACATGTTCATCTTTTCAGTTTGCCCTGCAGCAAAATACAAATTTTCAAGCTAAATTGCAACTAACTCGTTTTTAGTGTTTTAAATTTCATCTAATCATTTTTGTCATAAATGTAAAAATCCGCTGTTTCCTACACCTCGGCACCTTGCATCGACAATGTCAGAAACGATAAGTAAATAATCGCACGATTTGCTATTTTAGATATTCACTCTGTTCTACGCTGTTTGATCTAATGAACATTTTTATTATTACTGGAAACATGAACTTAGCGGATTTGTATGTAAAATAAAAATTGCATCGCGTTGTCTGACTACTTAAATAATTTAGAATTTACGAAAAATATGAACACTGCGGATTTTAGTTGAGAATAAAAATACTATCAATTTAAACATTGTCGGTAGCAGAAACGTTTGACGGGATTCAGGTGTAATATTCGGAATTGGAACTCGTTATTTGATCATAATGAACATTTTAATTTTCACTCACCGCCATCGAACGCATTCTTATCCGTGTAATAAGTGAAATGTATGGACCGAGCATTCTTGCGTCGCACATATCCGTTCCACAATTTGAAAACCGAAGAGCCACGAGTGTTCGTCAACCGCGTGGACAACTCACTGAGCATCATCGTGTATAAATGTCGCCCGCAAGACCACAATCATAATGTGTGAGCCATTATCTTTCGGCTGTTATTTACATACAATATGGTGTTTTCGAACTCGACTCACCGAATTTCGTAACCGGGTCGAGATATCGCACATACACCACTGCAAACGCTGCCTTTCGATTAGTATCTTCGTTCTTGTTGCAGAAGTTTCTGCATCGAAACTAGTAATAATTAACGAGACCGATCTACACGACTTATACTTGTTCGTATATCTTTTCTTTTTTATACCGGCTGTCCAAAACCACTCGTCCAGGTGTGTTAACTTCCCAGATAAGCATATTCGGTAAAAAGAAATGTTTGGAATAAAAGTTGTAGGGATTAATGGAGGACATATGTCCATGACCTTGTATTTGACCTTCGGATCCATTTTCAAAGTTATTTGGAGGTCAGTACGTATGTTTTAAATGGGAATCCCTATTGTTGACTACGGATTCTGAAAGAGCTCGAAATTTCACGTTCAGATATGTACTTATGTCCTAGATTAAAATTAGTGCTAGAGGCCATTCGGAGATCAAATCACAATTCAAATAACCTTGAAAATGGATCCGAATGTCAAATACAAGATTACCGACATATGTCCTCCATTAATCCCTGCAACTTTTGTTCCAAACATTCGTTTTTACCGAATATGCTTATGTGGGAAGTTAACACCCCTAGACGGGTGGTTTTAGACACCCGGTATATTTATTTAACGTCGCTTTCAACTCTTTGCCAAGGTCATTTCACGACGGGACCTACAGTTTATTAAGTTGGTTTCCGTACCACCTTCTTCCTTGTATATCAATTAAGAAGGAGAGAAAATTCAGAAGGATAATAGTCGGAGACATGTATTTACTAAATAACAAATGTTTTTACAATACTGGAACGTTCATTTTCGGACTCGTCAAACGTAGAAATGGGGGGATGGATGGAGAAGAACTGTAACACTAATTCACAAATTAGATCATGGAAATTGGAAAAACACATTGAAGAAAACTGAATAACGTTGATGCCAACGTAAGAATGACAATGCTACCTGTAGAAACACAGTTTGGAGCTTGTAGTTTGCAACGTGTGCTACATGTCGTCTACTACAATCCGATCACTGCCGTGATCACTATCACCACAACAATTACTCCGAAATGTTCTACTACACCGAACAGAGAAGAGTGAAGTACGAGAATGAGGAGCTCATCATCTGAAGCAAGACGGAAGAAACATGTGTTGATTCAGGATAGAGCGATCATTTTGAACAACATGTAATTTGGCAGATCGTATCGGTTACCGTCGCGAAGCCTTCGTAACACGGTGTGAACAAACCGGCACAATTCAACTCGACCGCCTTCTGAGTTTTCATCATCGTAAACAGCACCATCTTCTGCATCCTCGGCGGTATACGGTACCATAACGAATTGTATCTGTTTCAATTTAACAACTGATGGATAGAGATTTTAAAGTCATTGATATATGTTTTACGACATATTTTTTCTTCGATGTGTCCCTGTAGAGCACGAAAAGACGAATCCAACAAATACAAAGATCGTTCTGTCTCGAGATACTTGTGTTCGAAAGGTACACACCTTAATCAAACCCTCAATTTTCACACAGGAATATCTCGAGATTGAATGATCGTAAGAGTGTGGTGATGGTACTTGTTGGATTCGTCTTTTCATGATCTACAAGGACACCGAATAAAACATATAGGGGGTCGTATAAAAAAAATACCGATGATCGTTTCGTTGAAGATTGTTTTCCAATAGAAGAACAGGAACTCACGTGTCATTGAAAAGCTCGGCGCTTGTATCCAGCAATATTTGTCCGCTATAATTATTCCCGCAAATAAATGTGGTATACGTCACGACAAAGTGTATACTAAGCAGCACCGCGTCCATGTCACTAAATTCCGTGATGCTCATGAAAAACTGTGAAATGCGAACAAGTTTTCCTTTCTTTCCTAATTGAAAATAATGTAATCCGCTGGATATTAATCACTCACCCGATATATATTTATGGCGTACGAGACGGTGACTAGTACCGCAAGGAACAAAGCGAAAAGCAAAATATCTGCCACGTACTTTTTATTATAGCTTAATCCGAGAGAGAAGTGCAACGTCGAGAAATGTCGAATAGAACATGTAAGAAAAATCCAATGAAACGCGCGCCAATAATTATCGTCTGTCCGAATATAATATTTCGATGAAGTTACCAACAGCATTGCACGACAATACACGTCCATTGCCCCCCGAATGTCAATTTCTTTAATCGTGTCCGAGTTCGCCACTGTGTTAATCGCGTTTTTCAATCGGTAGCTGAAGAAGGTTAAAGTTATAACAGGGTGTCTCCTATTATGCTCCCAAATTATCCAATTTCATTACTAGACAGCGGATCTCTACGCAAAATAGGAATTCGCTACTTGAATTGCAATAATCAAATTGCAAATTAAATGCATAAAATCCGCTGTCTATTCATTGGTATTCCCAATAAGAGGAGAGAGATTCAAACGATAAGAGACATTACGTGACACACAGAATTTCAGAGAAAGAAATCGAAACGTACGAGGCGATTTTCAACAAACCACTAATGTAGGTGGCAAAAACAGTAATCCCCCCTTCGGTGACTGTTAATATTAATAAACCATACGTCGTTGTCAGTACTATATGCCAACAGGATATGGAGCTCTGCAGACTTCTCTCTCTGTAAAAAAATCCCAACAGGTTCAGGAAGTGAAGCTGCACATCCGAGTCCACCACTGTGGACACGCCTAACGTTGCAAGGAGACATAATCCGCCTGTACACACCATAGCTGGAACCCAAATGGGAAATGGTTTCGTTCATTTCTGATGATATGTATCGGCGAGACAATACTAATCCAAATAATAAAACTGTTCTGTTTTTTAATAATCATCACTCGGCGAACCCTTCGCCATCGTATCCCTGACAATTTTCCGATTAAAACGATACCAGACACGACGTCATTTCGATTTTCAAACACTGCGAAACACCGAACCGTTTGGATAACACTGTCCAACAAATTCAAACTTTTTTTTTACTTTTGGATTCTCACTATATGATTCTTAATTTTTCTCCTAAACGCACAGTTTTTGAGAAATTTCAGTTTGAAAAATAAACATATCTTTCGACTTTGAACGAATATTGTGATGGAAAGATATAAAAGATATTGTATTGTTCTTTACATCAGAAGATTCTCTAGACTTTACCGAATGTAGCGATGTCGAATATTATGATTGTTAAAACATGTTTAAACATTAAAGACGGAGAGGCACGACTTTTGCTCCGTTTTTTACTGATATTTTTTAATGTATCAGAAAAAATAAGGGTCCAGCGGAAAATTGAACTCCGCCATGCGGTAGAGCAGACTTTTATCTTGAGAAACCGCCCTGTCAAGTTGCGAACGTCGACGTTTTTATCGAACCAGAAAGAAAAATATTATCGCAGAACACGAGTCACCGCCAGTGACGCTCACCACTAGAACGCGAGCGGGCGTCCACCGCGCCGTATCCCGTAGAACGCTCGCTCTAGTGGTGAGCGTCACTGGCGGTGACTCGTGTTCTGCGATGATATTTTTCTTTTTGGTTCGGTAAGAACGTCGCGTTCGCAACTTGACAGGGCGGTTTCTCAAGATAAAAGTCTGCTCTACCGCATGGCGGAGTTCAATTTTCCGCGGGACCCTTATTTTTTCTGATACATTAAAAAATATCAGTAAAAAAACGGAGCAAAAGTTGTGTCTCTCCGTCTTTAATGTTTAAACATGTTTTAACAAACATAATATTAGACATCGGTGGATTCAGGAAAGTCTAGAGAATCTTCTGATGTAAAAAACAATACAATATATTTTATAATAACATCACAATATTCGTTCAAAGTCGAAAAATGTGTTTATTTTTCAAACTCAAATTTCTCAAAAACTGTGCGTCTAGAAGAAAAATTAAGACCAGATTCGGAATCAGCGCGAAAAACTATAAGTATCGTATAGTGAGAATCGAAAAGATTTTTGGCTGTTGGACCGTGTAATCGAAGTCCCGTGAAATCGTGGATTAAACAAGTGCGCACAATCGAAAATGCGTCGTGCTTCGACTCATTTTAATCGGAGAGATCTCGCAAACACGTTGGCGAAGGACGTTTCATTAAAAAAAAGTTTTCTCGCTGGATTAGTATTGTCTCACCAATATTTCGTTTACCGACTACCCTTCTGTACGAAGGTCGCGGAATAGAGATCAAGGAATAGTTTGTGCGAGATGTGGTTTGTGAAAGATTGAATTGAATCATCGGTAAAGACATTACAGAAGTATGCTTGGACAATACGTTTAGCCACTATCGTATCTTCCATTAGTATCTGCACTTCGACAGGATTCTTTTTCATCGCGGCGTAATCTTTTTGCATGCTTTCGAAAACAAATCTCATCTAGAACCATATTAAAAATTACACTTAACAAAAGAAACTGTAAGAGCGTTCTCTCACTTACCAATGGAAACATCATAAGGGAGGTAGAGTACCGTGAAAAATACAAGAGCAACGTACAAGCGAATGATATCAGCACGATTATGTCCTCCAGTGATAATTTTGTATATCTTACAGTCAATACCTGAAAAATGTTTCAAGCGTATCCTACTAAGAATTCTTCTCTTTTCCTTCGTTTCGAATTTTATCGTTTACGTCGGACCCGGGAACGACCCCTACTACCGGTGACAGTCCATAGAAGTTTCGTGGGGAAGACCCAGGATACACGCGAAAGCAGTAGAATTTCACATACAGATAAATAATAGAAGATCTCGGAGAATTTTAATGGAAAAATACAGATTTACTTATCACCTGGTTTAAAATACAAGTGAAAGACATCACAACGTATACGAATCTTTGTATATTCGTCAGAATGGACTTGTCGTAGGGCCAGAGGCCTGTGTAGCACGTCAAAGTATGATAGAGCTTAAGGTTCCCCTCGAACACTTCCATTTTCCCCGCTACCGAAGAACGTCTACACGAAGAATCTGCATGCATTATCCGACTACACCTCGGGAACCATACTTTATTCATGCTATGCTCTTTTGGTTTCAATTTTCTTACGATCGAAATTGTTCTGACAAAATTGACCGTAATTCGTTGCCATTACAAACCTCCATCTGTGATCGATCGGTTTGATTAGTATGCTCAAGGAAATGTCAGAAACAATATGAGACGTTAAATTCCTCGGAGACACGAGTAAGGCAACCGTGGTCTGAAATATTTTTCTTTTGCTGCTTTCGCGATTCGACCGTTCCGCGAATATTCTTACATTTATCTTTTCTTTCTAGTATCTATTATATAAAATATTTTTATAGTTTCTGTCACGCTAAAACGCCGAGCGGGTTGCCTTCTGAAAGGGGAACCGAAAATTGAGGAGCGGGTTGCCTTCTGAAGGGGAACCGAAAATTGAGCGACGTAACAGTGTTTATTTTTCATAGAGAGAGAGAGAGAGAGAGAGAGAGAGAGGCGAGCACGACGCGGAGCAACCTAGTATTTTATATTATTCTTTTTCCAAGTTTAGTGACTTGTGAAAATGATTTTTTTCCAGCGCAGCTGTGAATGTGTTCTACAACTTTGAAATAATTCCAACGAAAAGCTCAGGGATTGTAAAACAAAACCGTAAGGGACTTATTCGGAAAGTTGTATGCTTGTCAATCACTATGACAGGTTAACGACTCGAATTCAATTAATTGCAGGCGTTCCGCGATTCAACTGAAACAAAGCATTTTAAAATTGCAAAGCTATGCTTACAATTTCTGGAAATAACAGCGGCGTTCCTCGCAAAATATGGAACTTAAATTATTGATGTATTGAACGTGAGTGTACGGTATTGAAGGAAAGTATTAATAATTTATATATAATAACATGCGTGATGACTCCCGTATTGCATGGTTCTCGATGTTCCCATAGTTAAATTTCAGTCAGAAGTTCGTCCATTCGATGTAAACGATTACGGTAGTCGCGAGAGTGATCAAACCGCGGGCCTGAAAATGGTGACGTTTATTTTCAGAATTATGAAATCATAGCTGGAAAAAAACTCTACACAAATTGCTTATTACAAAATACTCAAAAAATGTTTTATTGCTGTGCAAGTTTAATATTACGAAATGTCGATCAATATCTCTCGACGCAAATACTCCACTGATGACTTATAGACATTTACGTCGCAATTAGCTTTTTTGAATGTATGAAAATGTAGCGGTAACTACGTCTTATCGCAACGTGCCCGTGTATTGTTAATAATACTTGTGTTATCGCTGTTTTACGATTTCGTTTGGAAAAAGCGAATGCTTAATCATTTAATGACTCGACTGTCGGTAGTTTTTTATTGCATTCGTCATTTTCAAACCACACAATTCCTAAAATTTTGTGGTATCTTAAACAAGCAGGTGATTTCGCTTGTAAATCAAAAACATGTGTTAAATAATACTAGCCAACGACCATTGCCTCGCTGCAAACTATTTCTCGTACGATCACCGAAATTAAACAGTGTTGAGCGTGAGCAGTACTTGGATAGGTAACCCTGCTTGGGTATACAGTGTACGCTGGAGGTGGCCCGCCTGGGTACGGGCCGCGTGTTATAGGCAAAAGGTGGTTCAGAAACCCACCGTAATAAACAGTAGGTCCTGCTGAAAATCAGGCTGAAATAGGCTGAAATTAAGCGATAGTGAGAGTGGGGAAAGAAAGGTAGATTCGTAAAATGTTGAACTAACTAATGTTGAATAATGGTAAACATATATTTTTATAAATTGATTCAAATGTTTTCTTTAAAATACGACAGTACTTTCCCTCCAACCTAATACAACTACATATTTCAATGGTTCGATGAAGTTTCTAATTATATTTTCAGATAGTTACCCAGATCCGTGTAGACGATTTCTGCGCCCTTTTTTTCAATGATGTTTCCTCTGCTACTTATTTTCTTGCTTCTCTCACTGCAACACGATCGGTGGCATAAAAAATTCTTATCAAATACAAGTAAATTAGATCCATACAAAAAGAATCGACTTACCCAAACATTATCCAATGATTCAGCCTTTACGATTTCTCAAACCTGTAAATTGAAATTGCGATTGAGTAGTAGTATTTTTAGTATTAGCATCGACATACATTATCCTGGCTGATATTTCCTTCTACCTGCAATGTACATATGTGTAATGATAAAATATGTCCTCACATATAGAATAAAGTTTACCTTACCGCTAGATTCGTTATCGCTAGACTTTAAACTTTTTAAGATGCCCTTGAAATGTGAAAATAATTAGAATGTTTGTTTTAAATATACCATATTTACATTGTTCATAGATTCCAGTCGCTCATAGAAACCAGACACGTATCCAAAGTCCTTGCCTTTGGAAAAATAAATAAATTAAACATAATAATTATCGATGACCTTCAAAAGCCCTTCTAACATAACAAAATTAAAACAATATCATATTCCATGTGTCATCTAATACTGTGGTGCCCAAGGTGGTTCGAAACCCTCACACGCTCCTCAAAAAAGCTGCATAAAAGAGACTAGAGAATAACAATTCACCCATTTTTATTTTACACGTTACATCAACATAGCCTATTTCATATGTCACGACGTAAATAGACATAAAAGGATGAATAATTTTACAGAATGTGAAAATATTGAATGGGAGAATTTTCACCCTGAGGTACAGTTTAGATCCCGCCGCGAAACAACCTTAAACAAAAGAGTTGAAAGCGATGTAAAATAATAAACAAACAAAGAAAATATATCACATTTACATCGCCCAACTTCATTACCATGCAAACGCAACACATAACCTCAAAGACCAAAGGATTCCAGTCGCTCTTGGAAACGAGCGCGTATCCAAAGGCACGGACATTGTGTCCACGCGGAAAGCAGGGCTCCAATAAGAAACCCAACGAAACCACGATAACGTGCACGCATGTAATAATTAAACCCAGCACGCACTTGACAAGCAATACTGTCAATTGAAAAACTTGGCACACCTCCTCCCTTCCACCTCGGTTCCAGGGTGCACCGTCAGGTGTCCCCAGACTCTGGTTCTTCGCATCAATGCGGTATTGCCCTCGCGAGCAACACGTTCAGTCGGCGAGCGGGTGTCGGGAGTGTGTGTTCTCTCGTAGTATTCGCCGTAATAGCGAAGTAGATGCTGTCTGGCGTAACCGTGATGTAGAAGAAACGCGGGAGAGCTAGGTCAGTGCGTGGTTGTTTTCAATCTGAAACGTAGAAGGGCGAGGGGAACAGAGTAGAGTAACGAACAGTAATAATGCTGGAGGTGTTAGGGACGCTATACCGGGCCAGGTCTTTTGGTGTGTGTCAGTGAAAGAAGACCCACATCGGGAGAAAGAGAGAGAGAGGGAGGGAGAGAAAGAGAGAGAGAGAGAGAGAGAAAGCGAGTGAGCGCGCGCGCAAATTGTGCCTGGTTTGGTGTTTTCGACATGGCTCGGATATACCGTTACCCGTGAACAATTTTTTTCCTTGATATATATCACCGTACTCCTCTCCCCCCCCCCACGTATTTTCCACGATTTTCTTCTCGTGTTTCATCCCCCTCCGTGCCGCCCCCCCGCCAGACCTGTCTCTCTATCTCCTCGATGAAGGCTCGACAGAAAGGGGTGAATCAGGATTGAATCAATCGCCGCGCGACGGCTACATGGAAAAGTTTCGTCGGGCACCGGGCTACGCGGAACTGGCCAGCGAACCAACAGCAGTCCTGCTGCAAGGTTAGGTGAGTCCGACTAACACGAGCCAAGCTCCCATTATGCTCCTCTTCTTCGCAAACACGCACGCACCAGTCCTGCGGACAAGTTCGAGCGGCTCCATTGATTTCCGACGACGCGCTTTTCCGCACGGTTTACCGAGAATCCGTTCACCGCATACTTGCTAGATAGATAACCGCACGTTTTTAACCTGTACCAGTGGCTCGGTTAAACTCCACTGAATTCACAATGCGGAGAAAGGAGGCGATACACCGGGCTGCTTGCTCGCGAGAATCTCACCGCCCCGGATCGCGTTTCTCGGAGCCACGCTTACAACCTTTCGTTTCGTTAGACTTTGACGATTTTTTTTTATTCATCTGTTTACTTCGCTGACGAACTGATAGAAAGTGCAGCTATTAGTGCTGTAAATTTAGAGAATCGAGGCTCAGGCTCTTTTCATATTTGTTCGGTTTTGGGGGTCGAGTGTTAGGCATTTGCATCAAGGGTGGTTTTGTTCATTTATTATAAAAGCTACCTTGCGAATTCGGCTGTTCCTGCTCGCGAACTAAAGGGAAAGAGTATTCGTGACCAAATCGAGAAAATTGAGGTTTAGGTTCTTTCCATATTTGTTCGGCTTGGGGCCCGGGTTTTAGGCACTCTTGTACTTAAAGGGTGATTTTTTTTATTAATTTATGTACGGGAGAGAGGTTTTGATGGATGATTGAGGTTGCCATTATCCTGCGTCGTTCGAATGGCGTGTTTTTATTAAAATAACTGCCATTAGTATGACGATAACTCCGATGACACAGGCGGGATTGTCATTATGTTGTGACTAATGCTTTTAAGACTTCCTAGCGAGAGAACCATTCTGTGTCACGATTATGTATCTATAAAGTAGGATGTTGTTGTTTGTTTTGTTATTAACCACTGAAGGGGAACATTTTCTGAAATTCTACCTACCCTGGAACTGTTTCCGCGGAATTTTCTGGTCCTGCAAAGAACCCTGCACTAATAATCATATGGAAAATCTATCCCGGTAAAATCAGCTGGATTTTTCACATGTTATAGTTTATAATCTACTGAAGAAAAAATGTAATGGGCACAAGGCTCGATAATGTACAGTTATCGAGTTATAATCAGTGAAACATGAGAAATTCGAGCTGCCGAATACTCAAATCTCGAGAAGTATTTATTTTTTGGAAAAATGTTTAAAACAAAAATAGTAGGATTTCCCAAAATCTGTTAGGTGGTGTCGTTATTTTAACTTCCCGATATTATAGGGAAGTTACTGTAATTGAATTTAGAATGACCTTGAAAAGGTCTGTGAACAGAATCTTTCACAAAAATCTTCGCGTGTCACAGCAGAGATAAGGACCCCCACGGTTCGTCACTCCCGTAGTATTTTTTCATTCCAAACCCTCTCTGCTGTATGTGTTTGTGTGCGTGTGTGTGTGGATTAATAAAAAATGATCTTATTATGTATTACTCATTTGGATTCTGTGTTTTGAGTATTCGGTAGCTCGAATTTGTCAGGTTTAACTCATTATACCTCGATAACCGTCCATTACTGAGCTTCGTGCCCATTACATCTTTTGTTCAGTAGATCATAAGCTACAACTAGGACGAAACACCTCCTTTCTTCTCCTCATATTAAAACATTTTAATAGCTATCGTGGTTCTTGAACCGGAAGATTCAAATCCGAATACAGCGTTTAGTGTTCCTAAAAAATAGCTATTTGTTGTGTAGAAAAATGATCGAACCTTTGCGCCGAGAATAAAAATTCATAATATCCTAAAGATAAATTACGATCGATAACTAATTAATTCATATATGCTACAACATATGAAAAATCCAACTGTGATTTTAGCGGGATAGATTTTCCATATGATTAGTGCTGGGTTCTTTGGCATGCGGTTTTTCTCGGTCACTTCGGGATTCCTCTTTTCAGGGTAGTAAAGATTGATTTTCTCAAAATCTGCTGAAAGACATCGTGTCAAAGAAAATCTACTTGTAGGTGTACGGTAGCGAATACTTTCTCACTTACTTGCACGATAATCGCAGAAAAATAGATGTCTGTCTCTAATAAATGGAACACGGCACACCGACACGATGAGAGCCGTTGTGCTCGCGAGCGTGTATCTCTGTGGAGTACAGGTGAATGGGAGGTGCTGTGAAACTCGAAGAACCGAGGCCCAGTTCACTGGGAGAGGATTCCTTTCGTGGAATCGATCGGCGTGCGTAAATCTCCATCCGAGTGCACAATCAACAGAATAGGGCAGCTGTACCGGTTACCGCGGTATCGTGCTTCGATCGTACTTTATTCTAATATTATTCCGAATTTGTTCCTTTTTCCAACATTTATTCAAATAGTATATGTATCTAGTTGCCACGACAATACCTTTCGAAACGCCATCGATGACCAAATTATTTTGAATTAGCGTCATATAATTTTTCGTGGTAAAGATGTCTAGTTTGAAACCAAATAAAAAAAAGCATTCGCGGAAGGTACTGATTTTGCTGTTTGGTCAAAAGAAAAACGGTAGCGAAAGCCGTCGTATCCTTGTGGAAACTTACGGTACACCTATATTTAATTTTCCATTCAAACATCGTCGTACAATAGCTGCATCTAATGAATCTTAACGGAGCTTGTACTCTTTAATTACCATGTTTTGTTGAAGATAAGTGTCCGGTGATTTGTGTGGACGGGGGTATACGTAAACGTGGAATTCTCGATTATTCTTTCACACGCGTCACTTCCTTTTCATTTCTCCGAAAGATATGCTACTTTAAAATTACATACGTAGCGGCTTGATAGGAAGGAGGATCATTCAACGGCCATATTTTTACAAAGTGTGAAAAAACTCGAGTTCGGTGTATTGTTATTTTAAAGTGCGAAGGTGGCCGGCGACGATCGGCGGAATTAACGGATTCTTGCTGGTCGTTCAAGGTTTCGAGGGCAATGAAATGGAGCGTGTAATATCGGAAGAACGCACTTGCCAGTATCCATTGAACGTGTCCGTGAATAATAATAGTAGCTCGAAGAACAGCGTCGCGGAACGACGTCCTGTTGTTTATTATCGCAATTACGTAAACGCGATAAAATCATCGGCGTTCATCTGGAGCAGCCAGCCCGGGCCAACGGAGAACGTGAAGTAAGCAGAAGCGAAAACGAGAGGAAAGACGAGAGACAATGAGCTTATCTTTGCGACAGCTCATCGTTTCGACGACGAGCATAAACGGCTCCGCAAGCTTTTGTTGTCTCCTCGTTGATGATTTATCGAGGCGATCCGTTACAGCTCCGATACTTAATATTCCTTTGATTTTCAGCAATTTATATTTATTTAATTCAGTGAACATTGATCGCTTTTTACCACGCTTATATTAGCTTGCCGAGTTGTCGTTGTCGGCGCCATTACCTGTCAAAAACGCTGCAGATTGCTCTACATATATGATTAAGGCACCTTATGTTTCATTACCACGCTTATATTAGCTTGCTCTGTTGAGTCAAAATCTTGTAATCGAATTTTAAACCACTTTCCGATGAACCAGAGACTTGCAATTAAACATAGCTCAGAACTGGATCACAACGCAATAATTTAAAAAAAATTTTAAATGCCTGTACGTTGAAGAGATAAAAAACTCTCAGCGGGAATCGAACCGAGCCTTAATAAATACACTCGGTAGTAAAGACTAAAAAGTATTTTAAAAAGACTTTTTAAAAACCACGCTTATATTAGAATGCCCTGAAAAGGAGAAAATACTATTTTCAGATATTAGTTATACTGTACATAAAAGCATGGAGCACCCACTTAGATCACGTTAACATAGTTTGGCGCTCCACGCTTTTATTTATGGTCACTAATATCTAAAAATATTATTTTCTCCTTTTCAGTGCATTCTAATGTAAGCGTGATTTTTAAAAAGTTTTTTTATATATTTTTTATTCGTCCGCCTGTAGCGCATTATTTTTTTTTCACGCCATCATGCCGCACGACATCATCTCGTATGCTCCTCAAGGATGAAGCTGTTACGCATCGGCAAACGGAAGCGCGTGTCTGTCAATGCGATAGATCATCTCGACGAAGGTTTAATGGATTTTTCGATCGACGCTCAACCACTCGGAAACGATCGTGCGATGTCAACATGATTTCCTTTTCTCGTTCGCTCGAGTCTTAAACAACGGATCCTCGAATTTATTCAGCTTAGTTTCGCTCCGCGGATTTACAGAGAGAGTCAAGGTTGCGGAGCTACTCCGATGGCGGCGCGTCGCTTCCTTTAATTTCTGTAATTCCGGCACGGTTTCTTCCGACCACGGTGGAATATTAAAATAATTACGGCAGCGCGTTTTCTGATTGTCATTCCTTGTCCCTGCCCCCTCCCCCTCCAGCGATACGTGCACCAGCTCGCATTGAAACATTTGCCTCTGGTTTTCTACGATATCGCGAATGCTTCCGGGAAAACGGAGTTTCCTCCTTCTGGGTGTACTTCCGAAAAGCCCATACCTCCGATCATTTTTTATACTCTGTGTTAGAGTGTACAACGAAATATACGAAACACACGGAGAAGCAAAGGTCTTTCTTGATCTGAAGTTTATTACACTTCAAGCGTTGCGATTCCCTTACCCAGAAGAAATCAGGTAGCTCAGTCCTTGCCAGTCTACCGAGCCAGTCACAGTTCACACGCCTCCTCTCTTCTTTAGATCATTTGGTGTAGTTTAAATTCAATGTAGCAATAATAAAGTACAATATTGTGTTATGTGTAAACAATTTTAATTCATGACTGATATACCCTCATTCCATGAGTGCAGTGGAGATTAAATAAACAATTAATAAATATAAGGTCCAGATTTGATCTCCCAACCTTGTTATCCCAACACTCTGGATTCTTGCGTATTTTGACATGCTCATTACGAATATCATAGTGAAAATTGGCACAAATGTTATTTTCATAGCGAAAACCATGAAAAATCCATAAAAATATTTTCCATTTGTTTCCGTAAATAATGGTAATTTTGAAAAAAAAATCGGAGGTATGAGCTTTTCGGAAGTTTATCCGAAAATTTCTTTTTCCATGAAAATTTAAGTGACTCGCTCGTACAAAACTACAACAGGTCGGTTGCCCTGGCGTGTACAGTGAAGAAGTAGTGTAAAGAAATAGCGACCGATGGTTTCTCCTAGCTCGAGAACCCGCTGTGTCTTGTAAATGATAAAGAAGGCTGACGAATGAATTTCTCGTTGTAATAATTCTCATTGACACGGGTGCGCGCGGTGTTTTGTCGCGGCGACAGGTGAAAAGTGCAAGTAGCAGGCCACGGGAAGCCAAGTCGGCTCGATCGAAAATATCCTATTAATGGTGAAAAGGGGGCGAAACGGGGGTAACGGGACGCAGAAGTCTTTGAAGCGTGCACACGCGACGAGACACTCTCCTCTTACCGGCCGGATCGGTCTTAAATCCGATGACGTTGTGAAAACACACGATCATCCTGTCGATGGGACTTGTCAACGTGGATAATAACTCGACCGGTGGCACCATTTGCGCAAGGTCAATTAACCCTCGCCTTCGCGAACGACGGATCATTCTGACCCGAACCGCTGTTGCGATCGCTCTGTCGGACAAAAAAAAAATTCGCTACTCGTTATCCAATGATTGATTCTACCGAGCACTAAAAGCGATTGAAAACGTTTCAACTTAGAAAAAGAAACTAAGAAAAATAACAACGCTCTATTCCATTTCGATTTCGCGCGATTTTCTACCGCACGATATATGTGCTTGGATAAAGAAATTGATCGGATCAGTTTCAGCCCGTCGTAATAAACGCGGGCGGCACGTCCACGCACAGACCTTGCTCGATCCACACGTTGATCTATGCACGTGTTTATCTTGGATCGTTCTCTTTCTCTTATTTTCCTCCTCCTCCTCCTCCTTCTCATTTGCGAAACTTGCCACGCGTAGAATTACTTCGGTCAAAGCAATTAACTGGGGCAGGATTATGTAAAGCCGGCAGCATGATCCACGCGTGCACATGTGTGTACATGTGCCTCGAATGTTTTCGTTGTTTGTTGCAACAATACGAGCCGAAAGATTTCTACAAAAGTTCCACGGTATGGGGTGGACGGAACGTGTGTTCTACGTTATCGTACCACCCTGTATACCTTAGACCATATATACTTATAGACACGGCATAGTTATAGTATGTGTATAAGAAAGCCGAGAGTTGAGTGTGGCAAAGATCGTGGTAAAATGTGACGTCACTAGATACTTCTTAAGATAATTTCAAAATGGCTGACACGGCAGACCGACGCCGACACTACCTATCAGACATACCATAACCTGAACAAGTCTTTTTACTCCGTGTGAATTTTGTTTTAAGTTGTTAATCTTCCGAATCAAATATCGATTCCTAAAACAGTTAATATATAATACTATTAGTCAAGTCGCCAGGTACTTTCACCTGGAAAGTATTCCGAACTTAATGAAAATTTGACACGTCATTTAGGGGTGCTCTGGGGTGTCGAATCCGAGTTTCCGACCTCGAGGACCATGTGCTAACTTGGGGAGGGTGAAAAACCACGATTTTTATTACCTTGTTTTGGTATTTCGCTTATTACTCAAAAACTATGGGTCCTAAGAACTTTTGTTTTTCATTTTTGGGAAGAGCATCCAACAGTTATATAGAAATAGTTTTGTTGTTGGACAGTGTAATTTGCTCCGTCTTTTCCTATATTCGTCAGTTGCCATTTAATTACCCAATTTTGAAAGCCTGTCTCTCGGTGCTTATTAGGTTAAAAAATACGTTTGACAAGTGAAATTTGAAGAAAATTTAATGCTCTTTCCAAAAATGAAAAAGAAAAGTTCTTGGGACCCATAGTTTTTGAGTAATAGGCGGAAAACCAAAACAAGGTAATAAAAGTCGTGGTTTTTCCCCTCCCCAAGTTAGCACAGGGTCCTCGAGTACCCCTAATGACGTGTCAAAATTTCATTAAGTTCGGAATACTTTCCAGGTAGACGCCTTTTTTCGACCTGCCGACTGGACTACATTATTAATACATACTTCATTGTAATACTTTAATAAAACATGTAGAATAAACATTTTTATATCTGAAATATACTTTATATTTCTTATATTTAAATATAATATATTTATATATATTATAAATATACCCCCCTCACCCTCATAAGCCAAGCGTACGTAGGTGCTGTCGATGAGCATAGCTTGTACATCTTTCGAAATTGCGACGTCACGCATTACCATGATCTTTACCATAGGCTATATAATCTGCACCGTGTCTACAGGGTGTCCCAAAATTCGTGTAACTCCTGAAAATGGGAGGTTCCTTGGGTCATTTGAAGCGACATTTTCCTTTAGAAAAATGGCGTTCTCGGCTTTGTTTAATAGTTATTAACGAAAAACACGGACCAATCACAGCGCGATTACAGCGGATTGATTCTGGCTCGGCCAACGGCTACGCCACGCTTAGCGGAACCTGTCGCCGAGTCGGATTCAGTTTGCTATAGCCGCGTTCTGATTGGTTCGTGTTTTTCGTTAATAACTCCTAAACAAAGACGCGGACACCATTTTTGTAAAGGAAAGTGTCCCTTCAAATGACCCAAGGAACCTCCCATTTCCAGGAGTTACACGAATTTTGGGACACCCTGTATAAGTATAATATGGTCTAAGCTGTACAGACTATACATACGACGCGCGCGACGTGTTCTAAAACGATTTTTTGATCGCGTTACGAGAGAGTTTACTGGCGTAACGATTCGGGCATTAAAAATGATCGTGATCCGTGCTTGGAACGTTCAACCTTGAGGAGGCTAAGCAGCGTGCATCTTCTTTTATTGTTTCGTAACTCGGCACGCATGAAATACTTACAGCTTGTTAGCACGGATGGGTCGCTCGTGATCCACTTTCGCCGGGAGTTCTTTCGCGGATCCTTAAACCCTATTTACGAGGGTCGTTCAAAAATTTTTCGACCCCCTTTTTTCCGTCAGAGCAGGTGGAAAATTATCATAACTTCTCTCGGAATGTTTCGACGAGGGTTCGGAACCGAAATGGCCGCTCCTGAACCTTGTCTCTTGATCTCGAAAAATGAACAGCATGTTTCGCTACCGATTTGATCGAGTTTGTGCGACTGAAGTTAAACAAAACGATATTTTTAATATCATCTGAAGAAATCTTAATTTTTTTCGAATAATCTCCATTGTTTTTTAAATGATTCTTTTTTGCCTGAAACGCGTATAAATCAAACGGCGAACCAGACGATTAATTCTGTAATCATAAAATGTTTGTAAGACTATGGATAACGATAACACTGTTATCGCCGTGTTTTGAGATAAAAGTTTGTCGCGGCTATCGGGAGCGGACAGCGAGCGAACATCCCGAAGAAAAGGGAAAACATTTTCAGTCGGCCGATTAGTAATCGACGTTATTAAATAAGGCAATTTACATCGTCGTTACTGTAATTTTAACGAGCCATTAAGCACGTTTCGACGTATCTCAGCCAATTTGTTGCTAAACGTCGTCGTCTCCGGTCAGAATGAATAGTACAATTATCTTGTCTAATCGGTTACATTGTTTTTCTTCGATCACGAGAGCGTGTGGCGTTCTGTTCGAGTCTTCATAGTTGTACGGCCGAAGGTTATAAACAAACTGTTATATTCTCTCGCCTACCAGACGAGCTCTCTAATTCAAGGGGGAGCCATTGAAATTAACGTAACGATCTGTTAAAGGTCGCGTGCGCCCTATTTCATGTAATAAGCCCCACGCTGCGCACTTTGCTCGGTTGTTAACGTTGCTTGTGCCCCATATTGCCTCGAAACGTGGTCTCGGATCGGTCGCCAGAAACACTAATTTTCGTCGACACTTTATTTACAGAAATATACAATGGTGTTTCTCGAAAATGTTCGACAAACATTTTACAAATTCATAGAACTTAGGTAATGCTCTCGGCGCACAGGTTCGATGAAATATCAATCTCTTGAAAATGGTCCATACCCTGGATCGAAACGTTGAGAATTTTTTAAATTGGATAATTGCTTTTCATTAATATTTGATCGAATCTGTGCGCCGAGAGCGTTACCTAAATTCTGTTCATGATCTACGATCGACAAAACGGAATATTTAGTTTAAAAATCCTTCGTACTTCCTACAGTATTAATCGAATCCTTCTGTTCTTCAATAACACGATCGATAGAGAGCCGGGTTAATTCGCGAAACCACGATTCCCAATTCGGAATAAGCAGTTTCGAGAAATTCCTACTGCTCCCCTGTATGCAAGATTATTCGGGAACCATAATTGATAAAAAAATACAGAGAAACGCTCGATAAGCTTCTCCGAGCAGATTACGAAAGTTTCGTGATTTCAACCCTCGTGCAGAGAATCCGGCAGCATTTTCAAATTTTCTCTAATACTACTTGAATTTGGTGCTAGATAGCTTTACCGTATTTGTTCATCTCTCTACGTGCTAATAAATGCGATTATTCGAATCTGTCTGCTCGTCAAGTTAAACAACTCACTGTTCCGCAAAATTCTCACAATAACAGTGCTGCAGTTGTTGAAATTATCTGAACAAGTTCTCGTAGCTATTTTACAATTTTGATTCTCACTCGAGTAGAAGCGCTAAAATATTCTCGGTTACGCAGTTCGTTCGACCTGTGATGAATTCCACGTTTACGAACGCGCCCCGTTCGTAACAAATCTGTCATGGTTACAAGCATTTTTTCCGATCTGATAATGCAGATCTAATAAACACTTCGCTCATGAATATGCGTTCATCGTATTATTCGTACGATAACTTATTGTTGATTACCAACGATAAGATTCTCTCTAGCATTAGTAATCATTCATGTAATCTAAGCGTTTCGGTTCGTCTGTCTATCATCAATTCGATATTCTATCTACTATTACTCATCGTTGATATTCATCCCCATGGTTCATCCCTTACTGACCATTAGATTTAAAACAACCCACACTTTACAGAACCAAAAACCTATATCTTCTTCTGATTTCTTCTTCTCGCGAGCATTCTTTTCTCAGTCTCATTTCGCTTCTGATCAATCTTACCGAGCCTTGCTTACACTGCTAAGATCTTTTTGTATAATGTCTGTAGTTTGTATTTCGCTCAGAAATTGTACTTAATTAAGTATCCGGAATACAACAGTGTTCGATGGTGAGAACGGTGATAATAGCACAATTACACATCCAATAAATGCTTCCATTATAAAACAATAGAATTCATTGGACAAACAATAGTATTTCCACGGCTCCTGTACACGTTGACAAAATATTGCTATGCAAGTCTTCCGTTCTTAATTGTATTTAGATGAATCTTTTACCAACGAGTTCGTCACGGTTTTTCGATTCGAACGAGTCCAAGCATGACGCAATTCGGAGTACAGAAACTCGTTTAACCCTCGTACGCATCTCAAAAGTAGCTGCATAAAAGAGACTACGATAACAATTCACCCAATTTTATTTTACACGTTAAATCAACAAATCGTGTTTCATTTATAGTGTCACGTTTTAGCCCTTTAGTGCTTAAAGGTACTTAAAAGTCTTGCCGTTATTTGTTGTTGTTTTTTTTTAAATTATGTATTTTATTTAGCTTAAATTTTCAGATTAAACTGTTTTTATTTGTTTTTAATTACTGACGGTACTTAGAATACCTTTTTTGTTTTTAAACAACCCGAAAATAAGAAAAATGTAAAATGGGTTCTCGTATTTCTTTTGACAATAATATATAATAAATGAAAGAAATAATGATTAAAATTTGATTTTTTTTAGTTAAATACAAATTTTGGTACTAAAGTGTCTGAAAATATTGAATGGGTGAATTTTCACCGTGTGGATAACGTATGGAAGGTTAATGCGAACTGATCGGATGTTTAATGGAAAAATCGTCTGAATGAGTTGCAAGATACGGAAGCTTCTTTTATGAATGATCTTGGCGGGTTGGAAACAATAGTACAGTTTTGATCATGGATGCATAAAATCCCGCAATCTACACGTAGCCGTTCGCGTCCAGTTTCAACGCGGTCTCGTAAGAAGGCAGACCCTCGTCGACGCCATCTTGTTCGGTGGACTGATTTCGTTCGGAGGATCTGACGGGTGTAGCGGTGGTCAGCCCGAGGATACTGGACACCATCGATGGGATAATGGTGCCAGGTGTTTCCGGACCTTCAGACTTCTTCTCGATGTTAGTTGGCAAGCTGCGATGATCGAAGATTAGACTGTCGTAGGTCGGTGGCGGTCCTGGACCAGAATTAGGCGTCACCGGGCATGATTGGACACCGTATATGCTGTCCTCGTGGTGTCCATCCGTGGTTGATTGTCTCTCGCAGCACTGGAAAATAAAGGGTACTTGATTAGGAGACAGAGTTAGTTGCATCGATAGAATCTCGAGAAGTTTTGGTGTAGGATGTGATGTTGAAGGAATATAAAAGGCGTAAAAGTAGCCGAGGAATTCCGAGACGAGGCTAATAGTAGCTTGGCACTCGGCCGTTCACTTGCCACTGGTCTAACAGGATCTCGGTGCAGGTGATAAATTTAATTATCCGTGGCCTGATCAGCGGAACAGCGCTTGTTAAACATTATTGAGAACCTAGATCCAAGTATTATCGCTCGACAGCGGGTCTTTATGCGAACGTAAAATTTTCCACCTGATTCGCAACGGACTGGAGCAAAATAGAAATGTATTTTCTTTCTTAGTATGTTTAACAAGTTCTAATATTTTTACTGTCTTAACCCCCCTCGTACGGTCCTCGGGTGAAAATTCACCCATTTTCTGTTACTAGATACTGTATTATGTTTGATTTCTTTCTAAATATGTTATAACTTGGGGTATTTGTCGAAAATATCATATTATATGTAAAACACAAGTCGACGACATTTCCTTTACGATAGTAACATCATTAAAAAAAAAACAAGTGCTAGAAGTGTCCCTCGCGGGAAATTTCACCCGAATACTATAATAATAATAATAAATAAGAAATACATAAAAGACCCAGTACTACCCAGAGGCGAAGCATCACTCGCTGTAGTAAATACGTTACAGGTCATTACTGGACCATCAAATTTACCAAATGCAAAAATGGAAAGAAAAATTGCAGGAAGTCGATGCCAATTATGTGTAGGAAAAGGTATGTGGCGAGAATAAAAATGCTATTTACATATGTAGTGACTCCAAGATATAATATAGAAATTCACAAATTAATTAACTTTCAATGAAATATATTATAGTATATAACAGTCATTGAAGTGAAGAGCAAAAATGGACGAGGGTTAAATTACACCTATTTATCTTTGTCGTAAACGCGTCGAACTAGCTGTCTAGTTATTACAGGTCGATAATGAAGCGATATTTCAGACCCTGGAACTTCTCGATCGGTCATACTAATTTTCCAGATAACCGCAAACGATTTCACCGCAATTGATAGCAGTGCCTACATATATAGAGAGCCAGTTGACAGTAAGTCGAAGCACCGGTAGTATTTTACATTCGATACGGGATGAACGGTGGTATTGAAATTATATATGCCAGAACCGTTCCCAAACTGGTTCTGTGCCCGATCATGTTAGACAGCTTTGCGATTCCGTCTCCTGTCCGCGAAAAAAAAAATGGCGGAACTGTCATACTAGAACTTCGCGCGTTCTATCGCCGGCTTTTTAGAGCTTCCGCTTAACGAATCTTAATGAACTTATGTATCGGCTTTGGTCTGATACGCTTCGAGAGATTCGATCGTAACGGTAATTCGATTCCCGTAGTTTCGTATAAATAGAAGAATTGATGATAACCGCGATTATTTTTGCATCAGTCCAATGTAACATGGCAAAATGATCCGGCGAGAGAAGAACCATGTCCAAACCGGTTGTCGATGATCGAGTGGGTATGAAATATTATGTACTCGAGTGAGCTTCCGCCGTTTAGTAATAGATTGCAGAGCCAATCAATTCTCGCAGGAAATTTACATAAACAATCTTCAAAACAAGCGGAGGACTCCTGCAAAAAAAAATACTAAACTTCCTGAAAGGGGTCACTGATAACCGAAGTTAGGTGCATGTGACCATAAACACAATCTATACCCTAGTAGCACAAAATGTTATATAGACATTCATATAATATTAAGTAACAAATATTTCTTTTTAAATATGCAGGAAATATCTATTTCATATTACGAGAAAAATATTTTTTTCTAAATACAAAATGAATCCTTATTTAATATTAGAAATAGAATACTTTTTCCTAATGTACAGATAATATTTATTTCATATTATAAAGAAATATTTTTATGTAATATCAGAAATTATATAAAATTATATAATATAATATAAAAATTTCTTAATTGTGATAAGGTCCTTTGGAAGATAAAATGGAATATTCCCTCAAGCAGTGCACAGAAAGTAATAGATATTCATAGTTTCTAATTTTTGTTATAACTTTTTCTTACATGTGAAAATTTTATTGAATGTTATTTAAATATTAAATTTATATTTTTCAAATATTGGATTCACACATTTACTTTATATTTTTTAAATATCTAGTTTATATTCTCTGAATATTTAGCTTATATTTTTTAAACATTCAATTTATATTTCTTGTACATGTATACAATATTCAGATCCAATATTTTTCTCATATGAAAAAATGTGGCTTAAAAAATATTTTTCCAATATTTGAAAAAAATATTTATCCAATATTTTTGTGCTACTAGGGTAGCATGGGTTTTCCCAGTTACGGAGAGGACACCGTAGAGAGGGGTTCGTGACCAGAAAAATATGCTTTTTCGACTCGAACAAGGGGGCTTTTATTTAAAGAAACCAGTTGAGGAAACTTTGAAACTGCTTGTTTTCCGAATTACGGTGGGGATCCTCGCGGCAGTTACGGAAATTACAATAGAGGACAGTTACGAATAAATACTTGTTTCTAGGCAAACAGGGTGGGGGGATTTGATTTAGCAGTAGATCGGCAGAAAGTTGATCGAGCAGATCAGATATATGCATAGATGGAAATTATAGCTCTCGCAGAAAGGATGACTCACCGCGGCGTGCGCTTCCGTGGTAAATACTTCCAGACTGTGGACGTCGGGCTCTGTCCTCCAGTATTGCGAGTACTCCTGCGGCCGGCTCTTCCTGATGCTCTTGTGACAGCAGTAGCACATCAATGCGACGACTATAATCACGGCGCTTAGCATCGCTCTGAAAAACACGACGAGCCACGCGATCCAGAGCATAGGTGAGAGACCGGGCGTATATTTAGCGCGCGTCAACCAACCGCGAGACCCAAGACGCTCCACATAATATTATCGAGGCTCAGTCTGCCGTGATATCGGCCTATAAACCTACGGCTTTTCTACCGAGACGCCTGGGGTGATTCGCGCGGGCGATCTTTCCTCGTTAACCTTATTCGGTGTTTCCCCTAAGTGAACTCCCTCTCGCGATGCTCGAGACGAATCCTGGAAATATGTTTCTGAGCAGATACACTTTCTTGAAAATTTCATTATCCATATTCACCGTGGTGTAAACACTAGTGATTCAATTATCGCGTCTAATTGGTATCCGAATCCCCTCCCCCTAAAATCACTTCCAAAGCCGCGCACACAGCCTCGAGGAGGAGCTAACGCCGTTTACTTTGAACTAGACTGTACGAAATCGCTGGCACGGGATGCTACCGAGGAACGGCAGAACGTGCTCACGGATCTCTCGTTTATCCAGGTAATTCTTGCGCTTCTAAATTAGCCTAGAGAGTCAGGCGAACCAGCCATTCGTCCCGTTATTTCCGCGTATCCACCGATTACCTTTACCGTAAACACAATTGTTTCTCGCGATGGATCGCGGTGACGTGTACCGTTTTTCTTTTCTTTCGTCGGCTTTGCCATTTTTCTAACCGCGAAGCTCCTCGATCGTCTCCGCTGATTAGAATACTCGAACTTATTTCGACAAGATCGATACCTAAAGAGGTTATCCTATATAGGAAAGTCTGAGTTTCGAATTTGGGAAGTTCGAGAAATCCTGAACGAGAAGCACTTAGGCTAATCGAGTCTCCCGAACGTGCTCGCGATAACAGAGACTCGAATCTTATCGGTTCTTTCGTTCGTTTCGTGTCGATTTGCGAGAAGGTCGTTGCAGAAATTCCGCGGATCGAGGCAGAAAAAGAAACCGGTTCCGATGAGTCGGAGCCGTTGCCACCGCACAGCGAGAGCGGAGAAGTTGGGTGTACAATCGATAGATCCCCGGGATCGACGATGGGGGTTAGAGTATCTACTCACCCGCCCAAAAGAATGTTCACATTCCCATGCAAATCGGTCTCGAAGTGGCTCGTCTTGCTGGCCGCGCCGCTCGAAGATGTGGTTACATTGTATCCCGGCAAGATGGCCACCTCCTCGTTCACGTTCGTGTTGTTCCGTTTGTGCATGCCGAGCTCCGTTGCAGTCAACACCGTCATCCTTCGACCATACGTCATCCTGAAATTTTTGGTTCCGTCCCGTTCATTCATTTTTTACCACGTTTTTATTAGCTCGCTTTCCTGTCTGTCTGTTTCTCTGTTCGGTACAAATCTTGCAATCGATGAGCTAGAGACTTGAAACTTTCAACATAGCTTGGAACTGGATGACAATGCAGTATTCCAAAAAAAAATTTAAAAAAAAAAGACTGCGTTATGATTTATAACAATATTTTTAGTCCACTACGCGTTTCCACTCTACAGACCCACTTCGGGCCTCAGGAGCTCAGTGTATTTTCGTACATGGAGGTAAACGATAAACAATTTCAACCGTCCGCTGTTCGTTCACGCAACCGCTCGCGTTTGTCTTGGATATTTTTCCTTAATTTTCGGAATTGATCGGTTCACGATGAAGATGGAGCGAGTAAAACAGGGTAATTATATAGAAAAGGTCTGCGTACTCCGATTTCGATGAAATTTTAATATGTTATGCAGCAACACATTCTGAACAACTTTTTCCTTTTCCAATATAGGGGGCAAGCTTTTAGTTTTTGAGATATTTGCAAAAAACTGTCGTGAATACTGGATTGAATTTTTCGTATTCCTGCACGCTCCGCGGCAACGTAAGCGTTTCCCGGTGCGGAGTTTGTTCACATTTTGACATTGTAAAGATGAAAGAAAAAACAGGGAGACGGAAAGGGGCCTTACACCACAAACACCCACCAGTGTTTCTAAATTATACTCTAGATTCTTACGTATTTTGACGTGCTGATTACGAATATGATACTGAAAATTGGCGAAAAATTTTAATTTCATAATGGAAACCATCTTTTTAGAAACACCGGGTGCGTGTGAAACAGTAGCTGAGTGTGTGTGGTATCGTGCATTGGATAATACATGTATGCTGTATTGGTCTCAGTTGATTTTATATTGTATAATGTGAGAACCTTCTTTTTAGAAACACTAAGTGCGTGTTAAGCACTGGGTGGGTGTGTGTGGTATTGTCGCTTCTCATCTCCACAACGTGTTCACAAACAAACATACAGGTCGAATTGAGTAACCTCCTTCTTTTTCGAAGTCGATTAAAAAATAAACAGATGCGGCCCGGAACAGGTTTACGTTGCCGCGGAGCATGCAGGAATATGAAAAATTCAATACAGTATTAGCGATAGTCTTTTGAAAATATCTCGAAAACTAAAAGCGGCCCCCCTATAGTGGAACAGGAAAAAGTTGTTCAGAATTTCGAAATCTATAACATATTAAAATTTCATGAAAATCGGAGTACGCAGACCTTTTCTATATAATTACCTAAAACAGTTTTATAGGGGAGACCTTTCTCCATCGTTCACCTGCGATTTTATCGATCATGTCCTTTACACGAAACTCACCCCCGAAGCTAGGGCGAGCCACCCCTTACCTTTCCGTCCGTGGATTCGCGCCCTGGGACATATCCGAATGTTGCGAGAACCGTGACATGATGCTCTTATATCGATACCGTCCACGATGCATCCCCGGCGAGTTTGCATCGAATTATTCGACATTCAATCCTCCTGGGTAGCCTCGGTCGAAACGCTCGTCTCTTTCGCATCCCTCTGCCTGTGCAATTCACATTTTTCTTGATTTATTCGAAAGTTTGTTTGCCATTCAAATTTGTCTTTCGCTCGACAATTCGGTGAAAAGCGAACATGTATACGCGAGCACATCTCGTTAGTGTGAAAAATTGGTACGTTTCTTTGCGCGTGCCATTTTCATTTCTCATTCCTTTTTTGGATGTTTTAAAATAGTCTACGTAGATATATATATACATATATACAGGGTGTCCCAGTTTTTTCCGGCCAAACTGTGCCAGAGTGTCCTACACGCAAAAGTGAGAAAAAAATGTTATATGAACATATGCTCTTAAATTTAAAGTTTTAATAAAGTAATATATTATAATATATATATATATATATATATATATATAATGATTTCATTATATCATATATATATTTATTTTATCATTTTATTATATCATATATATATATATATCTGCGTTGCAGCAACCGCTTCTTTACACAGCTGAACCGATACGAACAGTATAAATACGACTATCAGTGAATGGGAATCTCGACTGAAAGAATTTTATGGATATGAAAACACGCCGCACGTCCTAGTTTCGCTTGCATGTCTTCAACGAGGAACGATCCTGGATACTAGCATACATAATTAATGCCTTGACATAGTATTCAAATATCAGCGAGAGTAGCCTATCAAGATTTTAACGGGAGTCCGTGGAATTGTATATCTCATTATGTACATTGGTGCATAATTAGTCAGTTTTTCAAGGTCTTCGATATTTTTTACTAACACCTTATGTAGATTGTTCGGTATTCTTGTAGAGCCTGATAAGACGAGTCCAACGAGTATAAACACCGTACCCTTTCATGCTTTCTCGAGATATTTGTGTTTGAAAGATAGGGGGTGGATCAGAGGTATTGTTCTTTTCAAACACAGATATCTCGAGGTCGAATGATCTTAAGGGTACGGTGTTTGTTCTCGTTGGACTCGTCTTTTCGTGATCTACAAGAATATCGGAGAAAACAAAATCTCGTTAAATAATTATTTGTTTCCTGTAACAGAGACTCTCTGTACGTACACGCTTGTTTAATTGCAATCAATATTTTCTTTTCTCCGAATCGATAGTGCATTTTTACGACAGTGCACTGTTTTCTCACGGTAATGCCGACTATAAATCGATAGGAGGTTTAGGACGCATCGATCGGCGAAGGAGCAAAAATATTTTATGTGTCCGTCGCACACATAAGCTGGGTTAGTCTAACGAAAACAGAGAGCCTCTCTCTACAGTTCTTGTGCGATTCGTTTCGGCCTTCGCGGGTATACCATCGATTTCCACCGAGCCTACTCGATTCACGAAACTTTTAGTCTATCAGGCAAATGTCGGATAAACTCGTGACGTATAAATGTTAGACAAGTATCGATCGTTCGTGAATCTGCAATATTTACGAGCGTGTCGGAACCGTCGTCCCAGCATTAACACATAATATTTTCTTCTGATATTTCTCCGTTCGATTATTGAATTGATTACCATAACAATTCTGTTATCATTGCAACTATAATATTCATTCATTCGTTTTACAACATACTTGCTTGCCCGAACAACCGATCACTATGAAGAGACAATCCACTTAGCCGTCCGTAACTGTAAATCCTCTCGATCCTCTCGATCACTTGGAACCCGATCAACCGGCGTGCATTCATACACGTTACAATGAATTGCTCAGTGAATAATACTAATTCACGAACGATCTCCACGTCTATAGATCGTTGGAAAAATCCTGTTCCGGTCCATTGATCGAGCTGATCGGAGATCGTGCGGAACGATCATGCAGAATACGTACGCGGGTTTTTCACGATTTCAGCGAGTTTTTCCGATCGGCGTTCACCGGTTGATCCGCGCGGTCTCCATCGCCGCGGAATTTCAATCGGACTCGCGAATAATTCTCGATCGCGTCGGACTACGTTGGAAAATCGTTTCGAATTCGGCCGATCCACTCCGACAACCGTTTCGTTTCGCACTATTACCGTTGGTCATATTATGCGCGTTGCTTGGCTACGCCACACGCGATTCCAGGCGTCGCGACGCCGTTGCCGAGACCCGGCGCACGCCGCGAGGCGTCGCGACGCTTTGCTAAGCCAGGACGAAGCGGGATAGCCGACCACTGACGTGGAACTAGGACGAAAGCAGGGACGAACAGGGCCAAGGTGTGCACGCCGACCAGCCATAGAGGATCAGGCCTTCGATATCTTCCCTTACTTAGCCCCACCCCCACCCCCATTTATCCTTTTAAGACCGTATCAATCTAGGACAACGACGGACCTTTGCGATTTTGTTCGGTCACCGAAGTTCAAAATGTCTTAAATTAGAAGAACCGATTTTCATAAGTAGAGAAACGTTCGCATTCTACAATTATACATTTCTTTTTAATTAATCAATTGTATTCATGTAGAGCCTGAAAAGACGAGTTCAACGAGTACAAACACGGCATCCTTTTACGATCACTCTATCTCTAGATATTCCTGTGTGAAAGGTAAGGATTCTAATGGAAATGAGTATTGAAAATTGACTAACACTAGAATGTTAATACGCGATTTCTTTATCCAAAAACGAGAATTGAAGAAACACACGGAAGATGTCTGTACGGTTCGTAAGCCAGAACTGAAGTGAAGTATAAAGTATAATAGGAGAGAAATTTTAGATGTAAAACCTCCCCCATTGGGTCCGTTCGAGGAAATGTCGAGAAATGATAAATTACACCTTATCGGTTTCTAACCTGTGGGTCGTTAAAACAAAGAAACAAAGAATACTTTCAGTATCCTTACTAACTCAACGTATTTTTGAAGCCAGATATTCCAACAGATTCAATTAGGTTTGTTCCTTCCGAACACACGTATATATCTCGAGAACGAATGATCGTAAGATTATGGTGTTTGTACTCGTTGTACTCGTCCTCGCGTGCTCTACAAGAGCATCTAAGAAAATACATAAGGTGTCCATCATAATCTTGACAAGGTCGTCGTACCCTTTCACTGTATATTTCCTCAATTTTTTAAATCATATATCACCAACTTGGAAACGTTCATGTTTGGAACTTGTCGTTGTGTTCGTGCACTCTTTGCAAAAAAAAGAGGAAATTTTGTCGGAGCAAACGACCGCCGCAAAGACGTTGTCTGGTGCATGCTGGAGGACTATTATTACTCGTACACGTGTGCTCGCGAGACACACGTAACGTGACTCACGGACGGGTTGCGACACTTTTGTGCAATTAGGTCTCGCGACCCCCCGAGGCGTGCGCCACACAATGTGTCGTGCTCGCGGAAATAATTCGTGGTTTTCGGCCGACCGGGGATAAAGATAAACGACTAAGTTTATACCGGGTGTTCCACTTATTAATTCATCCGCTCAAATCCCCTCTCGAACTTATTCATTACGTTGTCCTATCGAAAGACAAACACAGAGGAATTTCATTTGGAACTGTGCTCGCAGTTGTATCAGCCAACTTTCACTGCACACAGGGACTGATCGTTGAAAGATAATTTCAGATTACATTGACCACGAACAGCGAAATGATCGATAAGTACACCTCCGTTTTCATATAATATGCTTCGCGACTATAAGTTCTACGTCCATCTTAATGTTCGGATCGATACCGGCTTTAGCAGAAGCTTGGAAACATTTTTAACTAACGGTTTTCTTTTTACAACCCTTAAAATTCAATTTGTCATATTAAATGATATTAAATAAAATCAAGTATTGCAATTACAAATGAGAATATCGACGACGTGTTTTTAACCCTCATACGTTCCTCAAAAATAACTACATAAAAGAGACTAGGATAACAATTCATCCATTTTCAATTTACACTTTAAATCAACACATTACGTTTCATTAATAACGTCACAATTTTAAGAAATACATCTCACGACGTAGACGTAAAAGGATGACTAATTTTACAGAATGTGAAAATATTGAACGTATTGAATTTTCACTCCCCGAGGAACGTAATAGAGTTGTTCGTTAGAAAATGTGCTGGCGACAGGGGACGGGTTCGGTTGTGCTAGATAATGTTATTAATTAGTCAGGCGGCTGTCTAGAGTTCAATTAAATACACAGTTCAGTTTTCCACCCCTTCTCTTGACGAGTGTATAACACGGTACGCGTCGCGACGGCCGTGTCTGCATAAAATTACCGTGAAACTTCCGCTTGTCCTTCGGGTCAATTTATCGTGCAGCTTGTCTGAATCGATTCGCGGCCGCCAGTTGTTCGTTAACACGAAAACTTTAGTCTTTCGATACGCAATACCGCCGGTGGCGAGTTAGTCTCGGTCTGTTTCAGCCGAACTGCGGAACAACTTGGTGGTCGATGTGTGCAGTATTGAGACATGGCGACCCACTCGCCATGCAACCGAGACACTCCATCGAACTCGACGTCTTCCTCGCGAATTGTGCCAAAAGGTATCTATCATACCGGAACAACAGTGAAACAAGCAGTGGCCTGTTCGGTGAACGATTACTTAATCCTCCGACGAACGTGACTGACGGATATGTTACAAATTGAAACTTTTGTAAAAGCATTTAAAAAATTGTCTCTTAAATAAGTCTTCCACGGATTTCAACATTGAGCTTTCCTGTTTACAACGAGACTTTAAAAAATGATGTACGACCTTTTTCACTGTTTTATAAAACAAAAACGAGAAGCTTGTTCGAACCAAAATCTCTTCCGTTGTAAAGAGGAAGGTCCGATCTTTAAATCTGCGGTGAATTTATTCACGGAACAAATTTTTCATTGTTTTGACAGAGGTTTGAATTCGTAACATTATCTACGAAAAATGGGTCCTCGGTTCTTCAACTATCGTAACATATAAAAATATTTCAGAGTAAAATGAAGAACGAGGAGCGAAAGTAGAATGTTCAAGCTTTGAAGTGTGACCAAAATTAGTGATGTACGATCGTTTTTTTATGGAATTACAGTAGGTTAAATATTGTCGGTTTCTCGAGGATCGGAAATTCAGTTTCCGACAGGTTCTGAGTGATAGCGGGAATTACTTTTCGAAGAATCGCGCGATAAAAGGCAGATGTCCGTTAGTGTCATTTCGGGCAATCATCCTGTCCGATTTCCGAGATTCTCGAGCTGCATTGCGAAACGAGAATGTCGAGCGTGCCCGTAAAAATCTAGTTACGGTTGGCAGGTAGTTGAAAAAATTATTCGATCAAACAAGTCAAGTCTGTCTCAGAGATGCATCATGTTCTTAAATCCGGAAATATACAAGATATCTTTAATCAATAATACTTTTTGCCGACACCTTATGTATTTTTTCTTCCATATTCTTGTATAGTTTGAAAATACGAGTCCAACGAGTACAAATTTCAAAATTCAATCTCGAGATATTCCTGTGTGAAAGGTAAATGTTTGAATAGGTTTGTCGAACACAAATACATATGTACCTTGAGATCGATTGATCTTAAGAATACGGTGTTTGTACTCGTTGGATTTGCCTTTTCATGCTCCACAAGAACATCTAAGAAAAAACGCAAGGTGTGGGTATAAAAAAAATATTAATTAAAGATACGAACATACGAACTTTGAGTGAATAAATTTCACGTTGAAGGAGCGGTGCAATATACCGTGCGAATGATTCGATTTGCGAAGCAGCAGGCGAGAACGAAGCCATAGTAACCATACTAAATCTGTTTAGACGTCGAACAGTCTAAACCCAGCTCTGAATCGAACTCGATGGTTTCCCTGTGCATCAAACAGTATTAATGCCTCCGCGAATCTTAAATACGACGGGCTCAACCGTAATGCTCGATGTTACTGTAAAAGTAGAGTGGAAAAGAAGCTTCGCCGATGAGTATGCGGATTTTGCGCGTGAATGGCCGTTTATGTGCACGCGAGATGCGACAAACTAAACAACACGTCTTACGTATGCCCAGAGAGTTACAGCGTGTGTTGGATTCCGTGTTCAGAAATCGAGTACAACACTTTTTATGAATTGTAAAGAAGTTTTATTTAAGGCAGCGAACGGTAATGGAGTGAAGTACAAACTGTGATTTGTTGGTCAAGAATTCGCAAGCGTAAAAGTGTCTTACTGCTGTTTCGGCAGCTCTATATACAGGATGTGTCAAAATTCCTTCAACATTCGGAAATTGGAGATTCTTGAGATCATTCGAAGCAACATTTTCTTTTGCAAAAATGGCGTCCGCGGCTGTGTTAATGAATTATTAGACGTGTGTTGGCACAGTCGGCCAATTGACAGTTGGCGCGCTGGGCTGACTGTGATTAGTCTTTGTTTTTCGTTAATAAACAAAGCCGCGGACGCCATTTTTGCAACGGAAACTGTTGCTTCAAATGAACTCAAGAACCTCCAATTTCTGGATGTTGAAGGAATTTTGAGATATCCTGTATAAAGATACAAAAGAGATCACTAGACTCCGGATATATTTATGCAAAATAAAAACCTTCTACCCGAATAGCAACAAACTGGACTGAAATAGAAATGTAATTTCTTTCTTAAAATGCTTAACAGATTGAAAATAATTTAACAGTAACATCAGCACCTAAACCTACCACTGCCGGTCGAATGACCGGTTTTTCTACTTTGCATCTTGCAACTTCTGAATTATGAAGTTGCTTACATGGAAATTGATTCGAGTTTAATCGTCAATCGTTGATTCAATTTTTACTGAACTCTTCAAATTAACTCAAGAACCTCCAATTTCCGGACGTTGAAGGAATTTTGAGACACCCTACTTTGGAAAGGAGAATATGGAAGGGAATCTGGAAAGATGCATTGTCGAAAGTATGACGCGCAAGGGACAAGGTTAAGGGTTGCAAAGTCCCATCTGCATAGTGCTAGTGACTTAGTTATCGCGATGAGTCGACGTTTACACAGGTTATCGGGTATACAACAGATGTTTGACAAAAAAAAAGTTGTACTCTGAAAATGTTCGCCTGTCAACATTGTAATTTCGAGTTTTCGGGGTTTCAGACTCGCCAGAATGATGGGTAGCGTGCCGAGCGGATGGATGAGGAAGGCTCTCCTCTTCCTGGTCCTGATGACTGGGGTGTTGCTGATAGCGATGTACGCACACGCGCCACCCCTTGTCTCGCTGCAGCCGTTCTCGTCTCGTCGGTAAGTATAATCGAAACTCGCTCCTCTCGATCCTACAATCTGAGAATTCCGCACGAAAGAATTATCGAAAAGAAAAGAACGAAAAGATAACCAGTAAGAATTGCAACCGGAGCAACGAAAAAGGTCCCGAAGACCGGCCACCATCTTCCCCCCTCTCTTTCTTTCTCTCTCTTTCTCTCCTCCCATCGAGATCATTCTCACCCGACCCCGTTTACTTTGGTTACACGCCATCATCTCTCTCTCTGTTTCTTTTTTTTATTTTTTCGTTAATTACCTCGCATTCCCCGGCGACTCGGCGCGCGTCAAAGACTGAAGGAGTTACAACGAGGCTTGGTTACATTCCTGGTCGGTAATGAAAGCACGAGCAGACCCGAGGAACGGCTCTACGAGTATCTGGAAGAGCCTAGGTAACATCTCCCTCCGCCTGGAGGGGGTTGAACAACCAGTACTTGCTAAAGCTTCCCTTGTCCCTTGAAAACACGCGCACACGCACCATGGAAAGTCCTCGCGATCTTCGGATCATCTCGAAGCTTTTTGGTCGAGTCCGTTTCCTCCCTTGCATGTATGTACAACGCTGATCTTAGAATCTTCTTTGTTCTAGAATCTCTCTCTCTTTCTCTCTCTCTCTCTCGAAATGTCTGACTCTTGTTTCGTTTGTCCGATTGTCTCTTCGTCTTCGTTCGTTGTATGTTCGCCAAAAGTTAGTAAATATTTCACTGGAGGCGAAGGAAAGTACGATTAAATAAATCTTGGACAAAATATCTGCGAACGTTCGCGCTGTTAATGAATCGATAATGCTAATGGAATCGGGCACGCGACGGAAATATTTTTCCACGAATGCATTAGGTTCGAGTGGATTTATAAAAATACATGCTTAATATTATTCAATGATACAATTTCAAGCTAAATTGCAACAAACTCGAGCGAGATAAGGATATATTTTCAAATGGTTCGAATGTTTTCACTGTTATAAATTACATCTATCCATCTTTGTGACAAAATACATAAAATCCGCTGATCGGCAACATGTGTTTTTCATTTACATGGAAGATTTACTGCTTATCCGAAACACGAAGAATTTTCCGTTCAACCTAATAATCAAAATATCGTTAGCTTATCTCTTCTGTTATGTTTGTGAGTCGTCCGTCAAATGTGATTGCCTTATCAGGGATGAATGTATCCAGGGGGTAGGGAATGTTCAAGATTTGTTGCGTTTTTGATCGGTAACGTCGTCGCTTTAATTGATTCGTTTAATCCGCCGCTATCTGGAACGACCTCGAGGAGAAATGAATTCTCATAAATAAAACCGCAGTCGAGGATTGCGCAGTCTCGTGAATATTTATTGGCACCGTTTTTATCCGAGCAGCGGCAGCGGACACGTATGTGTACGCGCAAAAGAATCGTCGCGAGCGATTCATTAGCCCGACGCTTTACTATTCTGATTCTCACTTTCCAACTTCCCCGAACGAGCCTCCGCAGTGTGCACAATGATCAGAAAGTTTGCATGCTGTATCTAATCTCTGTTCCGGAGACGTTGACATTGATAGTCATCGAGATACCACGTTGGTATCCGAATTTTTATCACTTTCTAGATAAACTATACTTCTTCCAAACTGTTTAGCTTGCGCAAGTTCCCTGTCCTCTGTGAATATATCATTTATTTATACGTATATACAGGGTGTTTCGTCTAAAACAGGACACCTAAATATCTCCTCCAATTGTGGGGGTACAAAAATATTTTGTGTACTATTTGAACGGTTTGAAGGAACCGTTATATTGCAAACATTATTTTTCCCGAAGATCATTTTTTTTCAAAGCTGTCAAGGTCATCGGTGTTTTTTGATGCATAACTACATTATTTTTTTAATTTCATCGGGTAGCTGATCAAAAAATACATTCAGATGTGTATCGTAACATGACCTTGAAATGACTCATCTCGTTTCTCCGAGCCACCTAATATCAGTCATTTCAAGGTCATGTTATTATACATATCTGAATGTATTTTTCAATCAGCTACACGATGCAATTAAAAAAAAAAGATGTAGTTATGCATCAAAATACACAGATGACCTTGCTAACTTCGAAAAAACTGACCTCCGGAAAAAAATATTATTTGCAATATAACGGTTCCTTCAAACCATTCAAATAGTACACAAAATATTTTTGTACCCCCACAATTAGAGGAGATATTTAGGTGTCCTGTTTGAGACGAAACACCCTGCATATTTATATAGATACATTGGGTTGGCAAGAAATTAATTTCGGTATTTCAAGGTGCAATAAAACTCAATTTTGTTTTCCGGTAGTTTCACAATTCTGCGCTCATAAAATTTCCAATCCTAATCGGCCAAAAACTGATAAAAAATTGGGTTTCATTTCACTTTAATCTTCGCAAGGTAATGTGGGGTCCCAGAGTCCCCAGCTTGAGATTCCTAAAAAATTTTGATTCAATGAAATTAAATCCGCGTGTTTACGTTTCATCCTGCGTTATTCTTTGCCCAAAATTCATTAAAATCAAGGCCATTTATGAAATTTATTTATCGGAGTCTGAGAGACCTCTGTGTCATTTTATTTACGTGTTAGACCTTACCGTGTGAGGGTTGAAATACCGAAATTACTTTCTTTGCCCACCCATTATTTCTAACAAATGACTGCAGCTTTTTGGATATCGTCCTCTGTGCTTTCCTACCGTTCTTTAGCGTGTAAGCTATTCTGTATAAAGGAATCTATGAAAGTCGATTAACGAACGCGAATCTTAAGACGTTTCTGTTTCGATGGGGTTGTGGGTACAGGACATTCCAGAGCCCATGGTCATGGGCATGCGTGGCTGGACGATGCGAGAGGAGAGCTGTGAGGTCGTCCCGTACATCTCTAGCGAGCTGCATCGCTCTTTGCGGTGGAAACTCTCGACTACTTTGGCCCAGACCGACTGGCAACGTTTTCCTAGGCGAGGACAGCGTGGTCATACACTATCAGCAAATTGAGTTCGCCACCGTCAACACCAGTGACCAGGAGACGAAGAACCTGCTGGAGCACGCGAAGGATATCTTTATCAGTGAGGATCGCTGTCATTTCTCTCCAGTTCATTTACCTGAATAATAAGACACCGCGCAACGGTCGAGATAAAATTTTAATGCATTATTATTACCAATGCATTCTGAACCCAGCGTGAAGGGGCTAGACTCGTTTCCGGGATTGCAAGGGTGCGAGATATGCGTCTTCTCATTTCTCAATAGAGCAAAGATGGGGGTTTCAGTAATCAAAAGCGTTAGATAAAAGTTCTAATTTGCATTATTCGGCAGCGTAATTTATATTATTTATTTTCGTTGGAGTGTACAATGAAATGCACGAAACACACGAGGAAAGGTCTTTTTTTTACCTAAAATTTATTACGCTTCAAGCGTCGCTATTTCTTTACCCAGAAGAAATCAGATTGCACTGTCCAACAACAAAAATGTTTCCATATAATTGTTGGGCTGAAATAGTGTATCGACACTGTTAAACTAATTTTTGTCATAAATTCATAAAATGCGCAGTTTAATTACACGATCCAAAAAATTCAAACTTTTTTTGATGTTTCGATTCACACTATGCGATACTTATAGAGTTTTTTGCGCTGATTCCGAATCTGGCCTTAATTTTTCTCTTAATTAATTTGAGTTTGAAAAAAGTCATATTTCTCTACTTTGAACAAATATTCTTATGTTATTATATAACATATTTTATTGTTCTTTACAGCAAAAGATTCTGTAGACTCTCTCGAATCCAGCGATGTGTAATAGTAATACGTTGTGATTGTTTCAACATGTTTAAACAATCATTAAAGACGAAGAGCCTAAACATGTTTAAACAATCATAATGTATTACTATTGCACATTGCTGGATTCGGAAAAGTTTACAGAATCTTTTGCTGTAAAGGACAATAAAATATGCTATTATAATAACATCACAATATTTGTTCAAAGTAGAGAAATATAACTATTTTTCAAACTCAAATTTCTCAAAAACTGTGCGTGTAGGAGAAAAATTAAAGACAGATTCGGAATCAGCGCCAAAAACTATATGATACAGCCAAAAATTATTTGGAAACATGAAAAAAGTTGAAATTTGTTGGACAGTGCAGTCGAGCCAGTCATAGCTCACTTCTCTCTTGATTTTATTTTTTGGTATTTAATAGTTTAACTTCAATGTACCAAACTGTAAACAATATTAATTCACAACTGAGAAACGTTTATTCCACATAGTGCGGTGAAGATCAACTAAATATAAGGTGTATATTTAATCTCCTAACCTCGTCATCTGAACAATTATCCTAAAGCCGCAACTGTTAAGTGCTGCCGATAATGTCAAAATTACGCCTCCTAACGTAAAAATGTATGATAATATCAATTATAGCATCAGTATATTGATCTTTTAACAATCCCTTTTACTACTGAGAAACCCCATAGTGTGCATAGTCGAGAAATGAGAAACAATCCTGGAAACGATGCTAGCCCCTGGAACCGCTTCGAGCACTCGAAAACTGAATTATCCTCTTTCAGGCAACGTGAGGAGCCTGGTGAAGGTGGCGAACGCGAAGAGTCGGTCCGGTGTGGACACCTTCGTGATCTATCTGAGCGCGGGGAATGGACGAGCAGTCGGGCCGGGCTTGGACACCGACGAGTCCTACAGTCTGGTGATAGTGCAGAAAGGAAAAGTCCTGGAGGCGAAGATCACCGGGAACAGTTACTTCGGCGTTAGACACGGCTTGGAGACTCTCGGACAGATGATCTGGTGGGATGAGATCGCCGGAAGGGAGGGTGCACTTCGAGTGTTATCTCGCGCTTCTGTCGAGGACAAGCCTGCATTCCCTTATCGTGGATTACTGGTCGATACCGGAAGACAGTTCTTCCCTATCGAAAGGCTGAAGAGGGTGATCGACGGTATGGCTGCCACCAAGCTGAACACATTCCACTGGCATCTGACCGACTCGCAGAGTTTCCCGTTCGACTCGGTCCAGTTCCCAGAGATGGCCAGGTGGGGCGCGTTCAGTGGCGATCAGATCTACACGCCCGACGACGTGAAAGATCTCGCGGATTACGCGAGAATCCGGGGCGTCAGGGTGCTCGTCGAGATCGATTCGCCTGCCCATGCTGGCGCCGGATGGCAGTGGGGTGAGTGAGAAAACGCACACCTAAGAATTTACGACCCTGAAGACAGTTCCGGATTAAGCAACGTAGCAGAAGGAGTAGCAAATGCTACGGGCCCCGCGCTTGCAGCAGAAAATTGACCTAAAATTTGGTCGATACCGTTCCCAGATATTTCTGCTAAAAAAAGGTCATTCATCGTGTTTTATTATATTATCCTGGCTCAATCCGGCACTGTCTGAAGAGTATAATTATCCGTGTTAACGGGGTAAACTCGTTTTCTTTTCGTTTCCCAATAATGCATGCGCGAGGGTGTTTTCAGTAATGAAAAGCGCTAGGTGAAAGATCAATCTAGGCCGCAGTCGCCCACAAAAGTTATATTTTTAATTTCGAAGCGAAGTAATATTAACTGGATCTCTCGATCCGTTTGCTTCAGGGACGGAGTACGGGTACGGGGAGCTAGCATTGTGCGTCGATCAGCAACCATGGTCTTCGTACTGCGGGGAACCTAACTGTGGCCAATTGAATCCGATCAACGAGCACTCCTACAGGATCCTCGAGGGTCTATACCGCGAACTGCTCGACTTGACAGAGATCCGGGACATCGTTCACTTGGGTGGCGACGAGGTGAACCTCGATTGCTGGGCCCAGTATGGGAACATCACGGCCGCGATGCAGGCCCAGAACATGACCGATCATCACGCGATGTGGGCCGAGTTTGAGACGAAGATGTTGCAGAGGTTGGTCAAGGCGAATCGGGACGAGACACCGAAAGCTGTGATACTCTGGAGCTCTCCGTTGACCAAGAGGCCTTACATCACCATGTACTTCGATCCGAAGATCCACGTGATCCAATCGTGGGGTGGCAGCAACTGGCCAGAAACACCGGATCTACTGGAGGATGGGTTCCGCGTGATTGTTTCGCATGTCGATGCCTGGTACTTGGACTGCGGTTTTGGAAAATGGCGGGAAACCGGTGAGGCTGCTTGCGGAGAGTATCGCACCTGGCAGACGGTTTACAATCATCGTCCTTGGAGGGACTATCCTCAACAGCACCTGAATCTTGTTCTCGGCGGCGAGGCTGCCATCTGGAGCGAGCAGACCGGCGACGCTTCCTTAGGACCTCGACTATGGCCTAGGGCTTCGGCTCTCGCTGAACGATTATGGTAGGTGACGTTCCGGTTTCCTAGATTTCGTCTTTTGGGACGTTACACGGCAAATCGATCTCTTTCTCACGTCACCGTCGACGATTTTCTTCTGGATGAGATACAGTAATGTTCCTATTTGAGCGACAATGCTGCGCACGATTGATGCGACCATGTTACCCCGAGACTGTCGCTCTAATAGAGACATTACTGTATGTTGCAATCCATATGAAATTAGTAGGGGTGGATATGGACAAAAAGAATATGACTCGATCGGACAGACAGTTCCTTCGATAAAATTTCATAATGATCGATTTGACATGAACTGACCTGTACGACGAGAATTGACACGAGATCTCTGCACACAGGAGCGACCTGCCAACGAACGGTTTCTCAACGGACGAAAGCGTGTACACGAGACTAGCCAGCCACGTGGAGCTTCTGACCAGCCGAGGATTGAAAACAGAAGCGATGTGGCCGCAATGGTGCTCCCAGAACCCGGGGAAATGTCTCTGACCGTTCGTCAGTCCGAATCTGATGACCGAGTTCAGTTGGTATCGTATGCGTGGCTGCTATGAGGCCCAATGAGGCGGCTATGGCGAGTTCACCTGGGCCCGTTTGAGGTCACCAGGCACTGTGAACAGTATACACGAAACGCCCTGACAAGAGTGGCGCCGTCTCGAGGCTACCGAGCCCATGGCGAGCGCGCAGCACTGTAGATGATGTCCTCGCAAGCTGGACCGTGTCGTATTCGTCACAGATTGCATCGATCCTGGGAGTGCCACCTGGTCGTTGATAAAATGATACAAGATTTCATCGAAGAAGGCGATCACACCGTCGAGGAATACATGATCCAATGGACAATAGAAGAAAACAGCGCAGCCTAAACCCGAATGATCCTTTGCTAGTCCGATCAGGTCATCCCCAAACTATCGTTCACCATCACGGACAAGGAATTTTCAAGAGGATGACCTACTGGAAGAGATCAGTACTTAGAACCCTAGTGTAATACCACATTCTCCGAAGCTACAGACGGTGTATAAAGTATTCATACACATTTGAAAAACGAGTAACTCTTTCAAAATTTGACCCAACAGCTTGAGTCTTTTCGAGACGTTGGAAGGATTAGTTTACTAACTAATGTGTAAATAATTTTCTTCTTGAATTATTATTGGTCGCGATTGTAGAGGAAAAAGTAAAGGTCACGATTTTTAAATTTTTGCATCTGTTCCTGCAATGAAATTTGAAAACGTATATTTCGTCAATGTAAGTGAGTTAAACACATGTACAAAGTTTCATTGAAATCGGTTGACGCATGAAAACGCTATGGGCATTGTAGGATGTCGAAATCATTGAATTTATGGTTCAAATCGCAGATTTTTACAATTTATACGTCATATCATTTCAATTTATACGTCATTCATTATGTATTATTATTTACATATCATATCATTAGGTATTACGCGTCAAATCTTGTAATCGAATTTTAAATCACTTTCCGATGAGCTAGAGACTTGAAACTTTAAACATAGCTCAGAACTGGATGACAATACAATATTACAAAAAAATTTTTTTAAACTGCGTTTAAAAAATCTCAGCAGAGTATCTCAGCGGGAATCGAACTCGGGCCTTACCAAATACGCTCGGTAGTAAAGACTAAAAAGTAGAAAATAAAAAAATATATAAAGAAAACTTTTAAGGGCGCGCAGTGGCTCAGTGGGTAGAGCGCGCGACTGCGGATGCCGTGGTCGCGTGTTCGAATCCACCGCCGACACCTCTGGAAATATACCATGTGCTATTTAAATACTGTGGTGCCTAAGGTGGTTCGGAACCCACCATAAAAACAGTAAGTCCCCCTGGAATTGGCTGAAATAGGCTGCAATTAGGTGATAGGTGAGAGTGGAAAGAGGAGGAGATTGGTGTATGAACTTGAAACCCTGCGGGGACCAAGTATCTATCTATCTATAAAAAAACTTTTTAAATACCACGCATTATATTAAAATGCAGTAAGTAGAAAATAATTTTTTTTAGATATTAGTGTTTGAGATATTACGTTAATATGTATAGTTTAGCGCTCCTTATTTTATAAGAATTTTGGTCGATTTTTCGGTAAAACTTTGTACATGTATATAACTGACTTAGATTTACAAAATACATATTTGAAATTTTCATTACAGGCACAGATAAAAAATTTAATAATCGTGATCTTTACTTTTGCCTCCGCAATCGCGACCAATAACAATTAAAAAAGAATATTATTTATATAATTGCTGATGAAGCAATCCTTCTAACGTCTCAAAAAGACTCAAGCGGTTGGGTCCAATTTTGAAAAGGTTATTCGTTTTAAAAGGTGTTACGAATACTCTCTGCACCGACTGTACGTCGATCAGAATACTATCCTGCGATAACTCTGTACAATAATGGAAGCTACTTACACTGAACGAATCAGATCCAAGCCAGATTAATGATAGTTGTGATACCGGTCGTCATTAGCTTCTACCTAGATACCTACGCTCATCCACTTAACCGAAAGCATTATGGTGTTCATATAGACCGTGTTCCTCGACGTCGTCACCTTTTGCAGCTCCTTCTGCAGCTCCGATTTCATCATCCCACATAATTCGTCATCCAATACCAAAGTTGTTGTGTAGAACAATAAGAGCTATAGACGCAGAAAAGCCAAGAGCCAGTCCAGGTGGCACCAGCAGGCACCGGCTACCAGTCAGACTGATCCCTTGGTAGCGAAAGAGTTGGAGCGACGTCTAGAGATCGTTTAGCAGTTTACTTAAAAAATGAGAAAAATAATTTAAAAAAAAATGACGGCGGGAAGGAATTAATCGAGCGTTTCTCTGTTCAAAACACGATTTTTATTTCTCTCTGTCTCTATTCGAAGAAACGAACGATACTTCGAGGGACAACTACGATACGAATTAACGTCAATTCGAGGAGTCGCGAGAGAGCCTCGCGGAACGCCTTTTGCCGTAGCTCGATGCCATACTTTTCGTTTGAAGTGCCTTTCCAATTGTAATCTAACACGCGCACGACGAAGAAGACACTTCTAGTCGTCGCACGAATGAAAAACACCATAACCGTTCCTAAAAATAAAAAAAAAAAAGAAAACAGTTCTCGGGAATGGCCACAACCGAGACCGCGCGTTGTCGTCCTTGTATTTAGAAGAACACGAAAAGAAAATGAACAAACAGGATCGTCTCTTTAGCTGAGCTCTCTATGCCCCTCTGGATCCTCTTTCAGAAGGCAGGATAAACGGGTCCCCTTCGTAAAGGGCGTCCGAATTAAGTTTCAGATGTTTTATTGTACCTAGAACGACATGGTCGAACTTTATTGAGAATTTTAAAGATTTTTAGATGAACCTATTTGAAGAGATTTTTTTGATTCCGGAGACCGAGGAAAATCGCCGGACGAGTTATGATTATCGAGTGAACGGTTCGATGATAGTTGTTAAGATTTGTTGGACTACCTTTTACGAGGAAAGAAAATCCGTCTGACGAGGAAGGAGAAAGTTGTATAATGGCCTTAGGAAATTTATCGAAGGTCCTAAATCCTAAACTTCAGTTCGAGAAATCACGTGGAAGATGTACGAACGTATCAGAGGTGACGGAGAATCTCCTCCGATCCTTGTTTCCGCCATGTAGGTACCATTTCGTCGAGCATGGGTTAAGAAAATGGCGGCTGTCCGCCTAGACTTCTTTTTAAACTGCTAGATTTCGGTCCTAAGTGATTAATCTTTGGTCACGTGTGTTCTAAAAAAAAAATAAACGAAAGAAAGCATCGCAGAGGTTTTATTAGAGGGCGACGAGGAATGGTAACGCGGCAGATTCGCTCACGTTTGTACTCGTAATTGTTGCGAAGCCCACTTAGTATGTTAATAGGAGAGAATAATCGTCGGAGAGAGTCATTTGTCGCGGATCAGCGTAATCCAGCACCGATTGTCTATTCTAATGATAGGTCGTAGAACGAAATGCCATAACGTCCGGATTCGCGTGACGATTGAATAATTGCAAGCGATTGTATCATTATTTTTGGTTGTTGTTGTTGTTGCTTGTATTAAATACGTGACACACACACATACGTTGAAACAAACCGACGTCAATTTTTAGAAGTATAAAAACGGTTTGATGCAGCTTGCACGTTCGAATTTCGTGGCGTTAATCCGCGGGTTATCGGATCGAGATACGTGAAAAACAACGTGGAATAAACAATATGGCCTAGCACGATCGATAGATCTGTAAATACGCGATCACTCTTCGGACGAGCGGGAGCAGCGGCGACCGAACGATTAACATATTGTAGTTAATTAACGAAATCGAAGACGCTAGCGGGTTGACGAAAAAACAATCGTCTGTACTTACCGACACTTACCGACATCGATGGCTGTAAAAAGGAAGTGTGATTTTTAAGCACGATCTGCTGGATCCGATGCGTTAGATCATCCGCCGTGCTTGGCCGATCACCTGTCTAATCGTTTTGTCGCTGTTTTATAACCCTCATTCGTTCCTCAGGATGAAAATTCACACATTCAATGTTTTCACATGCTGTAAAATTAATCATTCTTTTATGTCTACGACGTGAGATGTATTTCTTTAAAATCTGACACTATAAAGGAAACATAATCTGTTGATTAAACGTATAAAATAAAGATGGGTGAATTGTTATCCTAGTCTCTTTTATGCAGCTATTTTTTAGGAGCGTATGAGCGTTAATCGGCCACGTGTGGAGATTATGATACATTGCGATTAGAGAGCATGCGGATGATTTTGCGAATCGATTCAGGGAGCAATACAATCCGTTGTAAACTGTGGTTGGTGTAAGTTTAACATAAAAGAAATTTTGAATACAACGCGTGTTTGTCGGTACTTCATTTCCCTCACCCTTCGTTTTTCATTATTTATTTAATGTTGCTTCAACATCAAAGGTTATTGGAATAACTGTACATTTTCGTACAATATTACAATATTTGATACATATTTGTATCTTTGATATACTGGGCAAGACCGGCGATATGCTCCCCAGAACCTAACAGACTTTGGAAGGATCCAGATAGCTTAGCATTGTTCCTTTCATTTTCATATTTTTTGCATTCTATTATTAGACGATTCATGTTAATTGGTTCTTTACATACATATTCTTCAGCCGCTCCGCAGATCGAGTTTTCTTTTTTATTTAACAGAAATGAATGGGTTATTCCAGAGTGACCAATTTTGAATCTAGAAATCGAAATTTGAATCTGACGATCTACTTGACTTGGAAACTTTGCCACTCAAGGATCCGCACCTTCGTTATGATATTTTTCTGTGTAATTCCTTTTAATTTTGTCAAATACGTGTTTCCTGAAGATTTCGTCTTCGTTTTAATTATAGTAAAATTCGGTAAACTGATCGTTGCGTTATAATCTTATCGAGCCCGGTATAAATGTACTCGGCGGAACACTTTACCAGTCACGATTTTGATGGATGGCACACATGGCGGTAAATCGATTTGATTTATTGCATTTGCCCGTTTCATCCACCAGTAGTGGTGTTTCATCATTCTCTGTACCAACATACGGTGACTCCCACTAATATTCGGACACATAAAAGAACTGTAACTTTTTTAACATTGAAACGTACGATTTGAACTTTTTTTTAAGAGTTAGAACAACTGGTTTGCTACAATGTAAAAAAATTGTAAAACGTATTTTTTCAATTTTCAATATAGGCCCGCACAACGAAAGTTCGTAAAATGCGGCTTTTAGTATTTTCCCTGCGATTCCGACCAATTGGAATTTTTGAAAAACATTTCTTTTCATAATAATAATATTTTCGCGAAATTATGCGATGGAAGCTGAGCTACCCTTATCCGTCTACCTTTCACCTGGAGTTTACCTGTCAAGAAAGAAAATGGAGGGCGAGGCAGGACAGCAAACAGGCCGATTGCCGTCCACTCGTGGCTCACTTCGATCCCAGATTTCAAATACCTCGCATCGTCTCTTCGCGCTACAAGGAATGCAACTTCCTCATCAGCTACACCGGAGTCTCTCAATTACTAAATTCAAGTTCGTCCAATCCGTGAAGTTCGCGGAACGTTGAATCTCCGTGAAGAATTCCCCGCCACTTCCGAAGGATCATGACGGCCAATGTCACAGCGACGATGGACAGCTTCTACAGAGAGGAGCGGCTGAAGTGCGAACGTCTGCGGTCGCAGCGTGAGTCCTTTGAAATTATTAAACAAGTAATAATTAAGATCTTTTGTACACGATGCGCGCGTCAGAAACGCGTACGCGTAGCACAATTTTATTCCTAACTCTCATCCGTCCCTCGTGTCAATTTGACACAGTTTTGTCGAAATGAGTTATACTGTTCTGTTATTTGTAGGACTATTTTCCCGTAACTTCGTTTGACTTTTTACCACGCTTATAGAGGGTGGGGCGCCACATTTTGCCATCTAGATTTAAGTCATTATTAATACGCATAGCAAACAATGTTTCAGATGAAGTTGAATGGTTTTGAGAGGGGCACATTCTGATGGTACATTTTTTTTGTAGGTGGACGTGTAAAGCATATATGAAGGTCATTAATGTTTTTTTTTAAATGGAATCCTATATTTTTTATTGCATCAGCTGATGCTCCTTCATATTCTTTACAAAAAAGTATTAATCTATTTGTGTAAAAAAATCATTACTTTAGGAGATATTTTAATTAACCACGCTTACATTAGAATGCACTAAAAAGGAGAAAATAATATTTTTAGATATTAGTGACTATAAATAAAAGCGTGGAGCGCCCACGAAGATTACGTTAATATAGTTTGGCGCTCCACGCTTTTATTTATGGTCACTAATATCTAAAAATATGATTTTCTCCTTTTCAGTGCATTCTAATATAAGCGTGATTTTAAAAAAAAAAATTATATTTTTTTTTTTATTTATTTAATGCGGAACACATAACCGAAAAACCTAAGCAGTAGATGTCAACTCATCAATTTGACAAACATTCGAAAAACATTGAATTTTTTTTATTTTGTGTCACTGCGTCAATTTGACACCGAGGGACAGAGATTCAGTTCGTGAAATGAGGAACGGATGAGGGTTAAATTCAATTCTATCTTGAATGATTTCATACGACTCGAATGAATTTTTGTCTCGCGAACCAAAGTCAGTGAAGAGTTAATCCGATTCTCGCGAATAGATGATGAATCGTCATCGAGCTGTCCCCCATTTTTCGACGGGATCCTCTGCTGGCCATCAACGAGGGCCTCGACAACAGCGATTCTACCTTGTCCACTTGGTACAAGCTTCGAAACAAATGCGGAACCAAGAACTATAATGGAAATGAACAATACGACGTCGGTTGCTACTAAAGCCTGTCTTCCAAACAGCGAATGGTACAAAAATTCTGACAGGATCTCGTGGGGCAATTACAGCCTCTGCGATTTTTCTGACGAGTTCACGACTCAGACTGCTGTGGAGATCGGCGGTCTGAGGCGGTTCGAGATGGCGCATTCGAGCGAGTATGGTCGCTCCGATACCTTTTTGCTGGGCGTAAGAATGAAATATTATTGTAGCTTTTATACTCCAAATTCTTAATAATACTTTATTTGGCTAAACTTTACCTTGACGGACTCAAAATTTCGGCCTTTCCCAATGAATTATAATGTACTTGGTATGTAATTCAGTAGATTTGTACCCAGCGCTGATGCAGTTGAAATTTCAATCTATATAAGTAAACATGTGTAGCTACCATTGACAGATAATTTTGCTAAAACAAAAAGGTCATTTTGTTCAACTCGTCCCTCCCTCTCAAGATTAAATCCGGGGTGTGCCACTGGTCAAGGTAAAGAGCAGCCATACTATGAAAAGGGTGAATTTGGGGTGCAAAACCCGTGAACAGCGGATTTCACGCATTCGATGTCCAAACTCTAATAGCACAAAATATTGTATACGCATTCATATAATATTAAAAAGAGATTCAATCTTTTATTAATATTCAAATATACATAGAATATTTATTCTATACTAAGTAACAAATATTTCTTTTTAAATGTACAGGAAATATCTATTTCATGTTACGAGGAAAATATTTTTTTCTAAATATTAAATGAATCTTTATTTCATAGTAGAAGTAGAATATTTTGTTCCTAATATACAGATAATATTTATTTCATATTATGAAGAAAAATATTTTTGTCTCATTATAAAACAGATTTTTATTTAATATTAGAAATAGAATATTTTTTCCTAATATACAGATAATCTTTATTTTTGTACATGTATACAATATTCAGATCCAATGTTTTTTTCTCATATCAAAAAATGTGGCTTAAAAAATATTTTTCCAATATTTAAAAAGAATATCTATCTAATATTTTTGTGCTACTAGGGAATATTATCCTCGAAGCGTCTCGTGGATCACAAACGTGACTGACCTTGGTTGTTACGTCCGCAGAAATGGCTGCCGATCGTCAGGATCGTCTCGCAGATCGGTTACACAACTTCGTTCACCATGCTCGTCATTGCAATGATCATCTTCTCTCTGTTAAGGTACCAAATACCTTTGATCCTGTGACAAGTGAAATTGAAACCTGAAATATGTCCGCACTCTAGGAAACTGCGGAATCCCAGGAACAGGTTGCACATGCACCTGTTCGCCTCGTTTATAATGAGGGCGTTTATGGCACTGATCAGGGACTGGATCTTCGACGATGGGATCGGTTTAGCTGTGGACGTGATCTACGTCGATGGGGAGGACGCGTTCATCAAACAGCGAAACGTAGGCATCGTGATTAGAGCTGTGACTTATAAGATACCCGGGTTCCCGGGTTATCCGTGAGATACCCGGGTAAACAAAAATTACTCGGGTACCCGGGTACGCGGGTAAACAGCATTACTCGAATAGGGTATTCGTGTAAACAAAAATTACCCCAGTACCCGGGTATCTCATAAACACACTGCGGATCTTTATGGAAAATAAAAATCGTTTGCATCAATAGAAAAAAGCAGACGATATATTACGATTACTTATTCTTTTGAACGATTTTAATAAATTTAAATTAATATATCAACGTTCTTTTAATTTCATTATTGTTTTAAATTGCACTAAATCATTTATGACTTATATCTCATGAGTACTCGGGTACCAAGGTATCTCATATACCCGGGTAAAAGTCTGAGCTCTAATCGTGATGAGCATCTTCAGCAACGAAGCGAAGCTTCGATGACGAATCAAATAACTTTGGAATTGAATGACCAGTTCCAGATCTTGGTGTGCAAGACGATTACAAGCATGTGGCAGTTCTTCATCGTTGCGAACTACTCGTGGATACTGATGGAAGGGTTGTATCTCCATAATCTGGTTGTTCTGGCGTTTTGCGCTGACAGCGCAGCGACTAATCTTTATATTCTGATGGGATGGGGTAATTAATCTTCTATGAATTAGCTTCCAGTTGAAACCGTTAAAGAGTTTATTATTATTTACACAACACGTTCCTTTTCGGGGTGGAAGGTTTGCCTGTGTTCGTGGTGGCTCCATGGATCATAATCCGAGCTACGATCGAGGACACGCTCTGCTGGACCACTCACGAGAATCCCTCTTTGTTCCTGGTCATCAGAATACCCATCATGATCTCGATCATTGTGAGTAGTTTTCCAAATTCTGCGATGATCCGCTGGGCTGTTAATATTTGATGTTGCATTTCTCAGAGATAGTTGTAATTTTTCACACCTGTTTGGTACACTGTATATTTTATAATTAAAATCATTTTAAACTTTTAAACAGTTGTCTTTCGTATTTCATGGAAATTACCGACAACATTTCATCGACTCCAGATTTGACCGACAACGAATTTAACCGACAACGAATTTAACCTACAACGCCTTTAACCGACAACGATTTCAGATTCGTTGGCGGTCAAATCCGCTGTCGGTTAAAGGCGTTGTCGGTTAAATTCGTTGTCGGTCAAATCTGGATTCGATGAAATGTTGGCGGTGAAAACTGTGTCGGGGAAATCTGTATCGGCGATTTCCATGGGACCCATATAGGATTGCCTGTTAATACACACACGTACATACATACATCGTCCATACTTCAATCCGATAACATATACAATAATAAACCTCTTGGCAGTTCAACTTCCTGCTGTTCATCAACATAGTCCGCGTGCTCTTCGTCAAGCTGAAGACCTCTGTGTACCTGCAGCGCAAGAAGATGCAGTACAGGTGTCTATCAACGATCGTCAGATTCTCTGCTCTATAATAAATATAATTGTTATTGAAGACTAAAATGAAATATTTGAATTGAACAGTAGGTGGGCCAAGTCCACGTTAGTTCTCGTTCCACTTTTCGGAGCTCACTATGCGCTGTTCTTGGGCTTCTCTTATCACAAAGATCACCGTGTCGAGCTGATTTGGCTCTTCTGCGACCAGTTCTTCGCCTCTTTTCAGGTAAACACAATCTCCTCGCAGTTTCCACAAAATAATACCACTGTCCAACAAATTTCAACTTTTTTCATGTTTCGTCAAACATGTTTAAACGATCGCAACGTATTAATGATGGATACCACTGGATTCAGGAAAGTCTACAGAATCTTTCGCTGCAGAGAACAATTCGTGTAGGAGAAAAATTAAAACCAGATTCGGAATCAGTGGGAAAAAAACTCTATAAGTTGCACCGAACAGTTATATGGAAACATTTTTGTTGTTGGACAGTGTACGTGATCAGAGAACCATCAATTGCGACATTTAAAATATTTCTAGGGTACCTTCGTAGCCCTGCTCTACTGTCTTCTAAATGCGGAGGTACGTTCCGAGATCAAGCTAGCCTGGAGAGCCAGATGGTCCAAGAAAGCCATTTGTCACTCTCTGTGCAGAGTGTCGAGGAAGAGACAACTGAAACGACAGTGTCAAAAATCCTCGGATTCCAAACGACTCACCATCAGCGGCTCCACTATGAGAAACATGATCGTATTGCAAGTGGACAAATTCTAGTCGTATATAAATCAATTCTTTATTAAACATTCCATTAACATTGTACGATCCCTTAACAATTTTTCCAACCGAATACTTTTCTGTGTGTTAATATTATAATCTGTACATTGTACATTGATATTGTATATTTGTGAATTAAATGTTTAGAGAATGGCTCTCTCTCTCTCTCTCTCTCGCATTTAGAGTTTGTCAGCTAGGCCGCCAGTTCTTCGATTTTTACAAAAAATTATATATTTTCCATCACCTATAAATTGATAAGTAAATCTCCCTAAATAATTATTAAAAAACAATTTTATAATACGAATTGAATATCTGAATGTAAGTATAGTTGAAATAATTAAAATATAAATTATTATTTTATTTATAGTTCTAATATTTATCAGCACGGACAAGGAATCTGAGAAAGTTACTTCGAATCCAGTGTGTATCTAATTAACTGGCCCTTTCTTGCAGTGTATATGTACGAATACGTGTACAATATTGCTTACTGAACACCGCAACGAGTTGAAAATCGCCGACACGTTTCGCAACATACTTTTCTGTATAATAGGAACTTGTAGTGCTTACGAGTAGAATTCAAGTTGCCCTTTTGAACAAAATTCCTGATGTGAAACATGAGCTGCTGGGTGAAGAAAAGGTTCACATGCTTCAGGAAATCAGGTACTTATATCATTTTTATTGGAAAATACAACCTATTATTTTACCAAGTTTTTATTAGCTCACTTTCTTGTCTGTCTGGTTTCTTTGCTCGGTACAAATCTTGCAATTGATTTTAAACTAATTGGTATTCTTTTTGTATACAGAGTGTTCGACTACAGATTAGAGCTGTGACTTATGAGATACTTGGGTACCTGGGTTATCCGTGAGATACCCGGGTGAGTTGCACGGCAACTCGTCGAACAGAAGTGTACATTCTGTACTTCATACAGGCGCGCCGCAGTCACATACAATCTCGCCTGTGAACGCAACCCGCAGTACTGGCAGTGAAAGTTTGACGAGTCTCCCTGTGCCAGTCTACATGCTAATAAGCAGAAGATTGCAATATAAGTTATCTACATGTAAAATACAAACATTTTATGTATCCATCCACAATGAATAAATAAAGACAAGATGATAGAAATACGTATACGCGTATATCTTTATTTAACCAACAATTTTTTAACCAAAAAACAGCGAAACTTTGGAAAACAAAAATTTCGCGGTCTGACTTGCCGTTGCTTGTACTACTGAAGCTCGAAAATTTTCGGCCGTCTGACTTATGGTTGACTGGTACTACTTTCCGGAAATTTTCGCAATTTTTTGGATGTCTGACTTGCCGTTGATTTGTACTACTGAATTTTGAAAATTTCCGGCCGTCTGACTTATGGTTGACTGGTACTACTTTCCGGAAATTTTCGCCTATTCTGTGTGTCAGTGGTGCAAGCCAACCATAAGTCAGACGGCCGAAAATTTTCGAAATTCAGTAGTACAAATCAATGACAAGACAGACGGCCGATAATGGTGACCTATTCTCTCATTACAAAACTTAAGTTTTACCGAATCTAAATAATCTTGTTTTACCTCAAATTTTCGAAGATGTTAATTTAATTTTACTACCGTATCTTCACGTACAGGATATGAAGGAAAGAACACATTAATTATTGTAACAAATATTCTTTATTTTTCACCAAAATATTACAATATTAAATGTGTCTCGTGACGAGATGAAACGAAGGTGTCTATCAGGACTGCGGTGACGTAGGTGCGAATGTCGACGTTAATACGAATGTAGGTAGCTACTGCCCAGACAGCGGCAGCCAATTTTTATTCGAATAAGCGTAATCGTCGTGAAATCTTACATCAGAGACGAGTGTAACTTACTGCGTACTGAAGGGCTAGGAACAGAAAGGAACACTACTTATAATGCTTACACACGATGGTCACATAGGCATTGGGGAAAGTGATAGAATGTTAATAGTAGCTCAAGGGATAGCGAGATTGATGGACCAATCGGTACAAAACCTTTCACATTTAGTACGAAATACTGCCGCGATGCTCCCACTTGCAAAAATTTATAGAATTTGTTATTGTTAATAACTATTGTTATAGCAAAAAAAAATATTAGTTGCTGTTTCTCTACGAGGAATGTACCGATCGCGATGAAATTTAGTAGGAGATAATGCCGCGATGCTCCCACGCGCAAAAATTTATATAATTTATTATTATTGTTAATAACAATTGTTATAGCAAATTATATAATTTGTTATTATTGTTAATAAAAATTGTTATAGCAAAAAAAAAATAGTTGGTGTTTCTCTGCGAAGAATCTTTCAGAGTTAGTAGGAGATGTATCCGCGAAGATCAACCTGGAGATGGTTTAAACAATCTATGGTTTACCATCTAAATTCGGTGAATATATTTTTGATAATGATTATTAGCATTTTTTCACAGTAAAGTCTTTCTCAACATATTGCTGTCCCCACAGATCGATTCTTGGAACATGTATGTATAAAAAAAGTGTAAGTTAATAGTTCTCATTTAATAAATAGTTTACAAGTACTCTGCAAGTATTATATTTTTGAAGAACTTTATTTCGACTCTTATTGCATCCGATTAAACATTCGTAAATGTTTATCGAACACAAGCTAAGTGATTAAATTATGCCTTCTGTAATTTACGCCACGAAATTATATTAAAAACTGCACCAGACGAATATGGTCACATGATACTTTATCAGTACCGTTATCAGCGTTAATACGCGCGCGACTTACTGCGGTCCTCCGTCATTAACTTATTTTACTTAATAGTTGACAAAAGTACTTCGTAATGCAACGTACAAGTTGACTTTCAATCTCATCATTCTCGTAATCGTGCGGAATTTGCTGTACGTTTCGTGAATAAAAGAAGTACGTGTATCAGTGGATGTGGACAGTGAAAGCCTTACTAATACACAAATTGAATCCATTGAAAAATCTGCTTCCAAAAGATGATTGATAATAATACGGTCCAAAGATTTCGATTCTCACTATGCAATTCTTATAGTTTCTCGCGCTGATTCCGTATCCGGCCTTAATTTATAATACCTACCCTTGTTTGAATATTTGTAATTCTTTAAATAAGACTGTAATAACGTTGTTGTTATTTCATTAAACGTAATAAACTTAATTCATTGAAAAATTATGGATTACTCATGTTTGAAAGCCTAAACAGCCAGTTTCCAATTATTATTCATTATTCACACGATTTTTCAGACATTTCCGGTGGTGTGAGAAAAAAATGTTTCCTACAAAAACTAATCAGTAATCTGTATTCTACAAATCTCAATACAAGAAATTTAAAGAATTAGAATTTTTTTAATAAAAGATTGTCGTCACCTTGATTGTTTATTCGTAACAATATATGCTTGTATTATCCTGAATATATGTTTTATTTAATAATGTTACACTGGCAGCGACTCGTATTCTGCGATGATATTTTGCTTTCTGGTTCGGTAAAAACGTCGACGTTCGAAACTTGACAGGGTGGTTTCTCAAGATAAAAGTCTGCTCTATCGCGTGGTGTAGTTCGATTTTCCGCTGGACCGTTACTTTTTCAGATAAATTAAAAAACATCATCAAAAAACGGTGTAAAAGTGGTGCCTCTCCGTCTCTAATGATTGTTTATACATGTTTAAACAATAATAATGTATTACTATTGCACATCACTGGATTCGGGAAAGTCTAGAGAATCTTTTGCTGTAAAAAACAATACAATATTTTTTATAATAACATCATAACATTTGTTCAAAGTCGAAAAACATGTTTTTCTTCAAACTCAAATTTCTCGAAAACTGAGCGTCTAGGAGAAAAATTAAGGCCAGATTCGGAATCAGCGCAAAAAACTCTATAAGTATCGCATAGTGTGAATCGAAACGTCAAAAAAAGTTTGAATTTGTTGGATCGTGTAATTAGACTGCGCATTTTATGCATTTACGACAAAAATTAGTTTAACAGTGTCGATACACTATTTCGGCCATACGAAAACTATTAATAAGCAAAATGAATATTTACTTAGCTCCTATAGATATCACATAATCAATTATACAATATCATTTCCGCAATCGCTGCAACGTCGCATGCAAAATCATTAACTATAAAAGTGCGACAACTCCATTTGCTATGAATTATTGTTTTTCGATTAGTCGAGTTGCAAAGTTCCCCCATTGTAGACGACGTGCAGATGATGCTCACTTTAACTGCGTCGTCATTTGACGAATGGGGTAATAACTAAAACGAGAAAAAATGCACGATGAAGAACTTGCGGTATATTTTACTGGGAACTTAGACAATTTTCATTCAATTTCTTATGTACAAATTATTTTTCGAATTTACTCGTTCAGGATTATTTTCGAAAAGGACAATCGTCCCAATGAATCGTACAAGCGAACATATTTTGAAGAAATAATCATCGACTTCGAAAAGAACTGGAAGAAGACCTCGGGGAAGACAATCTTGGAAATTATCACGAGTTGCGACAAACACAGACTTGTTGACAATGTTGTTAATCTCATCGGATCCACTCACAAATAGTTATAGATTATCCCATAAGAAGAAACATAAAACACTGAGACTGAGAAAATTGATATCAGACTTGAAAATTCATCTGGCGAGAGCACAATATCAGAATCGATTCGATAAATTTCTTTTCTCAAGTACATGTTGTCATTTAAATTTTAGAAAATATGAATCAATAGAATTTTTGTGCTCGGTAGGATCAGTGTTGAATTCCAAAGACGTTCCAGGGATGTTTGGACGTGAAACTGGAAATAAAACAGACTATTTGTATTTTTATATCAGATGTTTGGTTTATATAGCACACATTATGGCATTTATACATATGTACATATATACATATAGCATACATTACAGCTTACAGTGTAACACTTATCAAAAAAGAAAAATGAGGTTTAATATATAAAAAGAAATTAATAGAAATGGTAGGCACTAAAACCTAATCTTACATTTTTTAAGGAAGTTAAGAATAAACTTTTAAAGTTTATTTATATAATTATATTTTATATATAATAGAAATAAATTATATATAAAGAAAAATTACCGCTGTAATGTCTCGTACGCTCAGAAAAAAATGAATAGTGTAGGGATGATAGTGTTTGCGATTGAGGAGCAGTTCAAACAGGTGTCCTCGTTCTGAATCATATTCTGGACATTGTCATATAATATGATTGAGGTCTTGAGCCCCTGTGATACTCTCGCCAGCGAAAGCATTTAAATTCTAATGATTCACCAGAAAATTATACTAAACGTTAGTCACACGCGGAAGCCATATGTACCAGTCGACTTAAATCCTGAGTGAATCCAGGTATGAATCATCGAAACCTTATTGAGGTGTTTCGCTAATTCGTAGAAGTACGAAATATTAAAAATAAAAGTAGTTTAACGTGTTAAATCCACATCGTATAACATCGCCGCGTGAAATATATACGATTAAGAATTTCGTTTGCCGCGCAACGATATACATATTAAAGATCCTAATGTGTGTGTAGGTGTGCCATGCATTTATTGTTTGCGCTACCATCTTCTGTTCCCTATCATATGCAAACGCCCGAGTGTAGCATTGTAAACGAATCGCAAGTGGGAGAAGTAGCTGGGTAATGTCTGGTTTCCAGCGAATTAGTCTGAGTTTGTTAGTGAAGCGGTGATGATGGGACTGAAAACGTTTTTAAGAAGAAAAGATCATGCTTTCGGGATTCTTGTTTATTTCATACAAATATTACACTTGACTTCGTCCGCCATGTAAGTTATATCTACCGTAACTCTGCTTGTTTAATTCTAATTATTACCAATTTCCATCTGCTTACGATTAACTATAACATTGTCACTTCTAAATACATGTATCGTTCAATTTCCACTGAATGGTTGTAATTATCTTTCGACGCGACGCCTATTAAATGTGTGCAAATATAAAATACGTTTTGCGTAACAGAAATATTAAAACCGTTCGAAACGTTTCGAATTTCTCAGCATGGCGATGCACATAGGAAAACTGGTTCAATTATAACAAGCACGAATCTAATTTTCTAATTTCATATTTTCACGACTAGTCGAAAATCATCCTAAATTAGATGCTACACCTGACGAGATATTCGTGGGTATAGCGAATATACACGCATAAAATGTTTTTGTTCTGGCTAGTTAAGTGTGACTAATTATAATAATGCAAATAAGTTCAAACAATGTGTGTTACCTGTTTCTTTTCGAGTACAAGAAGTTAAAGGTGTACGTGCACGTACTATAGGAAAATAAATGAAAATTCTGTTTTCAGTTATGATAATGTACATTCCGAAGAAGATAACTTCTACAAACACTCGAATGTTTGATCCTATAAATTAATGCGCGTTTGGATAGATAAGATGTTGAAATATTAGTAGTCTCCTCCTGTGGTTTGCGAATGAACGTTACAAAATCGAAGATTCTGTATTATTCGAATCGTGGTGCATTTCATCCTTTAATACCGTTCCAAAATCAATTAACTAGAAGATTAAACGCCTCATCTTAGAATATTTCCATTCCCTGTGACTTTTGGAAATTTTGTGAATTAAAAGCTTGAAGAAATTGTACAGATTATATAAAAGAGGACAGCAAGTAAAAAAGAAATGGACAGGGCAACAGAGATTTCAAATGAAAGTTGCTTCGATATTTAAGCAAGCTGATCGAATAGTATTTTCACACGGAAAGCAATTTAAAATTCAAAGTTTGTTCTTTTTATCAGAAAATTATAATAAGTGTGCACTAACAAATACTATTCACTTACGATTTCTAAATTAGCACCAACTTTGCTTCGCTTAGCATACGTTGGTTGTACTTTCATTGACTGAAATATGAAATACAATGGATGATGAGAAATAATGTTGCACAATTTTGAACAATACTACGCCGATGACGAGGAATGTTTTACTCGTGTATGTTAGAATATTTGTTACCTCGTTGTGTGAAAGTATTACGAGAATAACGTTGGAAATAAACAAGACGACTTGCAATTGTAAATTGATGGTCTTACCTTTTCAAGCTTAATAGACATCATGTGCTGAAAAATTAGTTTTCGTACTGCGAGGAGTCACATGCATTACATTATGTCATCTGCATAGATACAAAACAACAATGAACTCTGCGCGGCAACCGTTGGAATTTTAATTCAAGGCTCTTCTTCCGAAAGAACTTCTTCCTTTATATGCTACATTCGTGGCTTTCGCACATAGATTTTACCTTTTCGTTTTATCACTCATAAAAAACTGAAGGAACGTCGCAGAAAAAATGTCGGAGAACGCGATATATCTCTCCTAGAGACCCCTCTCAAGTCCCTTCTCACCTCCTGATTTATTCATCGGGACGAGGAATCGAAGACAGCGCACACTCACACACTTCAGAGAAACACTCACGAAAAAAGTCTTCATTGGTTACACAAGAAAACGAACTGCATTCGTCGGAAGCTCGTAACAAAGGCCTATCTTTCTTGTCACGAATCATCCGTCCGACGATCCCTCCCCGGTCAATCCAGGTAAGAGGAAGGTGAGGGCCTTTTCCCCGGTGGCTCAAGGGTTCTCGAGCGCGACAACAAAATAAAATATATAAACAAACTTTTTAAAAACCTCGCTTACATTAGAGTGCACTAAAAAGGAGAAAATAATATTTTTAGATATTAGTGATCATAAATAAAAGCGTGGAGCGCTGAACTATATTAACGTAATCTTCGTAGGCGCTCCACGCTTTTATTTATAGTCATTAATATCTAAAAATATTATTTTCTCCTTTTTAGAGCATTCTAATATAAGCGTGGTTTTTAAAAAATTTTTTATATATTTTTTTATTTTCCACTTTTTACTCTTTACTATCGAGAGTATTTAGTAAGGCCCGCTTATCGAGCAGAACCGTCGGTCCTTGTCGCCCCCCCCCCCCCCCGCCCGATCCAATCAAAACCAACCCAGTAAATAAACTGAGCTCCTTCATAAACGACGGTAACATAAACGGGTAAAAAGGTCCTAACTCGTAATTCATTTTTGGGATTTTGGCCACGTTTTCGATCATTGGGACCACTGTGGCGTCGCTCGGTAGACTCGAAGATACGACAATTATGGAGAGAATACTGTATCGTTCACTCGAGTATTATATATTTATATATGTTTGTCGACTTACACGTATATATTTTCTAGATTGGGAAGCTGTCCAAAGTTAAGCAACTCTATGAGCAGGAACTCTATGACACAGACGGAGCTTTTAGAAGAATTATCTAGCACTTGTCGTTACGACAAAATGGCTAGACCGCTTGGAGAAATTAACGCTACGGACCCGGTTAAAGTGTACATCAGAGCTTACATCTACACGATTAAGTCGAACATGGCTAAAACATTGGTAAGTGATGCACAATAATTGTGCACCTGCTCGAACTCACTTGTAAACTCTGGAAAGAAAGAAGGAACAAATTGAAACCATAGAGAATTTCCTCCAAAACCAGTTTTTCATTTCACTCGTTTCTCGAGATATTTGCAGGGGGGAATTAAAAATTGGACACCCTGGATATATTATTTGCATATCACCGTTTGAATGTAAGAACTAGGTAACTTGCAATTTCTTATTTTGGAGAAATTGATGAAACAGTATTTTAAGGTTTGAAGATTATGATAGTGAGGCCCGTTATTTTAAACCTAATGCTAACATCTGCTTATATTTCTTTATTTCGAGTGGAACAATACATGAAAAAACATAATTTTTGATTAAACACAATTTTTACCTATTTTTGCAGAAAACAACAGTAGTTATCTGCTTTTTACATTACCAAGATTAAACTAAATTATGATGCACTAGATGTCGTAGATTACTTTGATAGGTCACCCAGTTTTTACATTAAATTCTACTTGATTTCTTCTTTAATACGAAGTAGATAACTCAAAATGTCCAAATTGCAATTTAACTAGTTCTTACCGTAGTAGCACAAAATATTGTATACACATCCATATAATATTAAGAAGAGATTCAATCTCTTCTTAATATTTAAATATACATACAATATTTATTTTATATTAAATAACAAATATTTCTTTTTAAATATGTAGGAAATATCTATTTCATGTTACGAGAAAAATATTTTTTTCTTATTATAAAATAAATCTTTTTTTTATATAATATCAGAAATTATATAATATAATATAAAAATTTCTTAATTGTAGTAAGATCCTTTCGAAGGTAAAATGGAATATTCCCTCAAGCAGTGCACAGAAAGTAATAGATATTCATAGATTCTAATTTTTGTTATAACTTTTTCTTAAATATGAAAATTTTGTTGCATGTTATTTAAATATTGAATTTATATTTTTCAAATATTGGATTCACACATTTACTTTATATTTTTTAAATATCTAGTTTATATTCTCGGAATATTTAGCTTATATTTTTTAAACATTCAATTTATATTTCTTGTACATGTATACAATATTCAGATCCAATATTTTTCTCATATGAAAAAATGTGGCTTGAAAAATATTTCTCCAATATTTTTGTGCTACTAGGGTTATTTCTCGGC
>CM052328.1:4052548-4077969 GCA_028455615.1 Lasioglossum zephyrum | reverse complement strand
GAATATTTAGCTTGTATTTTTTAAACATTCAATTTATATTTCTTGTACATGTATACAATATTCAGATCCAATATTTTTCTCATATGAAAAAATGTGGCTTGAAAAATATTTTTCCAATATTTGAAAAAAATATTTATCTAATATTTTTGTGCTACTAGGGTACATTCAGATGGCGATATGTGCTTAGACAACGTTACTTTCGCTGTCTTTTAATTTTCTTTCTGATTCTCCCCTACCACGGCCGTCTCTAGCGCCAGGCCGGAACATGGTCAATTTGGAAATGCTGTTCCCATATCATATATTCCGGCCTGTACTAGAGGGTTGTGCCCCTACGATTAATTTAGTATGTGTGAAAGTTGGCTTCTTTTCTATATGCACGTTAAACACTGTGATTACAGCAATTTGACGTTTACATGATACTGCAGTACAGATACTTGGATGATAGGTTAAAATTCGCAGATATTGCACCTGACTTAAACCAAATATACGGCGGCCGGACTGCACACGATATAATATGGACTCCAACGGTGTATGTTTCCAACGAACGCAGTTCAGCTCTAATCGGGAACAATGTTAAAGATCTACTTGTTTCGATAAACTCAACAGGAATCGTTACTTTAAATACCAGGTTTGTAAAGTTGACTTCACAGGATATTCTCGTAAATTGAACGAACAACAAAGTCTCATCCATTCCGAGCTTTGAGACCTACCTGGTCTGTAAAGCTGACATCCGTTGATATCTTCGCGCGCTTCAAGATCGCCTATTAAAAAAAAAACTAATAAAGACATTGAAATTTTATAGTTAGACTCCTCTCTTCCCCGGCCCTTTCTTTCTCAAAATTTCGGATAAACGGATATTTTGTTTTATAATCTGGATTCTTACGTATTTTAACGTGTTGATTACGAATATGATAGTGAAAATTGGCCCGAATGTTATTTTCATAGCGAAAACCACGAAAAAACCATACAAAACCATAGTATTTTCCATTTATTTCCGTAAATAATGGTAATTTTGCAAAAATACTTCAAATAAAAGTTGTAGGTCTCTTCGAAATACACATTTTATGTCGTGTTAAAAAATAACATTTGCGCCAATTTTTCACTACACATATTTGTAATCAGCACGTCAAAATACGTAAGAATCCAGAGTATAAACAAAAAAAATCGCAGCCATGGGCTTTTCGGTGGTACACCCAAAACATTTCAACTGATAAATCTATCTGGGTTGTATCGCACTATATCCGAACTTAATTTCTCAAAGGCATACAACAAATTTGGAGAGTCTCATTCTACGCGATTTTGAATAGCTCGTTACGCATGTAATAATGTGAACATAATATAATGGTTCTATTTCTTTTGTTCGTCTTATAGGTTACAAGTTACTCTGAATTGTGGTCTTCGCTTGGAAAAATTTCCATTCGACGTGCAGGAATGTCCGCTCATTTTCGAAAGCTGTAGGATGTCATTGTTGTCGTACTACTACAATGTCAGCTATTTAATCTACTGTGATCGTAGGAATGAATGGAATTTTTACCTACAGGGACGTACAATGTGAACGACATGATGCTGATTTGGGATCGAGAGCCAATAATTCTTGCTGATGAGTTACATTTAACCGAATACAAGCTCGTCGACAAGTGGGTGAATACAACGGATGTGTCCTACGCCACGTCCGAACAGCACTACGGTCATTTTGGCATGTATCGTTTTTTACATTTATACAGGAGAGAGATTCTACCTTAAAAGGGCGCTATTACACGAGTCACTGGTGGCGCAACCAACCCTAGTAGCACAAAAATATTGGTTAAATATTTTTTTCAAATATTGGAAAAATATTTTTTAAGCCACATTTTTTCATATCAAAAAAATATTGGATCTGAATATTGTATACATGTACAAGAAATATAAATTGAATGTTTAAAAAATATAAGCTAAATATTCAGAGAATATAAACTAGATATTTAAAAAATATAAATTAAATATTTAATATTTAATACTTAATATTTAACATTCAAAGTTTTCAAATTTAAGAAAAAGTTATGAGGTATAAAAGTTCGACTTTTTTCGTTTTATCCCCAATTGGTGACACTATTAGGGTACTCAATCCAATAATTAAAACATGCCTGGCTGAAAGTTGACTTTTTAGGTTTTGGCCACGTTTTCAGGCTTTGGAACCACTGTGCGACGTGCTGAGCCACTGATGGAGCAACTTGGTTGCGCCACCACTGGCCTCGTGTAATGACGCCCAAACTGTTTGTAGTAAACATTTTTACTCCTACAGCTGGTAACTTCAGTTCGATTAGTATCACGTTCAAGCTTGCTCGTGAAATGGGATTTTTCATGATGGACTATTACATCCCGTCTATATTAATAGTCGTTATTTCTTGGGTGTCTTTTTGGCTGCATATGGACGCGAGTCCGCCGCGAATCGTTTTAGGTAACGAATGTTTCGAAGCCACAGAAACGGTGCAAACTGTGAAATGAAGTACACGTCATTTATATTTTGTAGGAACGAACACCATCTTGACGTTTATGACTCTCGCGTCGAAACTCGAAAATTCTTTACCGAAGGTCTCCTATATAAAAGCCAGCGAAATCTGGTTTCTAGGGTGTACCATATTTTTATTCGCAGCTATGGTTGAGTTTGCATTCGTCAATACGATCTACAGACGAAAGTACGATACTCGTATGGCTAAATCTCACGTACTGATCATCAGAAGATGGCAGTGAAAAACTTGTAGGGACTTTTAGAAGTTGATAATAGTATTGTAGAAATAAATAAATGAATAGGGGGGACGCGTTCGCACGCACACACACATTAGATAATATAAAATATAGATCTTAAATATAAAATTGTGGCACGGCCCGCCGCACGCCGGAAGAGCAATAACTAGAAAAGAAAAAGGGGTAATGGAGGAATGTAATGCGACAGTAATGCAAGAGAAATAAAGATTAACAATTAAAAAGAAAATATTTAAACCTTAATAATAGGTAGGTTAGTTGGCTCTCGCTAAAATTGAATGTCCAACGTAGATTCCCTTTTGCCCACCTGTTGAAATCACGGCCATCTTCTGAGGGACATCCGCAATAATCTAACGATTACAAATTATTGATACATTTTTATACCTGTAGAAAGAATGTACCTTTGAAAAAGGTGAACAGCAAATATATTCTGAAATCAACACTAACGCCAAAGTTGGCGAGGAAACAATTCCAAAAGAATACTACCGGTCTAGAACGATCGCGTTCTTGGTCGTCGCTTGATAATGCTGCTAGTATGGAACAAGATTACACAAGCCAAAATTACCTTACTGTACATGTAAGTTGATATACTACTTTTATATTGTTTAATTGTTTTTCGTTAGAAGAGAATTCATTTATACTGTTCCTCGGAAACAAATATTTTCTTTTCACAGAGTTTCCCAAGCACACTCAATATACCCTCCGTGAAGATCGACGAAGACAAAGACCAGGAATGCTCCGTTGGAAGCATCGTGACCGTGAATAGTACTCCACCCCCAAAACCTTTCTCGAGAAGAGCCACTCTAGCCCAGTTACATAATTTTACAACAATGACACCACAAGAAATTGCGCAATGGATTGATAGACGTAGCAGGATTGTATTCCCCGTTGCTTTCATCATATTCAATATTTTTTATTGGTCTTTCATCTGGATATAAATATTTTTTAACGTAACTATATCTATTTCATATTCTGGTCGAACTTCACCTTACAGAACCAAAAGTTTTGCGAACTTGGTTTATACATAATATTGAATCGAGGAATCTTTGAATTTTCATCCATCATCTTTGCAGGCAGATAATAACAATAAAGCATAGAAATTTCTTTGCAATAGCATCCTTTTTCGTTTATTTCCATAAATCACATAAATATATTTGTTTCGAAATAATTTGTGATAAATAAAATACGCATGAAATACCTTTCCATATGTTCTCGTCGAAAGTTTCTTAAACTGTAAAAATATTTCTTTGAACGTCATTCAATTTAGAGTAGGTTAGTAGAAAGTTTTGTATTCGCGTATTACTAGTACTTAAGTATACATATAGCAACGTTTCCATGGAATGTATTGTTTTGTACGGCAATGATTTTTTTGCGTAACCTATAGAAAGGCAGTAACAAGTATATCAATTTTTGATATTTCAACAATACGGAGTTATCAAAATAATAAAACGATAGTTCTTGTGTGTGCGATAAGCTCTAACACAATACATGTATATGTGCGTTTCATGTATCTCCGATGAAGAAAAATAAAAGCTGAAGAATACAACATTAAAAAATGCTCTTAGTAATGATTTCGTATACGATATATACATGTCGAATATTTTCCTTCAATGATAATTTCTGATTTAAAATAAAAATTATTCCGTGTTAAAACACGCAATATTTTCCGGGACATCGGAATAACTAACAATCACTGATTAAACTTTCATACATTACTAAATGGTTGAACAAATTGTGTAAATAAACAAAAGTTTTGATCTACAACGCACATATTGTTTCAGGTACAAATTTTCTAACGCTATCGATAATTATTTACGATTGAAGACGGTTGTCTGGAAAAAGTTATAAATATCTTTGACAATGTTTCCCTATGCACTTATACAAAACATAAAAATAATATAACAGCATAAATATACAACGTGACTCCATTTATCCAAACAGATAAATACGATAATATAAGACGAAAATGATGAATAAAAAGATTGCGATTTTGGCTTCGTTTTTTAGTCATTAACAACGAAAAATACTGAGACTACCCAACGTACACCTCTGCTGTTTGGGTTGCAGTACTTCAGGTGGATTTTTCATTGATAATAACTAAAGAACTTTCATCTTATATTGTGACAGAGAACCATCCCCTAAATTTCCTCTCGCTTGTTGTCGAACACCCTGCATAAAGCTATTCGGATACATGTCGAGAAATTTTGTCAAGTTCTTAGTTGCAGATATTAGCTGTAATAAAAATTTCACACTGCAGTACAAAGTTTACGCTTTCAACCGTAGCGATATATTGTCATAGCTATTGTCCTTAAATTCTTTAGTAAGATCTAACGCAAGGAGAAAAAATTCCGATTTATTATTGTGGTGAAAATAATTCGTTTGTTCCGACGAAATTTGTATCACGTGTCGCGTTCATTTTTAATAAAATCCACTTCTCTCCTTTCTAGTTCCCATCAGTATGAAAAAAAAAGGTTATGGAGAACCCACAAAATTGAGTTTGTAGAACAATTAAAACAAAACGATCTAATTTAAATTAACGATCGCTTTTGCACCACAATTATTAAAACAAATTGTAAACTTTACGTACATGTCGAAAGGCTACCTATTCACGCGTTTTTCGGAAAGGTTCACTACAATTTGTTCACTGTTTGGCAATTGTACTATCTAGAAAATGGAGGGTGATTGGAGGGGAGGTGTGTGTAGATATTTTAGCGAAACGCCAAATAAAGAACACGTGGTTCATGAAAATCGTTCAGACGAACGAAGAAGATGAATTGCTCGATAGAAGTTTATCTAAAACCAGGAAGAAAATCGGAATTCTGATTACTCGTATTGTTAAATAAATTCAAAGGTAGCACATATATAACAATTATGGAATTACAAAGTATTGAAATTCTATAAAAATAATGTACGTGAAACGTAAGCGAATGTTTAGACACAATGCATTGTAATAAATTTAAGGCGTATACCTCATGATCAGTGATAGGTCATCAATCATTTAAGATGACACCATTTTGTGGCAGCGTTCGAGCAGCCCGAAATGAATCCTGCTTCAACCGAATCACGGTTCGACGTTTGAATATCCTCTCTCGCGTCCATTCAACTTGAACGGAGTTCGAAGAACGATTCGATATTCAGACATATCCGAAGTCTGCAATCGGAAGAAGCAGTTGAACGCCATTTTTTGTTTGTTTCGATCTAAGCCCACTCTAAATTTAAACTACTCAAGCTCCTCAATTGCCCATAACTAGATCATATTAACGTTGAAGCCAGCTTCTGTGGAGAGCGTTTAAACCCCTCGACGACTTAACGTACAAAAATATTTTGTGCTTCCAGAAAATAACTAAAGTTTATCAGTTGAATTTTTAGTAGAGTAAAATCCAAAATTAGACCTCAGTTGTTCCAAAAAGACAAAAGTGAGAATCGTTTGCGGAGCTAATCTGATAAACGCAGGTACATAACCCTAGAATAGAAAATGATTAACATTTTTCGAAGCACACTAATTCACATATAATTGATATATATGTTTAAAATGAAAAGATCACAGTTCCCACTAATACGATTCTAAATGTTCCAAATTACGTAGATCTTGAGACTTCGTTTAATAAACTAAATAACGTATTATTAGTATCCGCTGCACAACCCCTTCGCGATGTATATCGAGTAATATTATAATGTTATAAAAATCATGATCAAATAATAATCATCACCCCCATTGACACCATGCAACACTTTTGTATTTGTGATACTTAAGAGAATAATCACGTGTGTACATTTAAATCGGATACACTGTGTATTCTTGAGAAATTTTAAATACCTTTCCTGAAAACAAACTTAGAGAAGCAGGATTATCCTCTAAACAGAATACAAGAGCGGGCGGTAGGCTCTATTCGCGCGCGGACTTGAAAGGATTCGTGATAAGGATTTAAGCCGGACTGACAATGAGTACGAATCTGAAAGCGAGAAGCATGAAATTAACAAATAAACCAACACTTTTATCAAGCGGTGACCGGTGCTCAAGTTGAATCTTCCGGTTATCATTGTTAAATATCTTTATACACAGTAACCACTGGATGATAACCTCACAGTGCTCATTATCAAAGCATCGGTGTATCTTCCCTCTTTCCCTTTGCAAGTTTCGACTTTCTTAAACAAATAAAATCCCAAAGTTTTTAATGTATATTCCGTCTGATATTATTCTATAATTTTGCGATATAAAAATATTTTTTAATTGTAAAATGAAAAATTTTTAATGTTTAAAATTACGGTGTGACTTAGCATGAAGTTTCGTTTGGCAATCTAAAAGCGATTTGTTATGCAGCGATCTCGCGCGAAAATTTAATGCATAAGGCAATCGTCGGTACGCGTGCGCTACTATCCCAAGCAAAAGAAACTAATAAACGATGGATCACGTGTTCGAACACGCACGTACGCAACTTACGTAAAGAGCTGAATTTAGATACGGTTTCAGTGACTTTGAGTGTTCAAGGTAATTAAACGTGTGTAACGAAAAAGCATAAGCCGAAATTAATGGTATTTCTGACACCGTGATATTCTACTGTCGTTTTATAATTTATAACACCAAGAGATAGTCTAAATGTTGGTCGTAAAATAACACATTAACTGTATTAACGATATATACACAACAATATAATCATACAACAATATACATATGTGTAACATAATGTAAAAACGTAAAATATATATGACAAAACTACTAGGATTATATAGCAGGCCAAGTAATAAATTATTCTAAAATCTTTGAAAGCTGTAAAATATAAAGGAAGCAAAATGCACATTAGTATACGAACAAAAATGTCTACCAAATGAATTTGTCTAAGCATTCATGAATTAAATGTTACATGCACAGTATGAAAGGAACATGCAATAAGGAAAGAGATTTAGTACCACACGAGTCCAATACCTGAAGCTATGGTCTGTTTTCTGAATGGAGATACCTAAAACCATAATAGCTGTCCACCTACACTCCTATTACTTAAGATTTGCAACATAGAAGTGGTGTGCACAATTATTATTATTGGACTTTCGTTATTTTCTTTCGAAAAATAGACTTGAATGTGATATACAAGAACACTTATTACAACAGATGAGCTTTAAGTGATCCAAGAAGATTTTGTGGATAATTGTTGCATGTAAAAACAGCATCTGCCTGAACGTTACTACTGAAACTAACTTATAGGTAAAAATGTACAGTGTCTAAGATATAATCTATATAAAAAATGGTACGTCTATAACTGGCAAAGCATTCTATGAATGTTTTATTACAAATTACTAATTAAAACGGACATACTATTGTATAAAATATAACGTTATCGCTAAATCATAGCAATTTAATATAGTTATACTAGTTCTATTAGTTACTGGCAAGTCAAGTTGTAACATAAAAAACACTCAATTTCTGAATTGAATGTTTTCATGTAAATTGTTAAGAAAAATTAAAATCAATTCACTTTTAGAATCGTACGATAATCACATATCACAATAAATTATGAACGTTTTTTCAATTATCTAGATCTAGATCATTCACACAATACTGAAAAATAATTATTAACATTTAGATTTCTTTATTTATTATTTTTACATTTCAAGGATTGTCATAAAAATATATTTGTTGAAACTATGATCTTTTCATACAGTCTAGTATACATTTGAATATAATATTTCTGAAAAAGTTTTCTAAATGAACTGTAAAAATTCGTATGCATATAAAAAAATACATGTAATATTTTTTTTGTGCTGTTTTAATTTTCCTTCACTAAATACTATTAAGAAATAAGTGTGTAATAATATAAAGAGACTATTGCAATGTAGCTTTGATCGTGAACATTCCTATTTATAGCTCTTACAGGTGAATGCACTAAATTGTGTGTCTACGTAAACTGTTCGAAGAATTCTATATAATATTCCGAATCAATACTTCCAAATGTATACTGATAATTAGTATTGTAAGTTAGTAGAACAGAAATAAATAAATAAATAAGTGAACTTACCTTGAAGAATGCCAATGGTCCATGCTTTGCAGTGTAAAAAAATAAATCCGCGAGATTCTATAAAAGAGTTTTATGTAATTAGAGCATTGTTATGAATGTGCTTAAGAATACGTGTGCTAAAGATTACCTTAAATTCGCCTGGTTTGGCATTCATTGCACGAGTTTTCAATACATCTAATGGCTGTGTGAGTGTTGTAGCTATAGCACCCTTGAATTTCAACAAATATTTCATTAGCACTGTATATTATATATAATAGAACTTTATTCTTTTAAATAGTCTTAAAATAATTTATCGTTCAACATATGCTTACTGCAAATACACTTGATAACACGTGAGTCAGAGGATTATCTATAAAATAACCGCTCTGCAACATCATAATTTTTATCTGATCGTAGAAACTTAGTTGTCCAATAGTCATTAACGCAGCTCTCAACGTTGCAGTAGAACAACCACTGAATAGTTTAGGTAAACCTTCTTGTCGAATTATGCACACCAGCCCATCCAGAGCATGCTTATAACTGAAATAATATTAACATTAGCCAATCGAATCAAAAGTATGAGCTCGGGTACTATAAATTCTTACTTCCTTCTTAATTCTGGCGATAATTTTATATCATTTTGCATGCGTACATTAACCACATCTCCCGGTGTACCAAGAACACCTCCAATAACACCGGAAAAACCAGCCAGTAATAACTTTTGGTAAAATAGCATAGGACGATCGGGAGTTTCAAATGTTTGTTTACCTACCTACATTCGAAAGGTGAACAAAATAAATTCTCTCGAGTTACTCAGGATACAAAATTAAATTTCTCATAAAAATCTATGTCTGTAAAATAAATTTACTTCGTAAGCTCCGAATCTCATGGTAGAATATGTAAGTTGACGAAGCAAGGAAGCACTAAGGCCATTGTATAAAGCTAAAACTCCTTGTTTCTGTATTATAGAGGTAGTTAATCTTATTACAGATACTTTGCCTTCTTGTTGCGTTTGTAAATGTACCTGCAACAATACTTTTTTTGTAACATATGTAAGGATATTATGTATCTTTAAAAACTATCACGAGTGTTGCTAAAATATAATTAATATGAATCTTCGTATCTACCTTCAACAAATCCAAGGGATGCGTGACACAAGCAGCACCCGCAGAGGAGAGCCCACCGAAATACCAACGTGACAATTTTTTCGTTTTGTCTGCCATTGTTTCATGTTCTGTATCTTTGCAACAAACTGGAAAAAATATATACACTTGAATTCATGTGAAACAATCACTGCTTGTTAAAGAATAAAACATACTGTTATATATTATATTCGTAATGAACACGTTTAATCACGATTTGATAGTAAAGCTCTTGCCTTTCACCGTAGTACTACATACACATATGCATGTAAAGTACATGTGTACAGTGCATAAGTGTACGAGCAACATTATGTAAGTGCACCCTACTAGCTTTAATAAATTATTAAATAAATGTAATATAATACATAAATTGCGCAGAAACGATAAATTAAAAATTAAATTGAAAGAATGATTTGCTTAATGTTTGAATGAAAAATGTAGCGAATTGTTAAGAAACGATTACACACAAATTTATAATAAATAATGATAATGACAAGTGCAATGCATAAACTTTCGAATATGTGTAATTGGGAAATATGTAAATATATTGGAAAAAAATAAAACTTACTATATTCTACGGACACGATGCGGTGCACGGTCACGTTCAAATCATTGTTGGTCAGTTAACACATTTGTGAAAAGTTTCGTTCCTAACTGACGAAACGCACCACATCATTTAACTGGGTCTGGAAACCACGAAGGCGCACGCATCAGCTGATAGCCACGTGTAATATCACCTCTTTTTGTCGAGGCTAAAAATCACTTGACAGACTTGATATTGCAAATGATTGCATTTATTCCAGAATATCTTACAAGCTCGCAATGTCGCATCGAGGTCACTTTAAGACGACGATAAGCATCATTTTTCGAAGATGCACATGCGTACATATTATATGTTATCGATGAATATGTTCGAACCGTGTGTATTTCACAAAATGTCGCGTATCGGAGATAAATGTATTTATAATTCAATTTCGGGAATTTCTGTATGGCATGTAAATTCATATGGTAACAAATCTAACGAAAATAAACCGTGTCATTGTACATAGAAAATCGTGACTAAATTTTATCATGTTAAATAATTTTATAAAACATAATACAATTAATCAGGAAATTGTACGTATTCAATATTGTGTGTAATCAGGAAATTGTACGTATATAATATTGTATGTATTTAAACAAGTAATCGTTCAACAGCTTCTTCGAGCAAATTTCGATCAATATATAATGTTTGCAGTCATTGCCAACGACCGTGGTCCCGTTGAAAGCACCGGTTCTCATTCGATTACCGAAGTTAAACAATGTGGAGCGTGGAACGGACTTGGATGGGTGACCGCCTGGTAAAAACCCGGGAAGTGACTCCCAGGTACTTTTCACGTGTTGTTGACAAAGGTGGTTCGGAACCCACCTTAAAAAAAAAACAGTAGGTCCCGCTGGAATTGGTTGCAATTAGGCGATAGGTGAAATTGGAAAGAGAAGGAGAGTGGTGTATGGACTTGAAACCCTGAAGGGACCAAGTATCTATTTCCATATAATGTTTGCAGTCGTATTTCGCGAGCAGAACGAAGTTATTTTGGTGCCAAGATCGTGCTTGGAGCAGAATTCGGTCTCTATTTGCTACGAATTTGCCGGAAAAAACTTGTCGACTAAATCCGAGCTGTATTGCGGAAACAGGTGGCTCGTTTACAGGCGCAATTCAATTATAGAATTTCTATACCAGATCCATGGCAAACTTTGCTCTCGTGACGAGGGGCAGATCTGTGCGATCGACCGCCTTTTCGAGATCAACGTTCGATACGGATTTATCGACAATTTTTGATTCGTCGACGACATTTAGTATGCAAGTATATATGCACAAACATTTCTATTATGCATGGGAAAAGTCATAACCTAATTTTCTAGTCACACGGTCTCTTTCATCAATTTAGAATCGTATTACACATTACATTTAGACATCATAATACCCGTTCATTTTTATGTGTAATATAACCGACGAACAAGAGTACAATTTTTGCTTCCAACTGCGTCAACGATCTAACGAAATATTTTTTTAAAATATTGAAGTAGCTAATGGATAGGCAAATTTCTGTTGTATAAGGAGGTGTATAAAAAGTTGTACTAATTTCCTCTACGCGACAGTAGATAATAGTTACGGTACATATTACTTATCTTTCGTTTACTGCCGTTAAAGGAACTGTTTAAAAATGATGTCCACATCAGCTGACTATCCAAGGCGACTTCTCCTGTGAAATGACATCACACGAAGGTCCGTAGATATATGCATGCGTACGTCTTGTAGAACAAAGATACACACATGTAATGTGTCTCCTTGAGACTATTCAAGTAACGTGCAAGAGATCTACAGAGACTCCCACTAATATTCGGACACTCTTAGAAAGACGATAACTTTTTTAATATTGTACTGTAAGATTTGAACTTTTTTGGAAAATATAGAGCAATTAGTTTGCTACAGGATGTGAAGAGAAATTTTCTTAAAAATTGCAGTTCATCGGAATTGTAGAAAAAATGCTAAATAATTGTAAAAAATATAATTTATATATCTTATATAAATATAATTACAATTATATTTATGCATTCTACAACTTTCTTTTATGTGGACCTATATTGAAAATTTGAAAACTACACGTTTTGTAGATCTGCGTGAATTATAAATTAACTAATCTTCAATTAATCTCCCACGATAGAGCAATTGTTAATTGCGAGAGAAGTTCGCGAGCGTGTCAGGAACTAGAAATTACTGTATGTACCCATTGAGATTCCCATTCAATAGTCCAGATTCTTAGACGAACGCCGCCTTTTCGTTCACCGTCAATTTTTTCGCGGAAAAGAAACGAGACAGCGGCAAAAGCTCGGGCTCCGGCCACCCAACGGAGTGTTTTTTTCTGTCTGAAAAAAACGTGGAATTTTTTTTCACTGGGTCTAAAAAGCGTGACGGACTGGGTTTTTCTACACCAGACCATTTTTGCGGATCGTCGAGACGAGCGCAGAGCGATTCTAGGAGAAGAGACGGCGAAGTCGCGCGAAAGAATTGTCTGTGCACGTGTCCTACAAAGATATTGACCAAGAACTAAACTAGAGGCTTGCGTAGGGCCGCCGGAATAAAAATAGTTTTTTAAGTATAGATCAGTAGATTTTGGATGTCTGATATTAGTAACAAGAAACAGTAAACAAATAGGAGAATTTGTTTTTTCGATTAAATTGAATCAAACTTTGAACATAGTTCAAAACTGGATGACAATGCGATATTAAAGCGAGCCCTACACAGTCAATCAAGAATGACAGTCTGATTGAAAAGTCAGATTGTCATTCCTGACTTTTCACACTGAATTCCATCAGTATTAACCTTACACGATCAATCAGAATGTCAATCTTCGACTTGTATGTAATTCCGACTGATCGTGTAGGGCCTGTTTAACTCGCTACAATCTACGTTAGAACGATAATAAAACTAGAAAATTATTAATACATGTGTTAAAAGAAAACATGGATATGCAGGTGTGGTTGGATATTAATTTGTTTATTTTTTCGAACATAATTTCGTATGTCTAAGCTAATAATATGAACGAAATTAAAACCACGTTAAATGTAAGTACTTTATACTGATACGATTACTGTCCTGGTGCGTAAATTTTTACTTGACGATCTGATACCTTGTACATGTACTTCGATACCTCAGGCCAATTATGCTCTGCTCTTATATGATCTGTTCTCCAATTAATTGTTATTTTACCAGTTATATCGTTGGAATATCCTGTTTCCAACGAATCAATCATAACGAACAAGTGAGCCATATATTTCAAAATATTAACAGCCACATTAGCACTGCAATTCTGTAATCTACTATCATATGTATGTATCGCAATGCAAAGAGAGGCATTGTCGCATTCAATAAGTGATCTTAAAAGTTTCAAATAGCACATAGAGTCTTTTAATGTGAATCCTAAATTGTAAAGGTGACTTAGGTCATCAATTACAATGGTTACATTACCAGACTTTTTCATTTCACAATATTCGTCCTTTATACTCCTAAATAAAATGTCACTTAGGTCACTAGTGACATCGGATGCTACATTGGTCTCTTCGTTATTTCTACTTTGCAAATTGGATCCAATAATTTTCATTGGCTCTATAATGTGAACCTTACCTTCCGTCCTTAAGACTTTCAGATTATAGCCAAATTTCATACCCACGTTATGGTAATGATTGAATGTATTATGAAAGAGTATAAAACATATTCCATTATTGTTATTTAACGCATTGAGGACAACTGAATTTAACACAAAATTCGCGTTGCTGTTGTGTCGTTCTTCGATTACAATTAACTTTCCATCCATATTTACTTTATCGATACCAAGTACATTAGATACCGGATCCATTTTTATTATCAAGCGTACACGCTAAAAATGAGAAAAGAAGTATTCACGTTTTAAAACGATATTCTACAAATATATACATACGATTTCACGAAATTTATTTTCATTATCAAACAATTAAACGTCTAGATATAATTTATAATCGATATGAAATAATGCTGTTTGTAATCCATAATTTCATTGATTGTACACGTAAACTAGGGTACTATTGTTGAAATTTTAAATATACATACATTTTCTTCGGATTAGCAACAGACTTGTGTCAAAATAATAATGGCAGATTGACACGCCACGTGATTATCCTTTCGTACACCTATTTTATGTGTTAAAATTCGTCTGTAGAAATCGTAATCGTACGTAGGATGAATACCAAAGTTAACAAACAAATGGTTTAGGCTGACAAGTTTTCTTCAGCCCAAGTCTTTCGAGCCGAACTTGAACCAAACCGATACAACTAAATTAGCGGTAAACTTCGGTAACAAAAATGTGAATCATTGATTCAAATTAAACGTTTTATAGAAATTGAATTTAACTACGTTTAATATTTTACATACAGCAATCTTAATTACTATAACAGTAATTATAACAGTAATAATCACAAACTACTATCACAAACTTTATGGAAAGCTGCAGGTTATATCGTCATTTCCATATCGATAACTAACAATAAGTATCGATACTACGATTCATCGTCAATATTGGTTTCGATACGAAATATCGATATTTGAATTTAGAAGTATCGATATTCGATATATCTTTCTGTATCGTCCACAATCGTCCATCACTAGTGGCAGCCCTGGTCTTTAACAGTATCTCGTCGGTAATAGAGATTTATATTATCGACAAGCGTCGGTGACATTATCGAGAATGTAAAAATCTACATGATCGACATCCGGCAGGGAAACACGGAAACCGGTGTCACCGACAAGATACGTATCTCGTCTGTGAGACAACAGGTGTGAACCATGTGAACTGAGTTTCGCTTGTGTTCCTGTGACGGGTATCAAATAGGTGTATTTAATTTGAATTTCGAATTGTAAACAAAAGCAAATAAATTAGAAATATGAGTAATTCAACTATTTCCGATCAGTCGCTGATGGACAAGTCTATGCGCAGTGTGTTCGGTAAGAAATATTATTTGTTTCGCTATCATTAATCATTTAGAAATTCTTTATAATATCATATAACCTCCAAACGGGTCCGATTTGCTTTTTAGTCGGGAATATCCCGTACGAAGCCACCGAGGAGAATTTAAAAGATATTTTCAGCGAGGTTGGACCGGTGCTGTCTTTCAAGTAAGTCTCTTTTCCGCATTATTCGTTACTGAAACTGTTCTTGGTTTGAACTTCCTCTAGGTCTTTGATATTTGGACCCCTCAGGGTTTCAAATCCATTCACCAATCTCCCCTTCTTTCCACTCTCTCTCTAACGCCAAATTTCAGCCTAATTTTCAGCGGGACCTACTTTTTATTACGGTGGGTTCCGAAACACCTTCTGAACTTCCTCTAAGAATTCTTTATTTACTATTTTATGAGTGTACAGTATGTGTAGCGTGTGGCGTGTTATGGATTGCAAACAGATGTTCAAGATCAGTGGTACACCCAGGATTTAATCTTAGGAGGGGCCTGAGTTGAACAGAATGAACTATATTTTTGCAAACATATCTAAACGATAGCCAGGGCTATTATTACATAATTTTATATATTAAACATTTTCTGCTCCAAGCGTGGTGCCCGTAGCACTTGCTAGTTTTGCTATATAACTAATCCAGCCCTGCACATTAGAAGCAGCTGTTCTACTACTAATTTTCCAATGTTCTATTTACTTTTTCTTGGGGGGGCCGAGGGCAAAGCCCACTGGCCACCCCCTGGGCATGCCACTGTTCAAGATCATCGGTGGCAGGAATCATCCTAAATTAGCGTACAGAACCACCCTAGATTAATCCACATGTCTGTTTATTCACTAAACCCATAATTATTCTCTAATATCTGAATCGAGTAATTGAATGTCCCCACACAATACAATCTTACCGCTCAGATTGTATCAATTAAATTATGCCTAGTTACGAGGCCCACTAACAACCCTAGCAACTCCCTGATTTCGCATCAGATTCGTTCGCGACATTCCAATCGTCCAAACAGAGATTTATCCAACCTAGTGGCTCCCAAATTTTTTCTAACAAATTGAGACCATATTCCCAGGGTAACAACAACCCTTCGCCAGCCACTTGTGCTGCTCGCGGCCCTGGCTCGTAACAAGCGCTAGGTCCTTCCCAGCAACAGGGAATACATTAAGGGGCTAGACTTGTTTCCAGGATTGCAAGGGTGTGGAATACGCTATATAAAAGATCAATCTAGGCCGCAGTCGCTCCTAAATTTCCTATTTTCACGTTTACCAGGCGTAATTTGCATTATTTGAAAGCATAAAGCTGCTGCAACTTTATGAAAATAGCTAGCGAGCTTGAAATTCATTTGGAAACAAGAAATATATGACTTAGACCAGTTTCATAATTATGGGCACAATTCTATGCAATTTATTCTTTCTTCAGCAACGTACATTAAGATTAATCCTTGTTCAAACAGATTGGTGTTTGATCGAGAAACCGGCAAACCGAAAGGCTATGGTTTCTGCGAGTACAAGGACCAAGAGACTGCGCTCAGCGCTATGCGGAACTTGAACGGTTACGAGATTGGAGGGAGGACGTTACGCGTAGACAATGCTTGCACAGAGAAAAGTAGGATGGAAATGCAGAGTCTTTTGCAAGGACAGAACACGGAGAACCCGTACGGGGAGGCAGTGCAAGCTGACAAAGCTCCAGAAGCCATCAGCAAAGCTGTGGCATCGTTGCCGCCGGAACAGATGTTCGAGCTTATGAAACAGATGAAACTGTGCGTGCAGAACAATCCGAACGAGGCGAGGCAAATGCTGCTGCAAAATCCTCAACTGGCGTACGCCCTGCTACAAGCGCAGGTTGTCATGAGGATAGTAGATCCTCATACAGCGGTGAATATGTTGCATAAAGCGAATCCAATTCCAAGCGTGTTGACGCCTACCGACAAGCCTGCCGTGCATCCTATCGTACCGAGAATAGAGGAACCCTGGGCTCCCGCGAGACCAGCACCGGTTACCAATCCTCCAGCCCCGATATTTGCTGGTAAAGATATTTGAAGAAACAGTAAACCTTATGTTCACTGTGTTATATTTATCGATCGATTTATTACAGGGCAAGACGTTGATCTACGAACATTAGACAGACAAATGGATCCACGTTTGGCTAGAATGGATCAAGATCTACGAGGACCGCAAGCGCCACCAGCACCTGTCACCGCACCTCCACCTGTATCAGCTACTGCGGATCCTAGAGGACTAGCAACGTTCAACATCGCAGATAAGTAAGTACCGTTTCCGTAGCGTTAACTAAGTCGACGGTAATATTGTAATTAAAAAATACACTGTGTTTTACAGCGCTCTTCCTGTCGAAGGAGTTGAGAGGTTTCATCATTACATTAGATAATCTCCGATTTTTATGTTTAAGAGTTCTTTAAAATCGTTTGTACTTTCAGCTTCTGCCGTGATCCGAGAACAGATCGATTCGGCAGGGACCCGAGGGATCCTCGAGACCCCAGGATGCCTATCGATCCTAGGATTACCAAAGCAAATCGTAAGTCTCCTCGGATTAAATTAGATAAACATCAGATAAAAATGTAAACGTTTTTCGAGTCAAATGTTTAATAAATAAGTGGAAAAATTTTGAGAAGATTTGACAAAATGGTTATTGAAAGTTGCGTAGAAATATTAAGCGGATATCAAAATGCTATCGATACTTTCGTAGAATATTTTGTATCATTGGTATTGCTTTTATTTTAATTTTGCAGCGCCAGCGCCAGTTGCCCCGCCAGTGGTACCAAGACCAGTAGCTGCACCCGCTGTTCAACCCACAAATGTTGGCGCAACGAATGCAGCTGTCCCTGTAACTGCGTTAACAACTTCCACTGCAACCGCAACATCGAGACTCATGGCAGGAATGCCTTCGGGAGGAAATATACCCAGCGGAGCATCGGATCAAGAAAAGGTACGCGTGAATCCATTAATTTAATGCTTTTATATAAAAATACATAAAATATCATATAGGCTATTGAGTATGTTGTAAGAAAGAACTTAAAGTAATAAAACAATTTTCTTGCAGGCTGCTCTGATAATGCAAGTGTTGCAATTGTCAGATGAACAAATAGCCATGTTACCGCCCGAACAAAGACAAAGTATTTTAGTGCTTAAGGAGCAAATCGCTAAAAGTACGCAACGCTAAAGTCTTTGATTTTAGGAATGTTTAAGCTTATCCGAAACTGTACTGTATAATAATAACCAATACATGTAGCGAATAATTTTTTAGAAACATCTATATTTACCGTCGCGAGTCCCAAACTAAAAACTTTATAACACGTCAGTCTATAAACATAAATCAGGGATTCTCGTATAATTGTATCGACGTGTACGTTATAAAAATGAACTATTTGCTAATACTTGGAGGATGTTTATCCTTTCCTGTCACTATTAATTTAAACAGGCCATCGTCGATAAGGGAACCGTAGAAAAGTTCTTTGCGATCTTTGTCAGCGTATACTTCGATACTCGTAAACTCTTCATCGATTTCCTGAAAAGATTTTTATAACATCTTTAATACTTGGAAATCTGAAATTGTTCGTGGACAATATAGTACACTTACCTTAACAGTAGCTATCACAACTCTTTCATACATGTTTCTTAGTGTCGTTACCATAAGTTCTGGAATTTCCGAGGGGGGTTTCTGTATGTTCCATAATTTGCATTGTATTGCTAGAGCTGGTACACTGAACCAGTCTTTCTTCAGGGAATATAATTCAGACCTTTCGTGTAAATAAAACAGAATTACGTTAGCAATATCGAACGAGATTAAGAGAAGCTAAATGCTACTTACTTTTGACGATTAATTGTTCTGGTCTCGAAGTTGCCGAAGTCGACGTATCTTAACTTCACTACAACATCGTCGGAATCGTCAACCGAGTTGGTCTCTAATATCAAACATCTGTACCAAATATCGTCGTCAAATTTTGCGCAGCAGGCAATGTCTGTAAATCAAATTAATAATGTGGATGCCGGATATATTCGGCGTTAGGAGCGAAAGGTTTATATCTAAATTGTTGCGCCAAATTAGTGACAATATGTATTTGATAGCATCTAACGCTTACCAGTCTTAATAGTCGTGATCATCGGTTGCTTCGAGGCATTCTGCTGCAAGTCTGCCATGATTTGTGTATACTGCTTGTAGTATTCGTTCAACATCTAAAAAAGGAAAACTGTAACGTATCCATTCGTAGTGCAAATCAATTTAATTTTTTTACGTACCGGTATGTGTGCGTTCTCCTTGAACTGAGCATAGAATGTTATGGCTGATATGCTGGTGGTCAGTTCGACTTCAATGTATTCAGCATTTATTGGGGCTGTGATTGTCTCGTAACCGATTTGGAGAGTCTCCTCGGACACAACGTAAGGTGTAGACGCAACCAAATTTTCTTTTCCTTTCGACCAAGATAAATTTTCAATGTCGGTTGTAGCGATGCTACAATTGTCGCTGTTATCCACCGCAAACTTATTTTGTAACACCGTGGTAAATCCACTAATAACTTTATCCGAAGTTTCTTCTATGGCGTCTATTGTCTCTTCTGATTCTTCAGCCAAAGGAAGCTTCGTCTCGAAGACTACGTCTTGTTCAATTTTTAAACCGCAACTGTTCAGAAATGAAATCAGATCTGTCGTCGTACCCCGCTGGTTGCACACGAATATATTTACGGAAATCTGGAAGGATTTTTAAACCTATACAACACTTATCAACTGATCGATCAATTAAGATGAAATTGAATTTTCAACGTGTGTAACAGATTTTTTATATATTTTCATTACTCACGACATAACACGTATCAGTTCTATCCAAGACGGACACTATACACTTCTTATCGATAAGAATACTATGTATTTTATCTAATTCGAGCGTTGTCCACTTTCCGGTGTCATTGTCCTATTAGAAAAAGTGTTAAATGACAAAAGAACAGCCTCGTTCGCAATGTCTTTACGATAAATAATACGTTACCGGTTCCAATCCGTAAATTAAGCATTTGGTACTTTGTATGGGAACATTTTCCAACACCACATGTTTTTTTATAGTTCCGACTGGACACTCCTCGACATTACCATAATCTACAAACTCCACCTGAAACATATAGCGTTCGTAGTATTAAACAGAGTGAGCGTGAAGATTGCTATACACTCAAATTGAATAATAAAATGTTTGTACTTCGAATACATCGTTCTCCAAGATTTTCACAACCTTTCCTCGATACCATTTCTTATTCCCATGATACTGGGCGATGCATATGTCTCCCACAGACCACACAGTATCGCACGATTCTACTTCACAATGTTTATACAATTTCTCTAGTTTATGTTCGATATTTGCGAGAATTCCTGCACCTAAAAAATAATATATGTTAAAATTAAGAAATTAGTTATCCAGAATTACAGTTTTTGGACGAAATTCAAATTTGTTCGGCTATACCAGAAATGCAATAATGAATAATTTAAAGTGTTAGAGCGTACGTACTTTGCTCTATAGAATGTAAATATAAATATCCATCTTGGTCCAAATACGTAGGCAAAGCGATGAATTTGTCCGCTGATATACTCTTAGCTGGCAACCACGCTGTTAATTTAGGTAACGATGGAAAGTTGTCAAATTCTTCCTCAGTGTCGCATTCTTCTGGGCTTGGGGAACTGGAATCAAAGTATTTCAGATACGATTCCGGTTCAGCATTTGCTTCATTACGGCCGTTCTCGATTTTAAACCACTTCACGTTCGTTTTTATTTTCGATAATCTCTCTAACTTTTCCATATATTGCATCTTCAATTCGATAGCCAGGATCTTGTCACGCTTCTTCGCGTACCTAACGATTTAAAAAGGTAAATAGATTTGAAATGCAAAAAATAAATAATAAAGTACGAGCAGAAGATTTTGTACGTACTCTTTGATAGGCAGTGCAACGCCTTGGTCGACGAGCATTCTGTTCACAGAACTGATTTCTACTCTCGTTGGAAACAGAGGTCCGTCCACTTTTTTTTGTTTTATCCATAGCTCAACTGGGATCGTGGATTCTGTTACATCGTCCTCTTCCTGCGCGATGAGGAAAGATTGCGCAACAAATATAAAAGCAAATATTTCTTTTAATCTTCTAACAATTTACTACGGAGGTTCAAAAATCGAAGCTCCGGAACTTCGATTCTCATCACTGGACTGTGGATATTTATGCACTTAGGACTTCGGACAATTTTCAAAAAAGGGTGGAATATAAAATTCGACAGAATTTAATAAAATTTTTATCTTGTTGAGATCTGCAAAGGCTGGAAACCATCACTGGAAACAAGATTGTACTTTATTCCACTTTCTCAAAATTCGTTTACGAATATTGAAAATTCCATAAACATCCACAGTCTACCAATCGTCTTCGAAGTTTCAGAAATCGAAGCTTCGATGCCGTTTACATTGTAGAAATAAAGGAGATATTTCGGTGGACTACCTTGCGTGATATAAAAATGCTTACCAGCTTCGATATATAAAATTTGCAATTGCAATTATCGATAGTCATTTCTTTGAGCTTTTCGCAGGACAACGACGGCCATTTCGTTGATCCTCCGCAAGGCAGTATGCCAGCCAATTTGATTTTAAAACCGTAAGCTGGTACCTTGAAGAACGGCGGATACAGCGATTGTAAATCTTTTAGTGGTACTATTTCTTCGACACTCTTGTCGTATAAATACACCAATGCTTGGTCGTTCTCTTTCATTTCAACAATTGTACACCGATAGTACATATTATCTTTCGATAAGAATGCTACGCACACCGCACCCTCCTTCCAAACTTTCTCCGCGGAACGAAATCTACCGTAAAATAGTTGCATCTGCTGTATCATTTTATCAATATCGCTTTGTTCGCACATAACATCGGACACGTAAATGCAATCCGGAGACACCACTTGATTCACTATAACTTCCACTTTAAAAGGGTCCTCGGTTTCCTGAAAGTTGGTCGAGCTTCTAGCATCTGTGTCCATCTCGCTCGGTCCATTGAATGGTTTCGACATTTCCCTCAGACGTTCTGGGACCTCCAGTGTATTCGTTTCCATCTCTTTGGAACTTTGAAATCGTTTTCTCTTCCATTTTTTGCTCATATTTCTTTGTTTATTCATACTTGAACTGTTGTGGGAAATAATCACGTGACTTATTAAATACCGAGATTAATCATATGTTAATCCTCGCAAGGTAAGAACTAATAACACATAAATAGTAAGGAGGAATCTTTTCGACCCCGACAAATGAATTTCACAAATAGCCTCGTTTTTAATAAATTTGGGATAGGTGGGTTAGGTGTACGAATATCACACAGGTTAAAAGATAAACAAACTGATTTAATTTTCAATAATCTGAAGTTGAAAAATCACATATAGTGTACGGCGTCTGAATATTTACCATGTCTTCGTGCTCATTGCAAGCGACCGTTTGATCAGCATATTAGAAATGTCTCCTTCGTCTTTTGTGTGTATAAACGCAATGTGTGTTTCCCCAAACTTGTCCAAAACAATAACTCGAACAGGCATCAATGTTTTCAGGACTTTTTTTAGAAATTGAACTACCTCCAGTTCCCACTGGTCCTTGGTTCCGTTGCGCGGTTTGATGTTTTTCAACGAAATTTTTATAGCCTAACGAAAAGGGAAATCGTATATCGACATGTTGGATTTTTCAAATTCTCCGAACAATTTTAAATTTCATCTGCTCGATTCTGACTATAAATGCATAAACAGATCTGCAGTCTAGTAGTCAATTTATAAAATCATGAAATATAAGTCACGAAAGTAAACGCAACGATAATTCGAACGAATAATTTGTTGAGGAATTCTCACCTGGGTCTTGCAACTCAGGAAATTATTCGAAAGGGTTCTTATGTCATCGTAACTCAATATTAGCGAGTATCCTAAGTCGACGAAGAAGACTTTCACCGTGTTTTCGGTGACTTCGCATATTATACCCCTATGCCAATAGCCGTCGTTGTCGCGCGCTGCGCACGGTAAATCTGTGGGCAGATTAACGTCCATTGATTCTCCAAGAGTATGAAAAACTAAACCACTCGTCTCGCACTAGTTACCTTTATAGGGTGATAGTATATAGTTATTGGACTCCGCGTTTTCGTAATGCTCCATCATCTCACGAGCTAGTTTGGCAAATTGTACCCTGCACGCCTTATTCTGTTAATAAATAATCACATACGTCTGTTAAAATCAAAATTAAACGATGAAAATATAATCGACTTACCTTTCGAACGTATATGCAACTGGGTGATTCAACGAACAGAATTTCGCACTGCGCGTAATACTCTATCGGCAGTTCTTCTTTGCAATACGTTTTCGTCGAATTAGGGTTCATTCTCTGCAAGCAGGAAAAATTAATACTGCTGTCTTTCAGTGTAAAGCGAAGAATGATTATTGTAAGCATGAGATTGGATTCGGATATTTACCATCAGCTTAGTCGTAGAAACGCAGGTGCCATGTTTCATGAATGTTAGGGAGTCTTTTGCAGATACCACACCCCTACCTTTATATGATGCAAGACAGAGATCAACGAAGAACGTCTCTCCGTTCACTCTTGCGATATTTATCGACACCATGTCGTGTCTGTTCGAATGGAAATTTTGTTAAAATTATGTACATACTCATACGCACGTAAAATTAAAAAATCGTGGCGGAATGGTTCGTAGTTCTCGAGGATTATTACTTACGTAGTCAAGATTGATTTGAAAGCCTCGATGGCACTGCTTTGCCAGCATCCACCATTTGGAACGATATCAAATAACGAACACCTATAAACCATCATAGGAAACGTCGCAAAACGTCCAATGTTTCTTATTTTCGTTAACGGTACGTTCTCTTCTTGCATACCGTAATCATTGAAGAAAACTGTGTATGTTTCGACATCATTCGTAGTACTTATATTAACTACACGCCCACGATACCAGGCGTTGTCTTGGGAAGATTGTACAGCGTACATACCATCTGTGAAACAACATTAACAATCTTAAAGAATTCATTTTAAAGGAGAAACAGTTGGATTTTTCAAATCGAATATAGACAAGGAAAAATTTCTGTTCCTTCTTTTTCCCAAAGATAACATTTACAGTTACAGAAACATAGAGAATTATTTGATTTTCATACTGATTTTCACTTCCGACGATTCAATCAATGGTTCGTTCTGTAAAGTTTTCAGTCCTTCCTGCAACTCTAATAATTCACTTCGGTTTTTCATTGGTTGAGCGTAAAAGCAAAATGGGTCGACCACGTGAGTGACACGGACCATCTCGGATGACCCTGGAACTAAAAATTTTTACATATAATTTTTGTATACATGTTCCAGTTTTGTATACATGTATAAATGTTCCAAGAATCGATCTGTGGGAACAGAAATTCAGTAAATATTTTATGGACGCAAGAACTCTTTCTTATTCGTGGCAATTTCTTCTGATTAAAATTACACGAAACGCGATATAATTTCAACTATATTTAGTGGTTTTATTGACGGTATGAATATACATTATGCTCCACATGTGGGTGCAGTAAATATAGGCGAAATTATATCTTGGTACGATTTTAATATCAGAAAAATGTCACAAGCACGTAAAATTTAAAAGCGTTCTTATCGGTGAACTATTTTTTGTTGCGCTTTGGCCGTGCGTGATCTTTGTTTTTACACGCTGTTTGACCTATAACGGAAAAAAGTATATTCCCCGCCGTATATTCACCTTCGAAACTCCTCACATAAGAACACGCTCACGTATTTAGCGTTTTTCAAACCATCAGCTGTGAAGAGTTTCAAATCGTACCGCGTGTGTACTAAACCAACACCGGCAATCGCGAAGGGCACCCGTTACAATTGCGCGCTACCGTTTCCGGTCATTTTTTTGTAATAATAGCACGACCGTTAGCGTTCGGGCAAGGCGCACCTTGCCATAAGATAAGTAAATCAAAAACACGGATCTAAATTCCCCCACTTCGCGTTCGCTCCAACGACTGTAAACTTTA
>CM052328.1:4035210-4052448 GCA_028455615.1 Lasioglossum zephyrum | reverse complement strand
ATTTAAATATGCAGGAAATATCTATTTCATATTACGAGAAAAATATTTTTTTCTAAATACAAAATTAATCTTTATTTAATATCAGAAATAAAATATTTTTTCCTAATGTAATCGCGAAATTTTGTAAGTTCGAATTCACGGTGACTTTTAATTGATTAAAACTCGTGGCGGAGGTCGCAGAAACCCGGCCTCCATCAAGTACTTCGTTGTGTTCCTCTCCTTATTCAATCCTAATTCCTTTCGCAGTAGAAACGACTGTTTATGCGAATAAGACACCGACATTATCTTAGTGTTCGGTGTAACACACGCTCTGTCCTTTTTTTACCACGCTTATATTAACTTGCCGTGTTGTTTCTATCAAATCTTGTGTAATGTTTTGTTTGTACTTTAATATTTTATTATAATGATAAAGATATAACTTTATGATTCGACTGCCGCGCTCTCACACATACACCAGCACACCACGCATGCACACATCACAGGCATGCTACTATTACATCTTGTAATCGAAATTTTTTAAAAACTGTGCTTTTAGGATATAAAAGAATCCCAACAGGGTATCTCAACGGGAATCGAACCAGGACCTTACTAAATACGCTCCATAGTAAAGACTAAAAAGTGGAAAATAAGGAAATATATTTAAAAGCATTAAAAAAACGCTTATATTAAAATGCACCAAAAAGAAGGAAATAATTATTTTAGATATTAGTGACTGTAAATAAAAGCGTGGAGCGCCCACGAAGATTATTTTAATTTAGTTTAGCGCTCCGCGCTCTTTGATTTACAGTCACTAATATCTAAAAAAGATTATTTTCTCCTTTTCAGTGCATTTAAATAGAAAGCGTGGTTATTAAAAAGTTTTTTACTATATTTTTTTATTTCTACGTTCGGCTCGATCTTTGAAACACCAAAAATTGTGTCTCTCATCCCGAGGCCCTCGCGTTCATCTAATAATTTACTGTATATTGTCGGTAGCGGAACTTTTAGCGACGTTAGTATTTCAGATCACTGTTATCCCCGCGGCCACCTATATCCACTTGCCTACGTTGCTGATAACGTATCATTGAGTTCAGGTTTTAAGTATTGCCGACGGATGGCGCCGCTATGCTATTTTCAGAATTTTGTTGCAACTTCGTCGTTTAATACCAGTATTGAAAAATCTATTAACACTAAACCTACGATCACCGATCAAAATGACCGGTTCTAGATTTTTTATTTTACGATTATTGAGATAACAAATCTAATTTCATAAGAAATGATTGTATAGGTATCTTTAGTGGAGCACACATTACAATAGAAGCCGCACAAAGTCTAAATAAAATCAATCTTGTCATTTTGATAAGGGCATATGTACCACTTGCTATTATTTTCTGTAGGTTTTGTGTTAAATATGTATCTTTCCCTCGTATTATACTTATTGTTAATACTGAACAGTCTAGTAATTAATTAATAATTGATTGAGATTCCCAACATATTGTGGTGGCCTGTGCAACGAGCACGCCGTTGGACCGCCAACATACATTTTATGCGCGACAACGATCGTCTTTTGTTAAACAATCAACTGTCGGCAAATGAATGTCCTTATAACATTACTAAATTAATAGTTACGTACAGAGTGAGTTATTTTCGTTCTTTCGTGGAGGCAGTGAAACAAGCGCCGAATCCGTTTCTGTGAATGATTTGGCCCTGACTCCTGCGAATAGAAAAATTAATGTTACATGTTTGCATAATTTGACCGGCTTTCGGTAGCTTCGAATATTTCGTCCGAGTTTCTAATCGCTGCTAAGAAAATTCATTTTACTTGGAATGTTGATGTCCTCCGTAAGCGGTTCCATTTCGTAATCGTCCGGTAACAATTCTGTTCGTTGCAAACTGAAACTTGAGACCGCTGGTATGTGTATATCACAGTGCTTTTGTATCGTATCGACGATACTCTCGTCCACGACAAACCTGAAAACCAATTTATCAGCTGAAATTTTCAACACGAACACAAATATGTTTATCGTCACATACGAACGGCCATTTTCGTGGCAGACTTTTATTCGCGTATTTTGTGTAGACTTCGAAGATTTCAAACATTCTCCCTGACTTTCATTTATACGTTTTTCGTAGAAAAACCCAAAAAGTACCATTTTCCCTGTTCTCTGTACAATTTTTGAGGAAAGCGAAGAAATACGCTGTTTGAATAATTCAAGAGTCCTCGAATAAGTAAATACAGTGGCCTGTAAAGTTTAGGATACCGATAAAGAGTAAACTACATATACACCGTGATCCCTTTTAATTGCAGCTTGGACGATAAAACTCCGAATGGAACAGCTAGGAACCACACTGGAATACAATCGTGCATCGTAAATGGAATTTTGGAAGTGAAACTAGAAACCTAAATGGAAGGGAAATTCCGTCTAAACGGACACCGATTGAATGTAAGTGAAATTCTGTTCAAGAGCCAGCTCAAGATGGGAACGTGGATTCATCCGAATGTGCGAGGCATCCGAAAGGCATTTGAAATTTAATTTACACGATATTCAATAAACTACATGTTCAAACTTCTGCAAAAAAACGTAAACGTAGAATAAAATCGACGTACAAGTTTTTCCGGTTTATCGGGAAGGTGAATCGACAAGTTCCGCGATAATACAATTAAAAAACATTGATCGGACGAGTATTGAAAAGTTTTTCGCCAGTCTCCGTTATAGTGATTGGGGAAAAAGTCGAAATGGCGTTCGAAAGGTTCCGACGAGTACGCGGGGAACGGAGTAAAAACTAAAGCTTTTGATAAATCAAAATCTGCCGGCGCGTATTGAACAATTTATTTTCCTCGGCACCGACGATGGTACAGAGTCAGACAAATCCTCATCGTTTATATCCGTAAGCAGCTTACAGATGTCCAAACGAAAAGTGAATGAGCGAGAAATGAGAGGGAGAGAGAGAGCGAGAGAGAGAGCGATAGAGAGAAGGGTGTAAGAGTAATTAATTAAAGTAAAATGCGCTACGGTGTTGTGTTATAAAGCCGCTTCGAAATGTGTTTCCCTTTTCCCTCTATCTCTCACTTTTGTTTTTTAAAACCGCGAACACCGAGCACAGCGTTCAGTTTCAGTGGTTTCGCAGGAATAATATTCGATGCTCTGGATAGATCGTGTTTCTATGGAGTGTCTTTAATTTATCAATGATTGTCACCATACCTCATCACTTCCTCCGATGGTTCCGAAGTTCCTACCAAATGACACGGAATGTCGATAACCTTCTTCAACTTCTTTATCACATGTTGGATGTCGATTTTATCCAAATTTCCTTCCACCGAGTTGATTATCTGTCGAAGTAATTCAACCGATTATAAACAATCTTTGGCGTGAATTAAGTTTTTGTATATTTATCACTGTTTCTAACTATTTGTATGATCTCTTGTTCTTCTTTTGAAATAAACACGCAACACTATATCTTTTTTTTATAGATTGAAGTAATACTGTTCTGTTTGTATTTAATTGTCAGGTAGACATTTCTCTTTGCGCAGATGAAAATGCAATTTGATGGGCGACATCCTGATGCACGCGTTTTAATTGAAACCTTTGAAAATCGAGGCACGAAAACTGTATTAAAATTAGCCGTCAAGGGAAGACTTTCCTCGTGTCGCGTCAGCTCATTTCAATGACTGTTGCCTGTTCATAATAATTTCATTATGAAAATGTGCAACCTCCCTTGTCATGGACACCGGACTGTAGCTTGCCGGGGGGAGGAAGATTTTAAATTTTCAACGTGTTTTATGACACGTACGAAATTGCCGGTGTCACCTAATTTCGTTCGAATTACTGCACGGTCATTTTCGGTTCTACTTTCGAGCCATTTTTACGTGTAAAGATCATCACGGGAAAATGATCGAATTATGTCCGGACAATTCAGAGCGAAGAACTAATTAAAAAACATATAGATACGATCATTTTGTTCGTATTCCATTGTTTGACGAAGAACAATTTCATTTGACGATGGAAATCGCTTAAAATATGTATCTGCACATAATATACAGTATCGTTTAAAAATTCCTCGGTCAGATTCAAGTAGACCGGAATAAATTATGTGCTCACCATAAATGCAGTTAGCAAACGCTCTTCGTAATCCTTCAGCTGCGTCAAAATCTCGTCGATATTGTTACTCGACGCGTCCCGTTGATGATGCATTGAATCAAGCATTTTTTTTTCCATATTCTGTAGAACGCCGTGCAGATACGCGAAATGCTGCGTGATCATTGTTTCAACGTTGTCGCTGTGTCGCACGTGGGTCGGTGTCTCTATGGTTGACTTCAGTTTCTGTAACATAACGCGAAAAGATATTTTACCGAAAAATTTCGACAGATTAATGGGGATTTTTATCGGTTTTATTTAAATTGCAAGAATATTCGGTTGCGTATCGGAGCTCCACTGATACCAGAGACGGACTCCTCGAGTATGACATTTTATTGAATTCTTTAGCTCGCTCTCACGGTCCGATGACCATGCTCTTGATAAATCGATGGGGTCACCGAATTCCGGTGTACCGCCATATCGGAGATGTTTGATGTTGGATGGAATTTGTTAACGTATCCGATAATGTTAAAAACCTGGAACCTGGATATGTCGTTTAACTACAATGAACAAAGGTAGTTGTTCTTTAACAAATTCGGAACACGAATGAACTCAGACAATGATGATGTTGATTTTGTTGGACCTAACACAATGACAATGTTGATTCGGTTGGACCTAACACTACGATGATTTTGATTGGGATGGACCTAATCATTAATGATGTTGATATGGTTGGACCTAACATAATAAGGATGTTAATTTGGTTGGATCTAACACATTGATGCTGTTGGTTTTGTTGGCCCTAAAACAATGACGTTGATATGGTTGGATCTAAAATAATGATGCTGTTGATTTTGTTGACCCTAAAACAATTATGATGTCGATTTGGTTGGACCTAACACTATGATGATTTTGATTGGGATGGACCTAATTATTAATGATGTTGATATGGTTGGACTTAACACATTGATGATGTTAATATGAGACTGAAGTGGACGTCCTCCATCGTTGAAGCGTCTTCGTGGCCGCCATGAAGGTCGATCGACAAGGGGCTTTCCATCGGAGAGAGGATTCCCCGTGAAGGGAAATACATAGTGATTTCGTGAAGGGAACGGCAAAGATCGGGAATGGCAGGGAGCAAATGAACAGAGGTGGAAGCCGATGCTTGACATCGGACCAACGACCGAACAAACGCGCCTTTCCTCAGTCTTTCACGTCTCGAGGACCGGTTACCATCGTCGCAGTTACTGTGTTACCGTGTTGCATGTTCATTACGCTCTCTGCATCCTAACGATATCGTCTACCAAGACGTTACGAGGATGAGGCTCGTTCTTCAGGATTCTGGAACGTATCTATAGCCTCCTACGACGTCAGCAAGTTCTTCCAGGAAGGACCGAAGGATCAGGATCAGGAGAGGACCATGAGGTGCCTTGATTCTCCCTGCTTGTTCGTCTGCATTGCGTTTTTCTCGATCGTTGGTGAGTCTATTTGAGATGCTGATCATCTAGATCCGATAGTGTGATTTCTCTTCCCATAAGTTAGGGTGTTTTCCAGAATAGGGAAGAGCCCAATTCTCAGAAAGGGTGCCTCCTAGGAATTGGAAATGTGTGCCTTGAAAATCGTTATCCCGGAATTGTCATCAGTGATATTCAATTATGAACAGTGTATATATGTATTACCATGTCAGTGTACATGTCGCGATCTGTCATCAGTGAGTCAAGGAAGAAAACAGTTGAAATCTTTCATGTCAAGGAGAGAAATTTAGTTGGAGAACTGGAGCAAGGCGATTTTCATATGAATCTGTTACATTATTAATAGACAGTTTTCACGTGTGAAAAAGAAATTGCGAGAAGGGGGCCAGAGATGGTATCGCAGATTTCTCTATCAGGAAGAGTGCTGTTAATCTTCCACTGATTTTATGATAACAAAACAAAACAGGACAACGTGAAAATAGAAAGAGTTCGATTTTTTTATTATTTAACGACGCCCGACGAAGATGATTAAAATGTCGTTGCACGATCAACGAGGTAGAAAACGCGTGCACGCGACGATAAGAAGTGTTTTCTTCGTCGACTGAATGGACTGCAATTGCGCGTCCCGGAGTTGCGCTTCGAGAAAGGAAAGTACCGCGAAATATTAGTGATGCAAGCCATTGTCTCTCGGGGCCCGGCATTCTGATTACCTTTTCCTCGTTGCGCGCTCGCGCTCGCTCAAGAGTACGTAGACCTATTTTCCAAACGGACGATATATAACAAATTCTCACGAGCAGAGCCTGCCAGGACCTAATATGGACACCTAATACCGTACTTTCTCTGTGTATGCCGAACCCCTTCGGCGAACGGAGGCTCGCGAGAGACCTCAATTAATTCCGCGATAACAATTATTACGATCGTGTTACCGTTAACCCCGCGAAATCAATTGTTGGTTTTTGGGGAAGCCAGATAAATTTCTAATAAAAAAGCAGATATCTTTCTGACGACATTTATAGGAAGCTCTCTCTTCCAAAGCTAGTCTTCGACTGACGAGTTCGGTAATTCGTTGATACATTTGAAATCGAAACATTTGAACGTGAGTCATGTTGGCATGGTGACTGAAAGAGCCGCGACACTGACTTTCATTTCGAACCTAAACGTAAAGATGTCGCGAAGAATAAATGTAACCGGATCCACAGATACGGAACCTCCAACGTACATACAATAGTTCCCGGAACAGTATTAATTTCTGTATCATACTTTATACATACATATATCAATATCAATTATTCCCGTACCCCTATACTTTCCCCAGTACTCTTTGTAACCAGACTGCGGAATTTTATGCGAAATAAAAATTCTCTTCAGCAATTGAGAAGCTTTGCTAAATATTTCGTCCATTTTTATAAGCTACGAGAGTAATGAAAATTCTTGTGAGAGAGGGCCAGAAAATTTTCTAGAGCCAGTAGAAACTAGCACAATGTCATCAGACTTATTTCATGCATAAAGACCATTGTCATAGGCTATCCAATAAATCCTCTCCATCAAGAATGAACAAATAAATGATGAAATAAATATCTAAACGAATTGTCGTGGCAAGGAAAGGGGCAAGAAACAGTTCCACCCTGAACAACCATAACGTCGGTAGGGTAAGAACAGAGGGGCTCGATACTTATCACCGTCACGATGGTACACGTCCTCGTCCATCCGGAACGTCTTTCACATAGAGAGAAAGAGAGAACGAGAGAGAGAGTGAGTCAGGAGCAGGAGCCCGGTGTGGTGCAATCTTGTTTACTCTGTTAAATCAGCCGCAGAGAATCCACTTTAACGTCTTCGCAGTGCACAGCGTTAATTATACTGCGTAAACAGTCAAAGGGAGGCCCCGAAGGAGGCGGAACGAGTGGAAGTCGCTGCCGGAAGACCTCGCCTGCTGGAGCCACACGAAAATTAAGTTCATCCTCCAGAGCCAGGAGTTCGGTCGCGTCGAACAAGGTCTCGCGAGATCGGGATCGATACCGTGGTTTACCGTCTTCATCATCACCTTCATCTCCCCCCCTCTCTCTCTCTCTCTTTCTCCATCTTCATCGTCAGACCCCTCTTGTCCCCGAGGTGGCTGCCAGGATTTAATTAGCGAGATCGATCGAGATCCCAGTTTTGTATCTTCTTCTGCTTCTACTTCTTCGGTTTTACCGATTCCCTCGACTACTAAAAGAATTCTTAGTAGATGTGCTGCATCGCGGTTAATTAGGCGTGGTTCGTGAGCAAGTGGTCCGCGATTGGCAGGAACGATCGAAAGTGTAGTAACGTGAAAGTAGTGATCACAGTTCGCGAGATAATAAGATCGAAAAGCAGGCTAGAAGAACATTCAATCAGCGCCGTTAATAAACGAAAGCGCATCGAATCTGTTACTCTCTGTGCGTTTCTAATCGCGAATTACTGGGCCCCGATCTACCGGCTGTCCCAAAACTGTTGCACTTGAAAGGGATTAGGTCGCATAGGTCGTTCGAAGAAACTTTTTTCTTTGCGAACATCTTCTCCGAATCTTCTTTTGAAACTCGAACTCGTTCCAGCCGATTTTTCACAGCTATTATAGAGCAGAATTATTTGGTGGCGACTTTTCGGTATAATATTGCTGTAAACATCGCTCTGTCAATTAATCACGTCGAAGAGATTCGGCGAGTCATAGAAATTCCGCATTACGATGACGGATGCTATCGGATACGCGAAAAACACTTCCGTCCCGCGATCCACTGATTATACCGAGCGTTCGCACTGCATAAAGCCATATCGAACGATAACGATCTAAATAAATTTTCTCGTGGCAATTTATATCCGTGCCAATTAAATATTCGCCGTAATACTTGCTGTCATTTTTGTGCCTGTCAATGAGTCATTCAATTATCCCCGGCCGCTTTCCACCCGACATTCTGTAACTATCGTTCGTTTCTCTCTGTTAACCTTAAATTAAACCGTTAACACTAAACCTACCAACACTGGTCAGAATGACCGGTTCCAGATTTATTATTTTACAATTATTGTGTTGGAATATCTGGTTTCAAAAATAAGTTGTGTTGATAAAGATACTGAAAGGGTTCTTTGTTTCTCCGTTTTATCGACCCGCAGGTTAGAAACCGTGAAGGTGTAGTTTATATATCAGTTGTAAGAAGGTCCTATTTTTAGTCTTTCCTCGACCTGACCCAATGGGGGAGGTCCAAGATTCTTCTTCCATTACAATTTGTACTTCACTTCAGTTCCAGCTTACGAACCGTACAGACGTCTTCCACGTGTTTCATCTATTTTTGTTTTTAAATAAAGAAATTAGAGCTGTGACTTATGAGATACCCGGGTACCCGTGAGATACCTGGGTAAACAAAAATTACCCGAGTACCCGCGTATCTCATGAATACACTGCGGATCTTTATGCAAAATAAAAATCGTTTGCATCAATAGGAAAAAGCAGACGATATATTACTTGTTCTCTTGAACGATTTTAATAAATTTAAATTAATATATCAACGTTCTTTTAATTTCATTATTGTTTTAAATTGTACAAAATCATTTATGACTTATGTCTTATGAGATACCCGGCTACTCGGATACCCGGGTAAAAGTCCGAGCTCTAAAAGAAATCGTGTATGCACATACTCGTGTTGTTAAATTATCAATACCCATTTCCATTATATTGAAATAAAGGGAACACGTACCGGTTACTTTTAAAAGTGTCAAGTAGGTTTAATGTTGACGTACCACTTTTTCGCAATACTTTGCGCAACGATTTTCAATATTCTCGTCGATTAGTCAAGTTGCAGGATTCTGCGCGCAGCGAACGCGATGCGAACGTGTTGAATTTTTCGCGTACGCGATGTATAAAAAAAAAAAAAGAATCGGAGAGCTAGGATAGAGAAAATCGTCGTTCGTGCGCACACGCGTTTTGTCCACAAAGGCTCACGTAATCCGAAGTCATCGAGAAACATTCGGTTACGTGATCATATTCCCATCAAGCAATCGACTGGGGGTCTCATCGCTATTCACTAGACGTGGAGCGAATGGACTCGTAATAACAGCAGCGCGTTTCACAAAGCGAGCGACACACGCGTTTCCACGATGAAGCGGCCCGGCACGTTTACACCGCCGGAATTAATGAGGCAGCGGCCGTGACGTGTTCTGTCATTTTGGTCGGCTGATAACAATTATAATAAACCGTATCGCTTACACCCCGGTACTGAAAGATAACACGCCGATCGCCTCCGATCATCGCGATCGATTCGTTTCCATTTTTAAACAGAATAAAACGATCTGTTTTTCCATTCTGCTCGACAGAAAATTACGAAATGATTCATCAAAATTCCGTCGAATAGCTAAACTCCGGATCTTTCGCATTTATAATGAAAATGAGCAAGTGCGATTTGAAACAGTGAAAATATTAAAAGACTTCAAGACCGTTAATATATCATTTTCACCACACTCGAATGATTAATGCAGAACGTAAATTTATATTTAGTTCCTGCGTCTTGCAATTGATGCACAAACTTTTTATTTTGCATGAACATGCGGTGTCTTCTAATATCACGCGCGACATTGAAAATGTACAAGTAGTAAATCATTTTTTTCCCGTATCTTTCACTTGGTCTTGGTTTTCGATCATGAGAAATAATTGTCCGACGATCCTGTGGATTTTAATCGGACCGAGCATCGTCCCTGAGGGTAAATACATATTCAGACGATAAATATTCTTCAGATAAAAGTGCGATAAGGTACGGGCGCGGATGGTTTGCGGAGGTTCAACCGGTCGTCCGGCGTAAAGAGAGCGAGGCTGCGAGAGCGATCCTTGAATGAAAATTATTTCTCGATCTAGACCGAGCAAATGGTTCGAAGTGGAACGCCTTTCGAATCGTCGATCGACACGAACCCAGACCGTAGCAGCAGCCAGCAGAAGGTAGACACAGTAGGGGAACAGTGGGAGGGTTAGAAAATATCCCGTTTGTTCTCCAGCTTCCAACGCGTGACTCTGAAAACTCGATAAAGCCTAAGACGCGCCACTTTCGCAGAGAGCCGTCACTCAACCATCGGTTGTCCAATTTGCATTTCGAATGCGGCACCGTTCCGAAGATAAATACTTAGTAGTATCCGGCCGTTTGCTTCCCTCGGACCGTTTTATGCCCGGTAACTTGCTCCTCGTGATTTCCATGCCGTTATTTTCCTCGAGCACCCTACTTATGGCCATCTTCTGCCTTAGACATACTGTTCCCGTCCGCGTCTACCATTCCTCTCTCCGGTACCATTCAACGAACGTGTGGACAGGCCCTAAACAATGTCTTCAGACACGTAACGCATTCAGTAAGTACTCGAACATCGAGTTTCTGTCAAATTTTTTGAAAAATTTTTGTCGCGAATAAATGTATCACGGACTTCAAGATCGAACCTTCCCCCCTTTACAACGAGACCCTGAAAATGAATCTACAATCTTTTTTGCTCCAGTTATCGATCTTCCAACAAAGTGGGTACGGGCAACTACGAGCAGTATGCTAGTTAAGATTCACTAGTTCGAACTAATTCCTCATTTTTCTTGCATGAAACAGTCAAAAGAAATCGTACATTAATTTTTAAGTTCTCGTTGTAAAGAGGAGAGTTCAACCTTGAAATCCGTGGCAGATTTATTCTCGTAGAAAAATGTTTGAGACTTTCCACCGTAAGGATTGTTGTATCAAACTGTAACGACAGAAGCTCACTTTCGACAATGCGAATGGAACGGAGGAAAAGCCGTATGAACGGCATTTAACGCGGCGTTTAATGCAATTTCCTGGCGACCTCATTAGCAGAAAAGACTTGTCTTCCAGCGTTACATATCCCCGCGTTTTACACACCTTTTACACGGCCGCATGTAGATTCTAACTATACCTCGAATTCTCTGGCGTACGGTAAACGACGTTTACACGTATAACCCGTAACGAGGCGTACGGAACGAGCATGATTTAGCCGTGGCCGCGCAAAATTATTAGCCGCACGCTAACTGAACGCGAGTGTCTGGATCTGCGACATCATTAAATTTAATGAAGAAATCGTTACACGAGCTGCGAGACCGTTCGCGTCGTCGGTGTCTTTAAACGTTTCTATAAACGATCGATTCCGATTCGTGGGACCAGTCGCGAATTGCGAAGAAAAAAAACACACACTCACTGCGATACCTTCGAAGTGTCGAAGGAATGTTACAATTAATCAGCCGGTTGAGAATGAAATGGCAGCCGAGACACGTCAACGTTATTTTACCACGTTTTTATTAGCTCGCTTTCTTGTTTGTCTGTTTGTTCGGTACGAATCTTGCAATTGATTTAAAACTTCCCGATGAGCTAGAGACTTGAAATTGGAAACGTAGCTCAGAACTGGATGACAATGCAATATTAAAACAAATTCTTTTTAAAAGTCTGTCTCTCCGTCTAAGAGAAATAACAATTAAATATTTTTACCGTTACATCCCCCCGCGAAACGCTATCGCGTTCAGCGATCCCCACTCCGCGCAACAACGCTCTCTACTATGCGTGCGCACTCTGACTTGCCCCCACTCCACGGACCCACTTCGCCCCGACGGAGCTCAGTATATGATAGTACATCGCAGCGCGACGGTCGGTAATACATCATCTCTTTGTTTACCAAGTGAAATTTACATCTTAGTGAGTATTAACGTAAGTATTAACACAAGACTATTAATATAAGTATTAACACAAGACTAAAAAGCAGAAAATAATTATTTAAATAAAAATAAAATTTTAAAAATACCACGTTTTTAAAAACGGACTAAAAAGTATAAAATAATTTTTCCTAGTTCCATACAGATTCCTAACCTCGTATAGATAGTCCTGAAAATTTGTGATTGTAAATTTTTAATAGCTATGAAAATACTTGTAAGATTTAAAACGAAAAACGTGGTGAACAAAACGCATGAATTATCTATTGCATGCGCCCCACGTTTTTCGTTTTAAATCTTCCAAGTATTTTCATAGCTATTAAAAATTCACAACCACAAATTTTCAGGGCTATCTCTACGAGGTTAGGAATCTGTATGGGACTAAGAAAAATTATTTTATACTTTTTAGTTCTTTTTTCAAAATTTATTTTTATTTAAATAATTTCTTTTTGGTTTTGATCGCCGAATCTTTATGCAAAATAAATATTTTCTGAATCGATCGCAGTTAAACAGATGATTGTTACAAATACATGAAAACCACATTCGACTGTTCGCGAGTGTTAACGTTTTATACGTGTCTGGGATCGCCGAAAGTTTCTCTAGCGAGCTTGCTCGGATGCCATTTTGTTTTCGTCTGTCAGCTGCGTCAACGGCGCGAGACATCCATTCAAAACTTTTATCCAACGCGAAGGATTAGTTTTTCTATTGATCTTCTATTAAAAAAAAATCGAAACGTTTTATTTAAACAAAAACCAGAGAGGGAAGAGTAAACCGTGTTTGGTATGGTTTTCGTGTTTCTATGAATAATTAACGTTGCCGAGCTAATGGTTGTCTGCATTTCTGTTTCGCATGTTTTAAATGGTATTTTACGATTGAGCGGAATATGTTTGTACATTTATCGTACGCATCGAACAATAGTAGTTGATCGATATTATTTTCGAATTCGTGTTCAACTTTGTAGCTAATATTATTCGCAATATAATTACGAAAAATAAAGATTCTTTGTTTACAACGTGCACTTTTGTAGATTCCGAGCGGCCCAAAATTTAGTAATATCGAAAATTTAATAATCTAATTATCAGCAGACTATTAGACCCGAATGGCAGGAATAACATTAACGTTGTCCTAATTGTTGCTGTTGATAGTTATCGCGGCGGTTTGAGGAAATCGACGGAATCGTGCTCGGCGTGTAGCGTGCTGATAATACCCCTTATCGAATGCTCGCCGTCGATAAGTGATACAGAATGATTCAGTAACCGTCCGCAACTCGATATCCGGTGTTACTGTGAAGATCGAATAGAGATTTTGCCGAATAAAAATTTCCTGAACAAATATTCGAATTCCGATACGAAAGCAGCAATTGAAAACGATTTTCCAGTTGAATGTCCGGGCACAATCGCTTGGACAATTTGTATTTATTGGCAAAACATTTATATTTTTAATTTCTTTATGAAACGTATGCTAATATATCAGCGACGTTTTTCTGATTCAAACGAGCCCAAGCATGATTCCATTCGGATCGTATTTAACCGCGTTATCCATGATTTTGTAGAACCTCGCTTACGCGAACCGCTAAGAAGAATGTCGCTATAGTGCTTTTAAATGAGCAAATCCGGAGTGAGCGGCACCGTGTTTGGGCTCGTTTTAATCAGAGAAACATCAGGAATATGCCAGTGGAACTTTCCCAGAAAAATAATCTAACAGCAAAGAAATATTAATGAAAGGAAGAACATTTTAGCTTGTTAAGTAGAAATTTCACAACGAGACGATATACATATAGGGCTCGGTAACGGTACGAGCGCACGTGTTCGGCGCGTTCACGTGTAACAGTTGCGATTCGCGATCGCTCGATACCGATACGAGCGGACCGCTATTAATAAATCTCCGTGTATGATATCAGCACGACGGAATTTCCTAGATTCTCTCACGTCCTTGGCGAACGTTGGCTCTGGATAGAGGAGCTATAGTGATCAAAACACACAGAGAGAGAAACACGAGTCGCGGGGCGAGCCTGTTTCCGGTCTGTCAGATTTTCTGTTCCGTGGTCATCGTTCGATAACGTACAAAGGCCGGGGCTCTCCCCGTAAAAAGATTAAACCCGTCGATTTTCTCTATCGGGCGAAGCCGACGCACTGCGCGGCGGCTCCCGCACATCACGAAAATACAATATATATTTGCCAAGCCACCGTGTTCCACCCCGGTATTTCGCACGAAAGAAACAACCCCGATCGGTTGCTTTTGTTTCGTCGTTAGCAACGGAAACATTCGCGGGTACCGTTTCCTACGGGAACGTCCCTACCCCCGTTTTCCGTCGGCCAGGTTTTTACCGTTCGTTCCGACGACACGCGCCGCAAAAAGATAGCAACGTCCGAAAACAATAACTAAAACCGAGAAACGAACGGACTTCCACTCACTCTCTCGATATCGAGAATCGTTCCTTCCTGATTCGAAATCTGTTCACCAAATTAATCGTCCCTTGGTTAGATTTCAGGAAGATGGATCACGCAGGATGGTCCATTTAATAACATCCCTGAAGTTCTTCTGATTAAAACGAGTACAAACACGACGCAATTCGGACACAATTCGGGAAAAAACCAATTCGTATAATCGAGGCTTCACTATTCCGTGGATTACGCAGTCGAATACGAATGTTATCGTGCTTGTGCTCGTCTTAACCGTAAAAACGTCAAGGACGTGTTAGTACATGTTTCATAAACAAATAGTTAAAAATGAAAAATAAACATTCAGTCGTTAATCAGCTACAAGTTTAACAGCGTCATATCTTCCGGGGAATCTTGCGACACTTATCCGTAGCTTTGACTGATTCTCGCGGCGAATTTGTTTAAGATAAACGACCGGCTATGGTTCCGAGTTCAGCCGGAGCGCGACAGTCCGCGGATCAGAATTAAACAGGAATGGACCGCGTGCCGGCTCGAGTATGCAGCGTCGATTTATTTTTATATTGCGGAATTTATTTTGGACGTTACCTGGCGGTGTCCAGTCCCGGGAAAATAAATCTGCTCGCGGGAGCGACGCGTGACTCGTCGTCGTTCGAAGCCTGCCACGATAAATTCCATTTCGACGTCGCGCGGGCAAACCAACGGTGACAATAATGCATAGGTGCATAATCCGCGACTCCTACGCGTCGCGTGAATGCACCGATCCGGCCGGTACACTTGTACACATCGTGCGAACGGACACCGGTGGGATGCACCGCGCAACTTGTGCATCCTACAGAGTTCCCCCCTCCCCCCAGTTGCATCCTTTTTCCGCATGTGTCATTTTTTTGTATGCTTCCACGTCTGTCTCTCTCTTTTTTATTGGTTCGACAGTGTCGCTGAAACGAAGGATTGTTTATTTTAAAGCGGAAGCCGCAATCGATCGTTAACAAATTGAATATCTATTTGTTGTTAGATCATTTTGTTGTAAAAGTTCCAATGGCATATTCCTGACGTTTCTCTGATTGAAACGAGCCCAAACACGGTGTCGCTCGCTCCAGATTTGCTCATTTAAAAGCACTATAGCGACATTCCTCTTAGCGGTTCGCATAAGCGAGGTTCTACAATATCGCGGATCACGCGGTTAAATACAATCCGAATTGTATCGTGTTCGGGCTCGTTTTAACCGTAAGGACGTTGCGGATGTACTGGTAGAAGTTTCATAAGGATATAGTTACACAACCGAACAAATTTGTTTTACAATAATTTAAGCAATTAGCATATAGATGGTTGTGTTCACGTTTTGTTGACAGACAAACAGACGATCGTAAGTGTCCATCGTCGACATTATTCCTCTAACAGCTCTCGTTTCGCCGTTTTCATCTCCGTTCTAATAATAATTATAAAGGCGATACACGCACGTTTCAGTCGAGTTCTTTTTTACTCTTCTTTGAGTATAAATGCATTATGCTCGGCAATATGTTGCGCGTTAATAATTTATTTTTGCGAGAATAATACGATCCGGTGCGGCCAGAAGCAAACGTATTAATTAACCAACTGTAACGGCTCCCCTCCCCTCTCCCGCCCGATATACGCCGTTTCAAAGTAAAATTATAAATTTAATGCGTCGAAATTATACAAAGTTTAATCGGGGAATGTTTGCATTCGTTGCAACGATTATTAAGTGAAAATCGTTTCTCCATTTTTCGGTCGCTTCTCCCGACCGTTCGCCAATGTATCTCTGAACATTCCGTTTTCATTTGTTGACACGAGGATTTTAACCATACGCACGAAATTGTTTATCCAGATGTTGTCCGCTCGTTAAAGCTAACAATTAAGTCTGGAAAGCGATCTCGAGAAGTATCCAGCCCGATTTCTTGTTTATCCGAGTCTTTTTAAGTCGGTCTCGAGACCAAGCAATTACTCCGAGTAATCAGATTAGATTAATTTTATTCGCATGCCGGCGTGTACGCGCGGAAACCTACGTCACAGGGCGTATTTTGCCTTTCACCGTCTGCGCTGAATGAACGTTGGAATCCGAACGACGACGCGTGGAAATCCGTTCATCCGTGGCGAGTAGGTGAGACCCAGAAACTCAGAAGGTTGCGCTTCTATCATCTACACGTGCAGATTACCTCAGAGCCGTCCACCGTTGATCCCAAGACAACAGGCTTTTGTCCTTCGCCGTCGCTATTACCATAAAACATCCACGTTACACAGAGACTAGGCTAATTTTGCAAGAAACCTCTGGTATCGTTAATGATTTTCTGATGAAACCTCCACCGGGGCACATGCACGATATTCTGCCGATTAAAACGAGCCTAAGAACGATACGATTCGCATTCCGTTTACCCGTTTGATCCACGGTTTAGTGGAGCTTCTTTTATCCGAACCGCAGCCGAAGAGTCTCCCCTAGTAGCACAAAATATTATATACACATTCATATAATATTAAAAAGAGATTCAATCTTTTCTTAATATTTAAATATACATACAATATTTATTTTATATTTAGTAACAAATATTTCTTTTTAAATATGCAGGAAATATCTATTTCATATTACGAGAAAAATATTTTTTTCTAAATACAAA
>CM052328.1:3944340-4035110 GCA_028455615.1 Lasioglossum zephyrum | reverse complement strand
TTTTCTCATATGAAAAAATGTGGCTTAAAAAATATTTTTCCAATATTTGAAAAAAATATTTATCTAATATTGTTGTGCTACTAGGGTCTATTGTCTTTCGGAGAACTACGAAATTTGAAACATGGTTTCAACCGATGTTCCTCCACATAACGTGGTAGTTTTGCAGCATGATTTCCAACAAAATGGATGCTTGTCCGACGCGTTTCTCGTTGCTTCAGGCTTCTTTCGAGCCTCGAAAGTCCCGGAATGGCCGGAAGATAGATATTTCATTCGGAAACGAGGCTCGTAAAATGAAGTCGAAAGTCCACTTTCGACAGCTGGAAATCCTTGTTGGTCTCTCTCCCCCGTCCATCGATCTGTGGACTTATGATCGCGTAACCTTGACTCGACGGTTTCGCCGGTGGCCTTGAACAGGCTGGTTTCCGTCGAACGTATCGGATATTTGCATCGGAAAACACTTACTATCCCGGCTACCCACGGAAATCCGTTTCTCCTCCACTTACGACACTCGAGAGCGGCGTCGAGGGAAAACATGAACAACTCGTTCCGAGCTATCGATACATTTTTTACATCATTCCGCGGGAAAAGTTACGCCGTAGAAAACGAACAACACCTGCACGATGTGAAATGGGCCATGAACTACATTAAAGAATGGTTATGATGTGTGTACAATGTTTTCAAAATATTGTAATCACTAAGAGGCAAGGGGCTCCACGTGGCATACCTATTCTATGGTATTTATCCGTATTACCAACGTCTGCGCGGAGGAAAAGTTTTTTTTGTAGTAACACTGATAAACATACATATGTATCAGTCTAACGCTTCAATTTTGCTATGATTCCACGTTTTTCCCTTTTTTTATTAATGTCTTTATTAAAAGACATTAATCAAGCCCCATATATTTTTGTTGTTGCGATTCCACGTTGACAGTTCTGACTAGGAGCCATCTGGTCTAACTAGCTGAACTAAAATTGGCTCTAGACTTGCTTTAGACTCTTGCATCATGAATGGAATATGGGGAAATTGAATGAAATCACGGGCTGTCGCTTTTTTACCGTATACGAGCATATTTTGAGCTGCACAGAGGTTTATTTGATAGAGGAAGGTTAACTGCACCACGCTGTGCCCCATCATATCAGTCAAAAATGTCTATTTGTGACAGAAAAATACATCGGAATCTGCTGGTGCTTTTCTCGATGTTTGTTCTACTTTGAGCTTATTTTTCTGTCATAAATAGAGTTCAGCTAGTTAGACCAGATGGCGCCTGGTCAGAACTGTCAACGTGGAATCGTAACAACAAAAATATATGGGGCTTGAGTCCACTCGGATCTACTAATAGCAATAAAGACATTAATAAAAAAAGAAGAAAACGTGGAATCATAGGAAAATTGAAGCGTTAGACTGATACATATGTATGTTTATCAGTGTTTTACCACAAAAAAAACTTTCTCCGCGCAGACGTTGGTAACACTGATAAATACCCTAGAATAGGTATGTCACGTGGTGCCCCTTGCCTCTTAAAGCCATCGAGCTTCCGAACACCTTTCGGCGCTTGAAACGGTAGGGAGCCGTGTCGACAAGGTGAAACCAGTTGAAAGGGAAGTTGCGTAGATTATCGCAATGCGCGCGTACATCGTCGAACAATGAACAATGACTACTGAGAGCGAGCGGTTCGTTGACAGAGGAAAAGAATGCATTGCTGGAGTGTCGCGCGCGCGTTTCCGACCGGAGAAAACCTTTGAGACACGCGAGCAAGACCGATCATGTACTATAATGTAACATCTATCCATCTGCACAATCGACATTTTATATTTTTTCTCTCTCACATCGGTGTGGAGCGTGAAACGACGAATCCAACGAGTACCATGACCGTACCATTACGATCATTCAATCTCGAGATATTCGTATCTGACATATACAGGGTGTCCCGAATTCAGGAGCATATACGTTATCATCTGTTTAATGTAGTTAATGACACCCATGGATTTCTTCGTATGAGGAACCTTGAAGTAGAAAGTTTATTCAGTGCCAATCAATTCAAGAGAACAATTAAGAGACTGAATCAAGTCACTGCTAGATGTAATGCTTGCATTGCTGCAAGAGGGCAACCTTTTGAACAATATCTACATTAAGTAGATGATAACATAAATAAAATGTAAATAAATGAGTACAACAAATGATAACTTGTTTTGTTTCTTTTTTTTGCGATTTTCTCCAAAACGAAGCAAAAACGAGCAAATGTCTAAGACTTTTAGTTTTAGTTTCTCGGTCCCCTAGACGCTCCTGAAGTTTTGCCATCTAAATTCGGGACACCCTGTATAACCTTTGGAGTAGGCTTGTTCCCTTTAGACTCGAAAATCTCGAGGTTGAATGATCGTGATGCGGTACGGTTATGGTACTCGTTGAATTCGTTTTTCCACGGTCTAGGAGAATATCCAAGAAAATATATAGGGTGTTCTTATAAAAAAGATATTGCTAATCTTGAAATCTCTGTTTTAAACTTTAACTTGACTCGCTCATTGAAACGACTGATTCCGGCCAAAGTCATTCTTGTTCGACGTGTTCGCGGTGAGGGACGAATTAAGAAGCGAGCGTCTCGAAGAAATGCAATTAGCCGGACAGCCACCAGCGAAGATTGAAATACAATTTAGTGGATTCATTTAGTTCGGGGCCTAGTAATTCGCAATCTGCGTTTCGCCTGTTAGACCACTACTCCGAGATAAACTTTCAATGAGGGAAAACGCCTGGTCGCGCTACAATTCTACAGGGTGGCCTCGAGAAACTTGATTACCGAAGACACCATTGATCGTCTGTTGGCTCATTTGCTAGCCCCATTCAATCGGCGCCGACTGAAATCCCATTTTATCCTCATCATATCAGTGAATAATTAAACAACCAACAAAACACAATAATTACAATATGAATATACTGTAAATTTATTACAGAAGCAATCGAAGCACGGTAATTTAGTCTCCTTTAGTCATGCAACGACGAACGAATTAAATTTACGAGGAGCTACGGTATTACCTCTCTATCCGGCTACATATTTACCGTTGAACTTCTTAATCTTCGAACCGAAGCAGCAATTAATTACTCCTGTTATGAAATCGTGCTGGGACCATAGCTTATTTTCATTAAATATCTAAAGCCGGAACGACGAAGCTTTTAACAACATCCTTCGGAGTCTTTGATGCCTGGGATACGATTAAAAGTACGGCTTTCAGTATGCATTCCTCTTTCATTGAACGCAACACTCGCTAATGAATTCTTTGCGCAATCTCGCCGGGACAAAGCTTGTCACGATTACGCGTTACCGCCTGTAAACTTTTCGGATTTGCTGAAATTTTTGCTACAATCTCTGACGAAGAAAAATTGCACGAATTACGGAAATGTACGATCTAAGTAATAGGACGAATCCGAGAGTGTTTCTTGGAGATCGTTTTAGTAAAATACAGCGAAATTTTTATTTCAAAAGTTCCGAGTGTCTATCGAGTCTTCGATACGCAACTATCGACCGAGCAATAAGTCAGGGAAGGTATACAGGAGATTACTTTACGTCCATCATCATCTGCGAACTTCCCTCTCGGAGCAACAACATTCGGCGAACTTTTGCGAAAGCGAACCCGACTTCGCTTCTTCTACTGTATAATCGAGTAGTCATCGGTTTATTCCTCCGCTATGCCAGGATGGAACAACGAGGCGGCCAGGGAGAGAGCCCAGTAATGAATGTAATTTAAAATCGATCCCGCGGATGTGTTCCGCGGTGCAGCCACCACGGGTCGTTCACTATCTTTGAAACTTTGTTACGTTGGGGATGAATATCTCAGTCGAGCGGGCGAAGAGGAGAGCAACTTTCCGGGGGCTGCGTGACGAAAACTCACGAAACTTTTGACATAATACACAGTACACGTAATGTGATTTCGGATGAAATTATTGTTTGCACGAAGACATCCGTCCCGGTCTGGTTAACGACGTCCTATTCGCTATACGAGTATATGTATATCTCCTTTCGAAACACGTGATGGAACTCCAGGGCTGTCGAGACATGTTATTTTTCGATCCGAAGTGCCTAACTCGCCACCCGAAACTGGTTTCCAGTAACTTCCAAAAATTTTAATTCGAACTTAAGTAACTTTCATTCTTACGCGAAGGAAAAGTTTGATGTTTAATAGTGAGAGGCAATTTCGCGAATCTGAAGACAAGCCCGTACTTCAGGAAAATTGGAAAAATGTTAAAACATTTTAAATCGAATTTAACTTTCGTTCTTACGTGAAGGAACATTTTGATGTTTAATAGTGAGAAGCAATTCCGTATATCTGGAGACAAGCCCGTGTTTCCGGAAAATTGGAAAAATGTTAAAACATTTAAATTCGAAGTTCACTTTGAATCTTATGTAAAGAAAAATTTTTCAATTTCGTAAAAATATTATTTAAATGATAATCGGACCTAGAACATGGAGGAATTATTTTCCCGTGGAACGGCGGTATGTAAATCGGTACCCGCCGAATCAAAGGTGCAACGCATAGTTTAAGTTAGCTAACTCCTCAAAGGCTCCGATTTTTTCCTTAATTGGAAAAGTTTTTTAGTAGTTTCTACTACAATTTGCTACATGCCTCTTCGTCCTGTTACTAGGGATCGATGCCCAGCCTCCGGGTTTTCTTTGAGACAAAAGGTTTCATCGAGAGGGGTAGGTGGAGGTGTAGGGTGGGATGGTGGTGAAACTTATTCCACCGCGCGTCGATTCACTTCGCCGAAAAACAAAAGAAAAAAAGGTGAAACAGCTCCCTTCGGACGGGAGCGTCAATTTTATTTAATCGCGAGAAGAAGTTGAACAAGCTCGACAATCACTTCGCCCTGCTTGTAAAACACATCGCCGAGCATTATACTGTTTGTCGGCGATGAGTATCGGATCATGTACTTACGGAATTAGCATTGAATTGTGTCTCGCACTGCGGCTTACCTGAAACAGAAAGACGAGGATGATTAGCGCGTGAAAATCTCAGCACAGGAATACTAACTTAACAATGTGCTAATTTTTTCTTCACAAATTTATATTTTTTTGTTGGTTTATAAGAATTTAGTAATCATGATATAACTTATAATTCTATTTCAAGTGACTTTAAACTCATGAGGTTTGAAATTACCGCCATAGGTTATTTAAACTAACCTATGATCGATATCGATCAACCAATCAGAATTAATGTTTGTCTATATGTATGACATTTCACGCTCTTATATATTTGAGGCTAACAAGTTGTCTCAGTCACATATCTGCCACCATGTAGTCAACATTGCCTTTCGGTATTTCTTATTGTTTGTTCTATATGTTTTCTCTTTCTTCTTTTTTTGTTACGCAGCATGTAAGTACATTAATTTTGTCGATTATGCCATATTATATATATGCCACATAATAATTTTTTTTAGACGCAATATATGTTTTATTTATGAAAATGATCCACATAGGGATCGAAACATCAAGATACATGTTGAAATAATTGCAAATTTGCTGTTTGTGTTAAACTGATCGAACCTGCGCCGAAATCATAATTTCATATTAACAATGTGCTGTTTTTATATCTAACAAGCAGAAACATGCCTGAAAGAGAGCGAAAAGGTCATATTTGGTCTGTTTGTGACGGCATCATTTGAGATCGGTAGAACATAGAAAGCTGGATTCTGATCCATTAGATGCGGCGGTCCTTCCGGAAGGTTTTAGAGCAAACCGCATTTGAAAAAGTGCATTCGATGAAAAGTTATAAGCAGAAGCGTGGTCAAAAGAGGGCGAAGAAAGTTGTCTGTGTTCACTAATGACGTCACAACTTTTGAACGTATGAATTTTTTCGAATGCGGTTGGCTCTAAAACCTTCTCAAAGAAACGCCGCGTCTAATACTTCGAACCCCAGCTTACACATATACATACATACATACATACACGGAGACAGACACGATTTTATTATATATATATAATATTTGTAAAACGACATATGTTCATGAATCCTTAACTAACGTATTCGTTGCGATTTTATAATTAAAAAGAGCCCAAGCACGATCAGTTTCGGCCACATTTACTCAGTTCGGATAGCCGAGGCTCCACTGTACCGTGGATTAAACAAACAAGAACGATCCAAACGGTATCGTGTTGGGTATCATTTTAATCGGCAAAGCGTCACGCATGTTAAGGTGAAAGTTTTAATTAAAAGAACGTCAACAATAAACAGGTTACAGTAGAAAGTATGTACTGTCTGAGCGATAGCAGAAGAAAGAACAATGTACACGATCTACACTTCCGCGGTTTCAGACAGAACTTCAGTAGAAAATATTCTGCAACGTCTGGAAAATATTGGAGCAACATTCGCAAGACTTGGTATTTCCCGGGGCGGTGTCTTCGTGTCCATTATCTTTTCCGTGGCCGTAAACTCGTTTATATCCATCGGCGAGCATCAGCGTCCGAAAAACCATCGGTAAATTAGATTCGGCTGACTCGATTAGAAAACCGTAGACTCGAACGAGCCTTTCTATTCACCGCAATATTCGCGAACGAAGTTAAGAGATCCCGGAGATAGAGAAACGTGGGGTCCACTCGCCGCCGATCATCAGTTTCGGGTTTGTTCCACAGGTATACCGGATACACACATGTCTGTATCGCCGACGCGTGACTTTGGTCTTAAGCAACGCGACGCGGCGAATGTACCGGCGGGCGAAAGGGGTTGGCTGTGCGCAGCATAAAGGACGATGCATCGTCGCCGATGAAAAACATACGAAAAGCTATGGTACAAGCAGGAACAACAGCCATGCGTTTTCCGCGGAAATAACGTTAACTCTGACACTGTCTGACCAGTCACGTGCGCGCACCCGAAGCCTTTTAAATTCGACGTTTCTGCCCTCGAAATAATTTTCCTTCTTTCCCGACCGCCATTGCTGTGTGTACCTCCCGCGATCGAGATTGCTGCGGCTCCGGCGCGTGCGGATCAGACCGATTATCGTCTCGGGAAATGTTATTAAAAGTTGTTTGTGTTTAGTCATTTCTCACCGGAACGATCACCGACACGTTCGCCACATTTTGCCGATTAAAAAGAGCCCAAACACGATGCACTTCGAACAAAGGCGTGGCCGGTTCGAATAAGCGAGGTTCTACTAAATGGTGGATTACTGGGGCAAATCTAATTTAAAGTAAATCGTGTTTGGGCTCTTTTTACCCGGAAAAGGGACACGGATACGATGGTAAGGTCTCGTTAAAAAATGATTGATACAATAAAAGTTTTAATAGTAATCAGTACTGTTTCTCGGGCTTGATAGTTCTTTACCGTGGTTGTTTTGATCCGTTCGAGCGATCCGTCAAAAGAATCGCTCCGGTAACGTCGCCAGCGAGATGTCCTCCCGAATATTGGATCAGGGGGCGGGAGAGATCTTTCAGTTGTTTTCGACACTGAACGGCGGAGTCTCGATTCAACTGCTCTCGCCTGTTTACATTCCCTTGAGGAGGTAAGTGATGACAAGCATCCTCGGGCTACGTGCACTCGTACACTCGAATCCGAAGCCACGGATTGTATCGGGGCTGCGGAAAGCCGTGTTATCTCGAATAATACGATTATACCGAATAATCGTGGCCACCAGACGAGACACCGCTCACACAACCCTCTCTCCCTGACGTTATCCGAGCCTCGGCGCCCCGCTCGTTACATTCATTTTGCTCGAATCTTTTTTGCCGAGCGAGTGGACGTCAAAGAGCATGATGGATCCTGCGGATACGCGTGTCCCATTCGATGCGCGATCAATAATCTTGTTATTCCTCGCCGCAAATCAATTCTTAGACGTTCCCTCCGGAATTTTCCGTAACAGTTCTCGGCGCACAATTCGAGAACCACTAAACTCTATTGATCGTCAACCGTACCTTCCACGAATTATTTTACTTTTTTGAACGAGCCAACGTAATCGCGGTTAATGTAAAATTAACGTAAATTGTTGATCGATAGTGCAGCGGACCGGCCCGTGTTAATTGTTAATTTATTATACATATGAATTTCTTATCGGTTCATACATATTGAAAGCGTGCCGCCCGATCTCTAATTGACAAAAACATAATTATTGTCGTATCCGCGAGCAACTTTTTGATCATTGAATTATCGATATCGCTGCAAATTGCTTTTTGCATTAACATCCTTGCGTCATATTATCGAAATTCAAGTATGATATATTACGGATTTGGTGTTTCGAACAGAAAGGTCAGCTGGCTTATTGGCCGGCTATAGTTCGCGTGATTTTTATGGCAACCCGTCACCGTCAATTTCTACGATTGGCAGCGTCAGATCCGTATTCCCGTACAATAATTCAGCGCCGGCTTACAAGGATATTACATCGGCTTTGGAAAGGAGACCGCCAAATATCCTGTCACGTAATTACGTAATCCGTTTGCTCGTTTAAATCCCCCGGATCTGCCCTCGAGCGAGATTTTGCAATGATCGATCTTGTTCAACAGGGAAAGAAGGCTTAAATATCGCTTGCGAGAACTCGGGATCGATTACATCTGTCGTGACCGACTTGTTTGTACATCGGTCGATTGTTGCCGAGACTATGTTTTCAACAAAAGCTCCAATCGCCATTTTAAACACCGACCACATACTTCTAGCTACAATACGATAAAGAAATTTAATACGAATAAGAATCATTTCATTTAATTCAAATTAATTCAACGGAGCTGTTTAATGAAATTCAATTTGCTATTGAGATGAATAATATTCCATGAAAAATATAAAAATGTAACTGTACGACAAACTTTGTTGTACGCTGTGCGTCTGGGTCGCGGGCGATTCGTTTTCCATTATGCTGTCACCATTCTTTTTTTCAATTTCACCGCATCCATTGTACTTTCACTCTCCATAGATCAATCTTACTTACACGTTGACGTAACACTCCTAATGAATGCATCAGTTCGGAGATTAATCCAAATGAAAACTAATTGACAGAATGGTTGGAAGGGCGCGGCCGAGAATTATTAATTCATCACCGGGTCGTAAACAACAATTTTTATATTTTGTAAAATGATTAAATACGTGTGCATTCTTCCCGATCTGTTCGTTGTAAAATTGATACGGAAACCCAGTCCGAAGGAGGGTCCCAATTAGATCGTTCACATTGCAATCGATCAGTCTCGCCGATCCTTACTGCGAAGTCGGAACTTTTCAGTGAGCCAGGTATCTACGGGTCTGTCGGGTCTCGATACACCAACTATAACTGGGAATTGAATTAACGTTCGTTATCAGAATTTGTACGTATAAGCGCCTAAAGACAGAAACTAATACATTGCGTTGTTAGCAGCCAATTATCGAGTTCGGGGTGTCGTACGATAATACCCTTCGTATCGCGAACTCCCTGCTAGCAGAGGGGAGCATTGTGCAACCTATAACGCTCCCTAACTTGTAAGTAGCTACCGTCGAACTTCCCAGGACACAAAATTACAATTTCACCTGGCTAGCTCAGACATCTCTCTCTCTCTTCCCAGTTTTACATTTATTCCTAGAATTCGTAATTTAAATCTCGTAATTAACAATCATAGATTTACAAAAATGTTGTACTTCCATAAAGTCATTCCTGGAGCCATTTCAAGCAACTTTTTCCTTCGCAAAAATCTTCTCCGAAGCTCCGTTCAGGAGTTATCAACGAAAAACCTGAACCAATCGAGGTCGAGGCTGCTCGTTGAAGGAGCCAGAGTCCGTTCGCTGTAACCGCGCACCGAAGCTTCCGAGAACATTTTCCCAAAGGAGAAAGTTACTTGAAATCATTTTAGGAATCATCCTATAGAAATGGAACTATTTTTTCTGTACACCCTCTAGGAATCCTGTAGAGTATATTTTCCGTACATTTTCCTCTGTGCATAGACAAGTTACGCCGCTTTTCCACAACGTATCGGAACCCCGGTTTTTCGCGTGCCCGGTAAGCCGAGAATTCGTTCGGATTGTTTGAATAAAATTTTACGAGATCAATTTCGGCCGGCACCTACCTGCAAAATCGGGAGCCGTTCGCGTCCACGCATTCATCTCCGTGAAAACGCGCTGCGTGCGCGAATAAAATACGTTTATGATCGGCCCGGGTCGAGACTTACGTTTATTTTCGAACGTATCATAACGCCGGCGAATTTTCGAAATCGATAAATCAGTTGAAAATTTCGCAAATTTCGAATTTTTCATACTTCATGCGCCGCCGCTGTTTTCAGCGCGTGGTAATGTTTTGTCGGGCCGAGTACAGGTTTTCGTTATTGCAAAATTGTCATCCCGCTGATTCGTTGAAAAAATATAATTCTGGAGAAAATGTTTGAAAAGTATAAAAATGAGAAAAAAAATTGATTGCCTTATAGAAATACTAATACCCCTTCGATAATACACGAACACCCGTTTTATTTATTGTTATAATAGTGTTCCTTAATTGAAATTGCGATCACGGAAAAAATGTGTATTGTACTTTTACTGCTGTTTTTATTTTCGGGAAAGATGATTGTGCAGTATTTGAACGGTGTATTAACAGTTCAGAGACGGAAAGTTTGCGCACGATTTTTACACAACAATAACCCCCATATTCGTTTGCGAGTATTTACGGGAGGGTTGAATTTGTCGTGGCGCTGTCAAATGTCATTAACCAACAATTTTGAATAAAGCGAGTTAAATAGTTCACCGAGATCCCCTGAAAGCACCTTTCATACCGCGCACATTTCATTTACTGCAATTTACTACGAAATCCATATGAAAATAATTTTCAAACGTCGCTAAATGCAGTTTGCGATAATATCCACGCTCGACAAAAGTTATCAAACAGCATTAACGTCTTCTATACAGATTTGCTATTGCGACGGGATTTACGAGAGGAAATTTCGATATTCCGAAAAGAGAACGAAAAAAAAGTATGCAATCGAATATTTCTTATTAAACTCTTTTTCGACGTTTATTACAATATTCAATCAGTACGTTCGCTAATGAAACGAACCAATAATTCGCTGAAAATTAAGATTTTCAAAAAAAAACAATCGGAGTTCCAATGTATCGCGGATTAAGCAAACAAAAAAGATCCAAACCGTATCGTGTTAGGTATCATTTGACTCGTGAAACTGTCACGCGTATGCCACTATCGCTAACCCAAATGAACAATTAAAAAAAATAAAGTTATAATGGTAAAAATCCGCACTGTCGGATCGAAGAACAGTGTCTACGCGATCTAAGAGATATGTTGGTCCCGAATTTTTCGTGGATAACGTCGGGGCGTTACAGTAATAGTTACTGGATGAGTTCAAGGTTATTAGCTCGGCCAGGGAACGCGATAAACCGGATTAATTTTTCTAAATATCGAGGTCGGCCAACATCCAGAGAGCAGCTCTCCTTTCATTCGTTCCCGGTCTCGCGTATCAGAATATTATTGACGGTGTTTTGCTTAAATTGTTTTCCAGAGAGGGTGGTGGGAGGGCTCGGCTCTCGGCCGTTTACCGCCACATCATACACCCTCGACTGTGATTCCGTTCGCCGGTTGATCCAATTAAGCTCTCGCAGCTAGTTGCCGCGGATGATGTTCTTATTAATGCTATAAAAGTGAAGTACGTGTAACGAGCCCGCTGCTCGCACGAACTCTGCGAAATTAATATTACCGGCGACGGGCCGCGATAAATCAACTTTTACGACAGAACTCAAATAAACGTCCCGGCCCGGACTTTTAATTTAAAGTTGCCGCGACTCTCACTTCATGCACTCTCCTCTCTCATGGACTCTCCCCTTCCACCCATCGAACCTCGATTCTCGTTCGGGATCTCCTTGAAACGATTGCTTCCGGCTCGAACAGCCTTCCCGATGATTACCCTGCACGTTTACCTCGAGCTTGTCGTTGCTGATTATTTGTGTTTCCCCGCTTCTTGGTAAATTTTTCTCTTCAACGAATCTTCAACAGGCTCGAAGATCGAATCTTCCTTTTCGCAACGAGACCTTAAAAAATGTCATACGATTTTTCTTAACTGTTTTACGGAAGAAAAACAAGGGGCTGGTTCGAACCAATAAGTCGCTCGTGGTGTAGTAGATAGTTGTCCGGACGCTCTTCGTTCGATGATCGATAACTCGGCCGAAAAAGATCGTAGATCGAGTTTCAAGGTCTCGTTGTAAAGGGGAAGGGATCGATCTTGAAATCCGTGGGAAGGTTTATTCACAAAAAAATTTTCCAAAGTTTATACGGATATTTGACGGTCAGACTTCCTAGGAACCTCCTTTCGACAACACTCGATGCTAGGAACACGAAGCAGCGTCATCGGTGCATCGACGATATCGCGAAGTGGGGCGCACAGAGAATGCAACAGCTACACATGCATGCATATAACGCTGAATATTTTCTGGCTGGCGTGGTTCATTTTTCGCTGGTAGTTCGGTTTTCGTTCGACACACGCCTGTGCGAAAGTTCGTTTCGCGGCAGCCGTCGTATCCTCCCTCCCTCGAACCCTGTGAAATACGTTGAAAATTTGTTTGTGCATACACGTTTCCAGCCAATTGGACAGCCTGGATGTGCCAACGAGATACGCTGTTACGTGGGCACGGACCAACTACCGCCGACAGAAATCGAGTGCGATATGAGATTGGAATTTCAACGCGAGAAACGATCCCGCCCACTCACTTGAGGAACAATTAAACGAACACACGACTGCCCGCTATTATTTCTCCGAAATTTCCTCGCGGCGCGAACAATTTATCGTTGGGCGACGAGCAATTCCATCACTCGCCGTACGATTTACCTCGCGGTTACAATAAGTACAACTTTCATTGTCCCTTAACCCTCCTCATACGTTCCTCAGGGTGAAAATACACCCATTCAATTTTTTTTCACGTCGTCAGATGTATTTCTTCAAAATGTGACGCTACAAATGAAACATAACGTGTAAAAAAAAGATAACACGTTTTTAAAAACGGACTAAAAAGTATAAAATAATTTGTCCTAGTCGCATACTGATTCCTCACCTCGTACAGACAGTAGTGAAAATTTGTGATTGTGAATTTTGAATTGCTATGAACGAAAAACGTGGGGCGCATGAAATAGATAATTGATGCATCTCGCGCCCCACGTTTTTCGTTTTAAATCTTACAAGTATTTTCATAGCAATTCAAAATTCACAATCACAAATTTTCACCCCTGTCTGTACGAGGTTAGGAATCAGTATGCGACTAGGAAAAATTTTATACCGTTTAGTCCGTTTTTAAAATTTATTTTTATTTACATAATTATTTTCTGCTTTTTAGCCTTGCGTATGTGAAAATTTTCAATCGATTTTTAACATTTTTATCAGGTTATGAAATTATAACAGAGACATGTACTAAATTTCAGACAGTATTGCAACCGCGACATATCGAAAACAATGTCCTAGCGAATCGTATTGAAACGATGACGTAGCGTTTGGCTGGGGGATGAAACGGTAAATATTTAATTGTTACTTCTCCGAAACGGATACATTAAAAAAAAAAATTTTTTTAAATATTACATTGTCATCCAGTTCTAAGTTATGTTTCCGATTTCAAGTCTCTATCTCATCGGGAAGTTAGTTTAAAATCAGAAAGAAACCGAGCTAATAAAAACGTGGTAATAAAAATGGATGAATTGTTATCCTAATCTCTTTTATGTAGCTATTTTTAAGGAGCGTACGAGGGTTAATAACACTGTCCAACAAATTCAAACTTTTTTTGACGTTTCGATTCTCACTATGCCATTATTATAGAGTTTTTCGCGCTGATTCCGAATCTGGCCTTAAAATTCTCCTAGACGCATAGTTTTCCAGAAATTTGAGTTTGAAGAAAAAACATATTTTTCAACTTTGATCAAATATTGTGAAGTTATTATAAAGGAATTGTAGTGTTCTTTACAGCAAAAGATTCCCTAGACTTTCCCGAATCCAGTGATTTGCAATAGTAATACATTATGATTGTTTAAACATGTTTAAACATGTTTAAAGTTTAGAGAATCTTTTGCTGTAAAGAACAGCACAATATCTTTTATAATAACATCACAATCTTTGTTCAAAGTCGAAAATATTTTTTCAAGGAGAATCTTCTAGGAGAATCAGCGCGAAAAACTCTATAAGAATCGCTAAGTAAGAATCGAAACGTTTTTCGACTATTGGACCGTGTAATTTCACTGATGTGAGAATAGAAAGTTTGTATCTGTCGTATACCTACGTTTACTTGAGCGTTGGAACATTGATTAGGAAAATTAGTGTAAAGTGTTTTAGGGTAAAGTGTTCATCGTAACAGAATCGATTGTTGTCGAGTGATACAGTGTGTGGTAGGTTAAAAGCAAGGTAAGTCTCGGCAATATAACATCGCTCCGATATCCGCGAAACTTTCAATCAAAACCGAGGCCGATGTCCGATCACCGACAGCTAAAAACCGTGTCTCGGTGGTGCATCGCTGGAAGGTAATCCACCGTCCCCAGGAGCGTTTATTATTGTTCTTTTAACGGTCTGATCCTGTATCGACGCGGCGCACAATGACATTCTGCGTTTACTAGTCGAAATGGGACGGTTTTGTTCATTGGAAACGCGATTTTTCCACGCTGGCTCGCGGATGCGCGCACACTAACCCCATTCACCGATACACTAACTGTCGCCTCTAATAATGTATTGAGTGTGCCGATTGTATTTAAAATCCCAGCTCTTGTCACTCCCCGCGACACACTCTTTCATCGCACGCGGCTGCCATTGCTACCGCTCCGCCTACCGCTGTGTATATCGAATGGTATTGTAACCGAACGTGTGAATAGGATTTTTTAATTTGCACCTCGATAATGCGTTTTCTTACCGGAGACAATGCGATAAGTTTACCTTTGAACAACTCTCCCCGTAAACAATGCACGGGTTTGTTTAAATTCCCTGCACGTTAATTATTTGCTCTCCGAACGCGTCGCTGATTATTATTCGATTCCGAATCTTTCAGCCGCCAGGAACGTTCCCTCAACAATTGTTTAAAACGAATTTTCGAAATGTCTTTTACTTGAACCAAGTTCGAACGAACCCGCGACTTCGCGACAGAAACGAGTGACAACCGCGGGATTGATTTTTGTCAGGTGATTAAGTTGGAGGGTAGCTAACTGGATAAAACCGGAGCTGTCATCGGTGCGTATTGAAGGCGATGAAGGTGGAATCGGGTAAGGGTTGATCGTCTACAAAATGACGATGAGGAAGAAGTATTCCCGTTTTAACTTGCCGGAGTTCGTCGTCGGGAAGCGAACGGCTCCGACCAGGATCCGGGAATATTAACCCGACGCGATTACAGACGTCAGAGGGTCTCCAAGCCCGGGAGTCATAAAGTTGGAAAAGTCCATAGGAAGAGGGGTAGTTTTCTGCGGAGCCACCCTATAGTTACATTGCGCGGAGCCGTACCTACTAAAGCTCTGTAGTTTACGGAAAGAAAGGATGGAGGAGGTAGGTCTGAGTAAGGTAAGGTAGGAGGAGGACTCTTGCAATTTCAGTTAATACTATAAAACCTTCTGCACACGTACGACCAGTTCCGTGTCCGTGAGAAGAGCACGAGGAGAGTTAGCTGAAAGCGTCGTGGCCGAGCCCGTACGCCACTGGCCTCGTCCGAACTTGTCGATGGAAAGCTTTTGCTTTATGACCTTCCGTTCATAGTCTTCATAGTAACGCGACGAGACGCGACGCGAGCAACGCTGCCAACTGTGCAACCCCACCCCCAACGTCGCTCTTTCTCTCCCACTTCTCCCTACGAATCGTTTCCGGTCGGTGTAGAACGGTTTATTGCCGCCAGAAATTAGGACGAATTAACGGGCCGAATTGGCCGAACCTTAATTGCACGCCGCTGTACTCTCGCTGCTGCTCGAAAAGCACTCGGATAACTTCCCAAACTGCGAACAAACGAACTGCACATTCGCAGATTTTAAGCTGGCGCAGCCTCGAGCTAAACAATTTTTTTAGTGTTGTTACAATTTCTCAGATTTTAGCACGACACCCTATGGATCTTGTTCGATAGTCTTGTAGAGCGTGAAAAGACGAGTCCAACGAGTACCATGACCGTACCATTACGATCACTCAATCCCGAGATGAAGAAATCAGTTAGGTCTTATCTTCCGGACGGAATATCTCGAGATTGGATGATCGTAATGGTAGGGTTCATGGTAGCCGTCGGATTCGTCTCTTCACGGTCTAGAAGAGTGTTGAACAATACATGTCGTTGAAAAAAATACCGACAACATTGAAATCTCGTTAAATGATGACTGTTAAGAATCTCTTCATTACTGCAACTGCTTCGTATATTTTGGAAATGTATAATATTATCAGAAGTGTGAAGATATAGTTTTTTTCTCTTTCCCGTGGAATTGTTTGATCAGAGAGGAGAGTCCATAGTCATGATGAAATGGGATCGTTATTCTCGTTTCGTCTTTCGACGTTCATTTGCATTTTTCGGACGAGGCAAACGATACCGAAGCGATCGGATCATAAATCCCGAAAGGAAGCCATGATTCTTTGCTGGTAGTAAAAATCGTGACCGAGTGGAAGCCTGTCCTCGGACGTAAAACATTTATTCGAAGATAATGTACCCAGGATTAAGGAGGGAACGTGTACCGCACTAGCGTGTCGGCATTAATCTATAAATCATTTCTTTTATACGGAAAGATGTTCAATCTAGCTTAGTCGTTTATATACATATGTACATATATATAAATATATAGGTATATATGTATATCGCATTATATATCGAGCGGTTTTCACTGGGAGAATATACGACAGTGAAATTGTTCATGCTGCGATCAAAATAAGGACACCCTTCTGTGAATACACGATACAATATATTTCGCAATTTTTCCAGATCATAAACTCAATTTTTCGTTACAGAGATCAATAAAAATCGGAACTGCGATTTTCATTGTATCCTCGCCATGCTGCGTTAGTTTAACAATTACTAGACAGCGGATGATATACATTTAGAGGAGTTACCAAAATCATTTCTTTGGGTATATATTATCTGAAAAATGGCGAGAAATTTGGATGATCACATTCTGGTTAGAGCTCTGTAAGTTCAGAAAGATATTAGATATCTGTTATTTTCACTGCAGTTTGTGGCAGTTCGACGAGAAAATGTTAATTTTGCAATAAAGATTCTTTGTCCGGTGAATTACTTCTCGTGCAACATTATTGACAGAAGATCGACAATATACAGGACCCAAATCAGACTTTAAAAAATGGCGACGACGACTTTGGAAACACGTTGGAGAAGCAGCCGGGAAAATATCGCGGCAGATTTTCGCCTTACGAGTGGGCAGTGTGCCATAGAGAGCCGGGGGCACATCCGGTGCAATCAATCAGCGGCTGATAACCGGTCGCATGTTCGCGTAGGATTCGGAAAGACATAGCGACGCGGGGCGGCGCGGTGGTCGGCTCTCTCTCACGATGGTCTTTCTAAAATCACCCTGTACATTTAGTTGTATCTGGGCGAGCGATTGAATGCGAATGGGCCAGCCGGAACGTGAGTATCCCTGACGTCGGCGAGCAGCCGGGCTTTTTCCAGTGACGAGAGGGATCAGGGGGACGCGCGACAGTAAAATCGAAATTGTCAGAGCTGCCGCTTTAGTTTTAGAGCCGTGGGTTACTGCCGTCGGCCCGACCCTCCTCCTCTCCGCCGGTTTCCTCTCTTTCGAACCTCTGCCAGGCGTTCTTCGTCGACGACCGGTTTCCGCAGTCATGCAGACCCCCCGTCTCTCCTTTCTTCTCCTCGCTTATACTCTACTTTCTCTCTTTCTCTGCCTCTTGCCCTTTTCTTCGCGAGAAAATCGAGTAGACCGAGGAACAAATAGACTCATTAACAAATTTTCCAAGAAAATTTTCAATTTCATTTACTCGATTTTCTGACAAACGCATCAAGATCCGCAGTCTAGTAATAAGTGTACCATCCTAGGCGGACTTCTGGAATTCAATCAGGGAATTTCAACGTGGGAAAAAGAATAATGGCTTGGCGAGAACGGCTGGGTGGGGGGATCGGATCGATCGATCCTACCCCGTTCATTTAATTTTTACAACTTTTGATAGCGCTGTAGCTGCACCGTCGTCGTCCGCGCCGCTTTATAACCGGCGGCTTTATCGTCCGCCGGGAAATTTCAATGCGCTCCGGGAATCTTAAAACGATCTCCAGGTTAATCTATTCTCGATGGAGGACCCGCGTAATAAGAAGAAAGAGTAACGAGGACCGGGTACGACCGGACCCCCGCGCGAGAACGGTTTATGGCGGTGGCGAGATCGAATTCGTCATTGCGCGTGATTCCCTGCCAAATGGATGACTCCGGGAAAAAGGGAGAATCAATTCTTCCGCAGCTTCATTCTCATGGAAACGCTTCAAGTCGACTTGGAAACTGTTCAACCCTTCGCTCGATACTGTCTATCTGGCTGATCTGGACTGAATTTGATCAACTACCGACTGAACCAAAAAACGTTCGTTGCAGAAACATTCTTTGGAACAGCCCCAGCAAGAATTTCACAGTTTCCAGTCGGTTACGACACTCCAACTCCCGTTTCAAGACAAAAACAACGATGTACAGAGAACATCCATGTGTTTACATAACTTTCTTTATGATTAATTACTTTTGCGTGAAAGCTTCACTGGAAGATTTCGGACTTTTTCCCGAATAAAATGATACGCAGCACGGTACCATTCTGACCACGGGTGCCCGCGTGATCCACGATTCAGCGGAGCCTCGCCGATCCGAACAGTTCAGAGAGGCTCTGCTAATTCGCGGATTGAACGAGTAAATGTGGTCCAAATTAGTCGTGCTTGGGCTCGTTTTAATCGGGAAAGTGTCGCGTATCCGATGGCAATACTAATTTCCTGTAGATTAAATTGACAGAGTGACCACCGATGTTTTTAACAAAAAAATTAGATCGAATCTCGTAGTCGTCGCCGGAGTCATTCGTCCGTTTCAGTATGAATGAGAGAGGTGTCGGCCATCCTTTCCCTCTGCTTCCATTATGTCGGCCTCCCATGAACGAAGGCCGTGGCACGGTTGTGCAAAACAAATATGATGGGGACAACGACGTCGTCGCCGACGAAAACAACTGGTGGTGTGAGTAAAGAGTAGATGTGTGTGTGTATGTGTGTGTACGTGGGATGGGCGTTTCTCTCTGAGAGAGAAGCGGCTCTGTAACCTGTTGCTCCATTCTTGAATTTGTCTAGGTTAAGCCTCTTTACCGTCCCCAAACCGACGTATAAGTTTATCAGTAATTCATTCCGGCGAATTTCGAAATCACGGCCAGCAAATCCGATTAGCGACAAGCCCCGTCTTGCCCGGAACCATCGTATTTCTTCGGTCAGCCGTACGTTTTTACACATTTTCTTACCAACCCTTCTACTCCCGCTGCCGATTAGCAGATAATGGCCCTGCCACGACTTACCGATCGCTCGCACCATTCTTTACCGCTAGAACCGGTCACGAGCATACTGGTTCTCTCGCACGCTGCAAACGCGAACCCTGTGAATCAGGCTTGACCCACAACCGAGCCAACCTAGTCAACGCATTCGCGAAAACTTGATTTTACAACTGCGACCGCGTTTCGTTCGGAATAACGGTACAGCGATGCACCCGAACTTATTGCACGGCGAAATAATTTCACGCGATGTAGCAGACGAGAAACCGAACACTCATTTCCCCTCGAAAACACTGTTAATTCAAACCTATGTTGGAAACGTTAAAAATGTTGTTCCTGAAATGATTCCACAACGGAATTTAAACTTGAACTTTTCCTCTTCCCAAGATCTTTTGCAACGAGATCTTGAACATTGACGTGCCGTTTCTTTTAACGGAGCTATCAATTTTTGAACGAAGGGTATGCGGAGTTCTACGAGCAGTGTGTCAGTTAGGTCCAATAGTTTGGCTGGTTCCTCGTTTTCTCTACCGTAAACCATCGATAAAAACAAAATGGTACGACACTTTTTAAGAACTCGCTGTAGAGAGGAAAGTTTTTAACCCTTTTAGTGCCGCGCGAAAACGGATGCCTGAGCGAAGATCACCGGAGGAATTTGACGAATTTACTAGGGCTTGGAAAAATACTCATAAAAACCAAACTAAAAATGATATTTAAGAAATTCAAAATGCAGCGTATTGTGGGAGAAAGGGAAGATAATTTCATACCAATTATACTTCAGTACTTCTAACTACAATAAAAATCATAGAAATAACAGCAATATAAACTATGATAGAAAACATAAAGACGAGTTGCTCTTGTACAAACAATATTCACACCTATCATTGCTTAATCAATTTTGTATAAGTCTCGTAGTATGAAATATAAGTATTTCATTTTCAATAATTACGGTTCCAAGAAATTATCCCGTGCCGAGCTTCTACCTTACAAAACATAACAAAAAGTTCTAATAAATAACTGTTTTCATTACGATGCAATGAATTTGAACCAATTATAACGTTTTATAAAGTTATTTTGTCGTTGGCACTTTTCCTAAGTGTAGCGAACATCGATATATCGTCGTTCGGCACTGAAAGGGTTAAATCTTCAAATACATAACTTTTCTACAACATAATTATTTCGGAATTTTGACCAAGAGGTCTGAAAGAATTTTAGTTTACGAGATGATGTTCGTAAATTTCAGTGGAATGTAGAAAGTCCGTAAAAATGTCTATAAATCGGTATAGAACGGATCTAACGAAAATCTGATGGCACGTTCGATCCACGACTCTAGGGGCCGACGCAGGTGTGCGTGAATGGCCTACACATAAGTGTATACGCGCGCTTGTGTCTGTGTATGTGTCGTGTGTCAGTCGCACATGCAAAAGTGAAAGTTCGAGGCTGATGTACGATATACATTCTATCGTTCCCATAACATCGGGCCGTGAGTGTCGAATGAGCCATAATGCGGAGAGTCGAGTGTTTTCTGCGCGGGTACACCCACTCCTAGCTGCATATCTCGTTAATTGATCGATCGTGTGGTTCGTTCCGTTTATACGTTTTCATGGCCTCGTTACGGAGAAAGATCTTTACGCTGCTTAATTGCTCGAAGAATTCCGAAGGATCTCAACGCTTCGTTCGGAAAATTTTTTACATAACCCACAAATTAACTCCACCCCTAAATATATCTTTCCGATCGTTATTGGTTGACTGGTCCAAGTTCGGTGACGAAAAGAAATGGTTAATCAATTTTTTTCTTTTCGTGGATGAATCTACAACGGATTTGAAGATTCAAGCCTTCTCTCTCCAACGAGTCCTTAAAAATTGATGTACGATACTTTTTATCCATTTCATACCACGAAAACGAAGAAGTACACAGTGGGACAAGGCGTTGAGTTCTGTATCAAATTCAAAGAGCTTCCGATTGAAATCAGGTAGAGCGATGAAAAATTTTTTTCAATTAAAGCTGAAACTTTGCCGAATATGGAATAATTATGGAGATTATGGTACGAACGTTTTTTAACCTTAGAAAAATAAAAATGTGAATTATTAACAATAATTCGACTTTTTGCAAAATCCGGAGATCGTGGACGAATTTTAAGACCAGATTTGAAATCAGCGTGAAAGAATCTACAGGAAATGATGCATGGCATGTTTTAAAAAATTTTTTTTCACGTGTGGTATTGGAAAAACCACAATTTTCTTGAAATTGTGCCAGTTTAATGAATTTTTTCAAGGTTAGAAAACGTTCGTACCACAATCTCCATAATTATTCCATATTCTGCAAAGTTTCAGCTTTAATTGAAAAAGAATTTAATCGCTCTATCACATTTCTATCGAAAGTTCTTTGATTTTGTCACAGAATTGATCGGTTTGTCCCACAGTTTGCGGTGTAGCAGATAGTTGTCCGTACAGCTTTCGCTCAAAGATCGATAACTCGGCGAAAAGAAATCGTAGATCAATTTCTAGGATCTCGTTGGGAAGAGGAAGGTTCGATCTTCAAATCTGTGGAAGATTTGTTCGCGAGAATTATTTTCCAAGGTTTCTACAGGCGATGCAATACACATAATTTTTCACAAAATCACTGTTACATCGTGCGATCATAACTTTGTGGGAAACGAAGATGTAACGCGAAAGTGGAGCTTGAATATGAAGAAATTCGAAGAACAATATTTCTTGCTTCTTCAGTCAATGTTCACAAGCATTCTCAATTTGCACTAATCTGTGGATCCCCTGGAACATAATCCGATCCCCAGGGGCGTATTTCCACGATCCTTTATCGCAGAAGTTGTATTGCGACAGGGAAATTCGTGTAACGTTAAACCGAGACTCGGGAAATGTGAAAATTTAATTCGGACCGGCACGCCGAAGAACTTCCCGAGGACAAGCTGCGACTAATTGCGCCGGAAAACTCGGAAAATTGGGACGCTTTGCTGCAAAACGTGGTATCGACAGGTAGCAAGAGTTCGACCGAAACAAACAACAGAAAAACAACGAAACACTTGTTGTTTCCAAATCAAACATTTTCGTTTCCACCTATTGTAAACTTTTTTTTCTCACCATGGCAGCGCACACACGCGCGCGGCCACTTAGTTGATATCTCGCACTAATATACCTCGAGTTATGCTGGCCAGTAATTAAGGTAAATTGTTACCGACGTGTCCACTGTACGTCTCCGGGAAATGATATTTAATTACGTCCACATGTTCGTAATGAAATTGTTTGACGCTTCCGTGTGTAGCTCATAGGCGGTTAATTAATGCACAGTCTGTGTGTTCATGATCGTCGTAAAGTTCCTCGTAGCAAGGGCTTTTCAGGTGGGTCTCGAAATGTCTTCGATAAAATGTTGAAGGTTTCAAGATCCCCAATCTACTGATAAGATAACAATAAAACATAATTACCGGATAATCGAGACACCTGAGGGAAATAATGAAAATGTACAATCAAGTCCTACTGTATGTTCAAATCATTACGGTGTAAATGTTTGTTTGTTATTCTCGATCGTAAATGGTTGTTAACCAATATTTTCTAATGATCTCGGCGCCCAGGTTCGATCTATTACAACTCCTACACTATTTGCAAAATTTCACAATTTTTACTTTTCGACGTTTCGATCTCTTTTTTAGATCATTTTCAAGAAAATTTTTAAGATTGCGTCTGTAATTTAAAACCAAAAAAACCTGTAACACACTTGCTTTGTGTAAGGGAAATTATTTTTACGTAATACTCTTAGTTAGTCACGTGTTGATGCTAAGACTGTATGCGTGGTAATGAGGTTATGTGAATATACTTGTAACTAGAAACCTAATTATCGAACGATCAAGAGTTGATCGATATTTGGCGGTGAATTCAAACAGATATTTGTCCCTATACCTTCCTTTCGCTATTTTTATACCATATTAGATATGGTATTTCTCATTTAACATTCATATTTAATTTGACCTTTTTATACAAATAGGTGTATGTAGATATTAAAGCAAATTTTTAAGATGTTTATAGAATTATTTAGAAAAATAATTCTTGAAAATGATCTAAAAAAAAGATCGAAAAGTAAAAATTGTGAAATTTTGCAAATAGTGTAGGAGTTATAACAGATCGAACCTGGGCGCCGATATCATTAGAAAATTACGGTGTAAATTGTAAAAAGCTGGGATTCGTTCTCGACGCAACGCGTTGGCATGAGCCGGCATTGTGTACGACTGCGGATCATGCTCGATCGTTGCGGATTGCGATTCCGGCACGGTAGATTGTTCGTGGATCGAATGCGCGAACGCGTTGCGATACCGTGATCGAACTCGATTGCGAAGTATTCGGCAACGGGGTCAATGTCGTGCGAATGTTTTCTCGTTTCTTTCAGTCGAATCGCAAGGCGGGGACTTGTGTGACGCAACACACCGGTGGAATTGCCGTGTAACACTGCCATATAATAGAAGCCAGCTGACCAACAGCACAGGAGACAAACACACAGAGGACTTCGAGAGAGAGAGAGAGAGAGAGAGAGAGAGAGAGAGAGAGAGCCAGTGACCCATACTTGGTCGGGACGGCTCGGCCCGACCCGGCCCGGCTTCACGGAGCTCGATAAATCCCTGTTTTTCACGGCTTTCCGCGTGCCGCCGGCACTTTGTTCCCTGAATCCTGTTTCATTTAACGGCCCGATGATCTTGCGCTAAAACAAATAGCACAGAAATAATCCTGGACTCGCTTCAAAGTTTCGAACTTCTATTTTCAGCCATGCAAAACGCTAAAAATTTTTGTCGTCGGTGAATCTGCCGTTTATTCGAAGATCGAAGCTTCTTTACAGCGAAACCTTGAAAATTAGTGTACGATTTTTCTTTCACTGTCTCATGGACGAAAAACGAGGAGCTGATTCGAAATAATACGTCGCACTATGGGGTACTTGGCCGATCTAGCTGGCCAAAAATTGATTTTGTCAAACTCATCCCAGGTAAAAATGAGTTGTTACATGAAAAAGTTAAATAGTGGGGGGTCAATAAATCGTCGGTTTTTTTCCCGGTTTGGCATTTCCGTACGGAGGTGTAATCACTTGAAGTTTAGTCATTTAGTACAGTGCTTGTACCTTTCGCCGTGTCGTCCGCATTGGCAACGTTCGAAGTGAAGTATTTTTCGTCACGAAAGCTATTTTAAGAAAACCGATGATGGACAGTGTTGTAGCAGGTAAGTGTGTGTATTTCACAAAATTGCAATCAGATGTGTATTTAAATAATTAAAATAACGGTTACTGAAAAAAGTCAATTTGAAGGCAGTTTTAATCTCGAAGTTCATACATTTGGAAGGAATTAGTTGTGCTTCCGGGTCCGCCCCGGTGATGTTTGTTTAACCACTGTAAAGTGGAAGGTATCAGCTTTATTTTCGTCTAAAAAAAGTTGCAGAAGTTTACAGATGCACAAGTTATCGTTACGTCTAATTTTTGCCACAAAAATGAAATTGCTAGCGTATTATTATTTATTATTATTATTTAGTTGTATTATTGGTTATTATTATGTATTATATTTGTTGTTATTTTTATTGTTTATATTGTAGTAATTCGCGCGTATTGTTAAATTAGTTAAAAATAATATTTTCAATAAAAATGGTTAATTTTTATTTGTTTATAATTCTAAATTTATAGTATTTTTTAAAAAAAAATTTTGCGTTTGGAGATCGACAACTCTGCCGAAAACTATCGTAGATCAACGTTCAAGATCTCGTTGCAAAGAGGAAGGTTCGTTCTTCGAATCCATACAAGAGTCAAGCACGAAAAAAGTTTTTTCACTTCTGGTCACAGTCGTGTGAATTTGCAGGATTTTCGAGAGAAAACGTTCGAGGATGTTCCGTCTCGAGTACACTTATGGAAGTGCAGTTGTTTTGCAGCTTGTTCGATCTCCCTTCGATGTTCGTGGATAGGATTAAGTGTAGGATCGACGTAGTGTGGGCGTGAGGAACAGTTCCGCACGCACTAATCCAAGTCAAAGGATGCGCATTAATTCGCGGATCGCTGTGTACTTTGGAATTCAGTTTAATTTCGGTCGCCTCTAGCAATCGCATTTCATTCCGTGAAGTTCGCATAGTACTTGGGGGAAACAGTGATTACTGTTACGTTTATCGAACTCGCGAAGTATTTGCTTTGGAGCCGAACGAGCGGAGGCTACGCGATTTTGCTGGACGCGGGGAATTCTTTCTGGTAACTTTTCTAGTCGTCAGACGAAAATACAAACAAATATATAGAAATTATATAGACGAACCATTACGTGGTCCTCTGTTAATTAAATCAGTGAATATATTTCATGATCGATAAATGTTAAAACAACACTCTGAAATTGTTTGAAACGTTCACAACCACTTTAACAAGCATAAATAATATTTCGCTTGTTCCGTGTGTTGAATTTACCGAGTGTTACGAGACAATCGCAATGTCCACGGAATGCCTGCTTCTTATTTAAACAATATACGGGCAAACAGTGCGCGCAAGTGAACTTGTCATTGATTTTCTAGAGAAGGGTTCGGTTAATATCGCCCAGTCGCGGCGGGGGGGGGGGCTGAGTTCGTTTCAAATCGAGCTCGCTGAATATGGCCGGTATTTGTTTTTGCCCGGGGCAATTATTTACACGAGTTTTAATGAAACAATTATCTGAAATAATATATAGAACAAATGCTCCGGTGAAGGATGACTGCGCCCGATCGTTTATAAGTGCTCGGAGTGTATCGAGCTTCGATTTATTAACCGTGCTATTGAATTACATAAATTTTATAGAAACGCTCGCGAGCGCCAGAGTTTGTTTCACAATTAAATTATGACGCGTGCCGCCTCGTAAATAACGGAAAGTACCCCTTTGCTTGCTCCCGTAACTGATTCGAATAATCTGGAGTACCTTAATCACCGTTTATTCTCGCTGTTAATTACCTTCCACCGACACGGACTTTATTTTTGCGATACGGGACGTTGCATACAACGCGACCACATAATTTCTTCCTGCGAATAGCCGATTCCCGAAGTCATTTCGTGTCATCTTTCCCGTTGCGGAAATGTTCTACGAGGCTTCGTTAAAGAATTATTCGCGAAAAACGAGGATTAATGCAGGGAGAGAAGCCTCGTTGAAGATTTTTCGTAAAGGAAAAAGTTCCTTCCAATCACCTCGAAAATTACCTACTTCTAGTACAACGATTTTTGTGGGTACCCTGTTTGGCGATACAGGCGCCTTAATAAAAAAAAAGATTTTTTAAAAAATACCACGTTTTTAAAAACGGACTAAAAAGTATAAAATAATGTTTCCTAGTCGCGTACTGATTCCTCAACTCGTATAGACAGTGGTGAAAATTTGTGATTGTGAATTTTGAATTGCTATGAAAATACTTGTTAATGCTGTAGCGAATCGTATCGAAACGATGACGTAGCGTTTCGCGGAGGGATGTAACGGTAAATATTTAATTGTTATTTCTCCGAAACGGATAGACTTCTTAAAAAAAATTTTTTTGAATATTGCATTGTCATCCGGTTCTGAGTTATATTTCCAATTTCAAGTCTCTAGCTCATTGAGAAGTTAGTTTAAAATCAATTGCAAAATTTGTCACCGAACAGACAAACAAGAAACCGAGCTAATAAAAAAAACGTGGTAAAAATCAGTTGCAGTCGTGCGAAGCGCTGGAGGTTCGTCTTTGTCCCCGAGTTGTCGGCTTATCTGAAATTTCTCTGAATCCTGCGGCACTGTTCGGCTTTATTTCGTAAAGATAACCGGCGTTCGTCCGCGAAGACGGGGAGCAGCGGTTGCAATCATCTCGGGAACGGTTTTCTTCGCGGTGCTGCGCGATTAATCATCGGGAATTAAGGCGCGAGATTGCAGGAAACGCTCGAAAGCAATACCTAATGTGCGCTGCAATAAAATTGCAGCGACGAAACCCTTCCTCCCCACCCCATTAATTTCGACATTTTCGGCTTCGAATTGCGCCCGTTACCAGAACAGAATTTGAATGTTCTGTGAGGAGTTTGGAAAATTTTTCTCGTCACTGAATCCACCGTACATTTGAAGATCGCACCTTTCTCTCTTCAACGAGATAGTAAACATTGATCTAAGAGTTTCTTCGGCCGAGTTATCGATCTTTAAACGAAGACTGTATGAATAACTAGAAGTCCATTACTTCGAACTGGTCTCTGGATTTTGCTTTGTGAAACAGTGAGAAAAAATCGTACACTAATTTTTAAGGTCTCGTTGTAAAGAGGAATCTTCAATCTTTAAGTCCCTGGTGGATTCGTCCGCGACAAAAATTTTCTTTTTTGTTTTTTTCCTCTTTACAACGAGACCTTAAAAATTAGTGTACGATTGTTTCTCACTGTTTCATGAAGCAAAATCCAGAAACCAGTTCGAAGTAATGGACTTTATCCATGAAATCTCGAATAATTTCTACAATGATTCCGAGACGAGGGTGAAACATCGTCGCTAATCGATCAGCGAATCGCGCAGTATCTGTGGCCACTGTTGTCGGTCGATTGCGAAACAATCATAGTGGAAAGAAATTTCATTAAGCCGCGGGAATAACGCGACAGACTTGCCAACAAAGGCGACACACGCCCGTCTCGCGGAATTTCGCAACAGTATGAAACGAGAGGTCCTGTTATACGAGCCATGTTCCCTCTTTCTCTCTCCCTCCCTCCCTCTCTGTCTCTCTCTCTCTTCAAACGTCTACCGGGAGAGTCCAGAGGACATTCTCCGTCTCCTTTTCGCTTTCCTCTCTTCAGTCAGCGAAGAAAGGCGGAGAGTCGAAGAATTATGACCGAACACGTCCCCCCGCGCTCCTCGTCGACATTCGACGCCATAGAAGATTCCTGAGACGATTGTAACGCCTGCGTGTCGAGAGTTTCGTTTCGCGAATTCGCTTGCCTCCACTCGGAAATTGTTTAGCGAGCGGCATACTTGCGAACAACTCTTTCATCGACTCTCTCTCTCTCTCACCGGCGGGGACCAATTCCGTCAGATAACTGCCCCCTCCACCTCCACCCAAAATATATGCAGAAAAATAGACTACGCTTGGCCAACGCCATCACGCGCCTCGAATACTCCCGCGATCGTCGCTATCATAATAAATACAGGGTTAGTACTTGACCGCGAATTTATAGGCCGTAAAACTTTCCCAAAGACGTTCGAACGCGAACTTTGATAGAAGTTAATACACCCTTAGGATGCATCCGACGCGCCACACACTGTTCCTATAACGGAGCCTCGCGTATCCGAACCGGGGAACGCCATTTACCCGAAAATCCGCGGCATGAGCGATTTTGCAGCTTTTCTAACTATAATGAACGAGAGCGGGCTAGCCATTTTATTATTTAAATGATTTTGATCTCCACTGCTTTCGCATAAATCAGTTTTACAGGAGCCTAAATCTGCTCTTGAAGAAGAGTAAAAATTTCGAATTAGAATAAATGTGGGCTAGCTAGACATTTTATTTTCGAAATCATTTTTACACACAAAGCTCAACAAAGTCCAACTAAAGTTCCCCATCCGCCGAGAGAGAAAAATATTTCGAGAAGTATTTTAATGTTTAAAGGAACAGCATTACAAAAGTGCGACTGATCGTGACGGGGGGAGGGAGGAGGAGTTAAGCTAAGTAATCGTGTTCCTTTGATGCATATTAATAGAAATATCCCATCGGGATTAATCGGGGTCCCAGGAAATAATGAAGCGGGTTTCGATTCGGTAGCTCAGGTGCGGTCGCCGCGCGATGTAAAATCGAGAGGGTGGGCAAGGGCGATGGGAGGGTGGGGATCGATTATTTAGCTAATTATTAGCCGCATTGCAACTTTCTCAGTCCATTAAGGAATGTCAAATGCCGGACAGTAAAGAATTTTATTGGTAATACGAGAGCAGCGCCCGGCAAACCGAGAGCTTATTTGTCTTTATCGATTTTGCCCAGCCGACGTGAGTTATTATGGCGTTACGGAAACGCGAACGAAGACCTCTGCGGAACTCGTTCCCGAACGAAAATTGTTCTGACGTGTTTTCTATACATTTTATACGGACGGGACTGTGTTGCGTCTCCTTGCTCCGTTAGGAAACATTGGTCATTTTAAGGTTCCCTGCACGTCGGATTCTTAGGACGCCGTATAACCAGAAACTCACCTCGGCGAAACAATTTTATTCGCTTCGTGAGACAACGGGCTGGTCGACTAATTTCTAGCTTTATATTGTCTTCATTTGTTTCTTTATATTTACTTTGTTTTTTTAACATTACGAAATATACCAACCGATTCATGGCACTCTCCTGATTGAAAAGAGCCCAAGCACGATATAATTCGGGTTCAGGTGAACATTCTATCGTCCGAACACTAAGTGCTCTACGGGGTTGTTCGGATAATCGAGGTTCCACTAAATCGTGGATTACTCGAGCAAATCAGCTCGGAATTGTATCGTGTTTGGCGTCATTTTATTCAGAAGAATGCCACGAGTATTTCCATAAAGGTTTCATGACGAAATAATTAAGAAGAACGACGTGCAGTTGGAAAATCTGAATAAATAAAAATTAAATGCTGTTCGTTGGTAAACGCATCATTTGAGAACGGCTGGACCGATTTGGCTAATTTTTTTAAAACTGAATCCTTCAATTAAATATCCATGGCCACAATCGTTAACAGATACAATGCTCACTGAGAAATACGTCTTTTCCTCATTTTTTTACTTTGTTTACACATTTACAATAGCTTTTCACAAATTCACAAATCGATCACAAACAAATTTATTGAAATTTGGACAGGACAACGTATATGGGGTCAGCTAGTTATCAATAAATAAATGAAGAGCAACGTGTTGGAACGACTCGGACAAGCTAGGGGGAGTTTCTGAAATTGTACAATATATTTGAAAGAAAATCTATGTGCGATTCATAATGGAGACAAACCGCGAGAGCTGATCAATCTCGAACGAATGAATTGGTCGTGAGGAAAGCGTGTTGTACAGCGGAATATGACAAGCTACCGTGGAAGACGGCAAGGGGAGAAAGAGGGAGAGAGAGAGAGAAGACTCTTAGGAAGAATTTTAAACACTTGATCGCGTGTGTTCCGCCATTCGGTCCTCGAACCCCACAACCGGTGACGTAATGATAGTTAATTCCGACCGGTTGTTAATACGAGGCCTTCCAGCAAAACGAGGAAGAGCGAACGCGGAAACAATGGCTCTCAATTAAATTCCTCTCTTATCCGGAGTGTCTATCTAGCGATAGAAGTGCCGGAACAGGAACCCTCATGAACTCCGTTGTTCGAGCCGGGTGGTCTCTCTCTCTCTCTCGCCGTACTTTTTGGACACCCGTCATGCAATCGATCGCGTCCAACATCCCATTAAGAACATCAATGGATTCGGTACTCAGGTGTAATTATCAAGACTTTGTATTAACTCATTAGTTCACATGGCCCGCTGTAATGGCGTCCGCGAACTATTTTCCGCTCTGGTAATCTCGTTCTCTTCCATTTCCGTTAAATTGCGTAAACAAATGAAAATTTCAAGAATTTCCACCGTACCAAAATGAAATTAAAAAGATCAAGAATAATTGTTTAGTCTATAAAACCTGTACGAACGTGTATTCCCGGCGTTTTCCCCGATTAAAACGAGTCCAAACGCGATACAATCCAATCGCATTTACTATTCGCATAATCGAGGTGCCAAAGTATCCGTGGATTAAACGAGCAAACGAAGTCCGAATTGGGTCGTGTTTGGACTTGTTTTAATCGGGAAAGTGTCAGCAATGCGTGGATGATAGTTTGATTAGGAAATGATTCTAAAGAAAAGTGAAACGTCGACAGTTTTCGAATTCAGTGGTGGATAGAGCTCGTCGAAACCGGCTGTGAAAGCCGGAAATCGCGATTTCAGTGATACACAATTGCTGTAAATGATCGTGCACGACTTATCGGCCACGTATTGCCGAACGGCACGGTGACACGCATCGCGTGCAACGTTCTCGGTTTCGAGTCGAGCCGGCATCGACTGGTTTTCTACGCGTTAAAGCCATATTTATACGTTGCCGTGGCGGGGAAGAGATTCCTCATGGGAAGCAACGGCGAGCCTCGCGGGAGAGCACACGAGGAAGGCTTTATCCGCGATAAGTGTCGCGAGCATCCACCGGTGCCACGATCCCGCGACGTGTGTCCCAAGCCTCGAGACTTCTTTCATGGCTCGGTTTACGACTGTCAGCAAGTGTTTTTCTCCCTGTCGCGAACAATTAAACCTAACTGCCGCTATTAACCCTTCCCGTGACAGGAGCGAGCAATTGCTGCGGCGGTGATCGTTTTCTTTGTCCTCTTCCTCCTTCGTTCTCTCTCTCTCTCTCCCTTTTTCCTTTCGTTCTAGTCGTCGAAGGAGCCCGCCGTTTATGGGCCTTAAAGCCAGAATTAAATCGATTCGGCAAAATGAGACGGCCGGCGATAAAAAAAATTCTGCGACCAATGCAGGAGCGAGATTTTATCATCGGTCTTATTTTATTCGACGGATTGATTAATGGTCCGAGACGATATTCAGTCTCTGACGTGTCTAACACATCAAGAGATACTTCGAATATTGAAAAAGTAGTACGGTACCGCCTTGATACATGTCCATCAGCTTTTCCAGTTCTGAGAAACTGAAGTATAGCATATATTGTAAATTTTTGGGATGCAACTCGCGTGCCGTTTCTCGTTCATCCCCTTATCAGAAAACCGTCTAACTTCTTCTAAGGTTGGCTTGATCCTCGGCGAACAAAATATCCTTAGTTTTTCGCAAAGAATGTCAGGATCGCGTGCCGCCCCTAAATTTCACTGAGCCCCGTCGAATAAACATTTCCATGTGGTATCTATGCAAAATAAAGTTTCCTCGGTGTTTGCGACGATATTACCTCTGTCAATAATTTTAGCACGCTATTCCTGAGCGAACGACACAAATCATCAATTATACTTAGGATTTCACGAATATTTCGAACATTTCAAAATTTTGATTAAATTTAATAAAAATCATCGTTCCTCTACGCGAGAACGTGTCTCGACAAAATTTGCAAAATGCGAAGACCTTGTTAATTGTTAAAACAAATGAACCAATCATTAGGAGCGTTGACGCGTTGGCTGGAAATCACCTGGGACAAGCATACTGCAAAACTAATCTTCATGAATCAAGCTAATGTTACGCCAGCGAATAAACACGCGTTCTGTTATTCTACGCGACGCGGACTGACCACACAGACGAAATAAAATTGTATAATTTCCATCCGGCTGGCTGAAATAAATATATACACATGTCATATTTCATTTCGTGTCAATTTAAGATGCGTTCGCAGAATTTCGTGAAAGAAAAAAAGATAGAGAAACGAAAGACGAGTCGCGGCTATTAATAATACGTACAGAGGAGAAATTGCGAAATTGAATCGTGTCCCGAGGGGGGGCGGCGGCTCTTGTAATAGTTAATGAGCTTAAAGCCCGTGTGTCGAAACGCGGGGACCGCCTAATTATGAACGAGACCAGACTAAGTGAAAGAGTATGCAATTATCTAGACGCAGACCACGAGTAGCTAGTTAGTTATTCGACGATTGCCATCGGATCTATTTGCGCCTCGCGTTGTATCGACTCGGCCACTTGTAATGCGAATCACGCCCCCTCCCTCCCTCCAATTCCCCCTCTTTCATTTTCCCTTGTCATCAACCCCTCTCCCTCTCACTCTCTCTCTGTCTTTCTCTCTCTTTCTCACTCGCTGCTTTGTGCGGCGCGCGAAAATATTGCAATGGAAACATGATTACCGATGAGACATGGTTGTGCCAGTCGCCGCCATGTTCTCCACCCCTGCGTCGTGCACTTTTTCCCTATTTATGGCAACCACGATTAGATCAACTGTTCGGATCTTCGCGCATCAATCACCTGTCAATCGCTTCTCGGAATATTCGTTCAGATCAATTGTTCTTGTTGGACTCTCGGTGCAAATAATGTTTTAAATTCTGGGTGAAAAACGGTCCCAATCATTTTACCATATAAAACATTGTTTCTATGAAAAATCAATACGTCTGAGAGAAATCGATTTTTTATACTAGAAAATATCAACTCTCGGACTTCGTGTAAACATTCGTGATTCTATCAGAGATATTCAACGACTTTGTCAGACGCTTTTTGAAAGATCGATTTTTTGCAGTGGTTTTTTAAATTGACTGTTCTAACATAATATTCTGAAACGCACTTGAGATTTCTGAAATACCTAATTAAACAATTATTTCGAAAATGTTCCAGGAAATTTCTCATCCGAATATCTGATTCAGTATAATAAATAATAAATAATTTGAGAGAGAGAGAGAGAAGCTAATGCTTAATTGCAGTTTAATTTGAAAGAATTTGTATTTCGAAGTGATGCTCCCACTAATTAATTTACGGTGGAGCGACGTGCTCTCGAACGCACTCTTACAGGATTGCTGGAATAATCGATCCATCGAGTCAATTAAAATACCGTCGGGGACAAAAAGATCATCAACCGCAACAATCGCGCAAGTGATTAAACCCGGCCGCATAATTATCGATACTATCATTCGCTAATACGCGTCCGCTGACTGTAGCCTCGGCTTAGCCCTGATTAAATTGTTTGATGAAGAACAACGTCGATTAATTTTCAATATATTTGTTCGACGCTGCGACAATTTCCACATTTATTCTTTTTTTGTGCAAAGAGAAATTTCATCTTGCGCTAATATAAATATGTCATCGCGAAATTATGAAGATTGAAGAATATTAAATATTCAACAGCATATCCGTCTTTGTTACGACCAGTACAGATCTTTTATCCGCGTGAATTCGTTTTCTCTTTTCCGTAGCTCTCTCTCTCTCTCTCATCACTTATCGTGATTTTGCAGGCGATCTCTCATCGTTAGAATCTCGCGGCAAAACGATATTAAGGCAATTACTGTAATATTTTACAAATGAGGGGTTAGAAATGATAATTTATCTCGCCGGGCAATCTGCGAACTTATAGCCGGGGCTATTGCGAGGAGATCGTCTACAACTATGGAATTGTTATTCGTGTCGCTCGCGGATAAATATTTCATCCTTGAAACCGTTAGTTTGCGATCGTTACGATTAAATATTAAATGTTCTTTCCGCGAATCTCAATTGCCGGAAACACGTGCATAGAATAATATCCATTCAAACCGAAAGACACATAATCAGAAATATTATTATTCGTCTGTCCATATCGATGATTTTCTACAAAGGCGAAGACCGCGTTCGAATACCGCAAATTGAAATAGTTTATGGGACTGGTAGAATTATCAAAAACAATTTATCGGGAGACCGATATGGAATTTCTCGGACGAGAGTTCTGCGCTCTCGGAGAAAATTAATAAATCTCCGTCGGGCGTCGAACGCGTTCCTATTCATGGTAGAAAATGTCGGGATACCATCAAAGCGACACGAAATACGATAAAACATGTATCGAGGCCAGTGGCCGAGCGAGCCGTCGTTGCTGTAGCGAGAACCCTTATATGCGCTGGAATTGCAAGGATGTGCTAACAAATCCTGAGTAAACAAGTCCGTAGGATGCGTTTCCAAGTAATACGAGTGTTATTAAACGTCTACGTGGTCCACTGTGGATACACGCGGCCGGGCTACCTCTGAAATTAATGCCAATAATAAGCTGGTGCTCTCTGTTTGCTCCGCGTAACCTCCGCTAACCGAACCTGGCCTGCTCCTCCCAACACAAGCGTAATAGTACTTCAATGAGAGAAACTTGTAGGCAAATTCAATATCATGTGTGTTTCTTCCATTAACCATTTTCTTATAGTAAATTTGTAGCATAAAACTTATACCTAGACTGCGAATTTTATGCATTTATGACAAAAATGGGTACGTACAATTTCAGGCAGTGGACACGACAAAAATATTTAAAGACACGAATGTATTAGGGTAATTATTTACTTTGAGGGTCTCCTCACCGATTTTGATGACCTTGAAATATGTTGTCAAGGTTTTAGTTTTCGAGATATTCGCAAAAAACTATTGCTAATACTATATTGAATTTTTTCTCTTGGATTTTCGTATATCAGCATAGGCGATTGATTGCTTAACGGCGTTTCTAACCAAACACAAAATGAATAACACAGGTATACAATATACAGCATATACATAAAAGGATTTTCGTATGCGTAGTCCTCTCCGCCCCCTCTACGACGTAACCACAACTTATTCTGATCGCATAATTTTTGCAATGCAGCTAATCCGGAATTTGAACTACTAAAGGAAAAATCATACAAATAGAATGAGTTGTGGTTAGGTTAGGTTAGCTTTGTTTTGAATTTGTGGCAAAAATTATGCGATCAGAATGAGTTGTGGTTAGGTCGTAGAGGGGGCGGAGAGGACCCAACCATGCATGCGAAAATCCAGGAGTAGTCTTTCAAAATTGAGAGTTCACTCTATATATGTATGACCAGAGTGAGACCTTGTTTTCTCTCTCATCTCCACAGCGTGTTTAGAAGCAAAATGTAAAGGAACGCCGCGTCGGGACAAGCTTACATAGCTACGGAGCGTGCAGAAATACGAAAAATTCAATACAGTATTAGCAATAGTTTTTTGCAAATATCTCGAAAACTAAAATCGAGCGGCGGTAACATGTATAGGAAAAAGTTGTTCAGAATGGTGACCTTTGAAAACATATTTCAAGGTCATGAAAATCGGTGAGGAGGCCCTCAAAGTAAATAATTACCTTCAATTTCATCTACTCAATTCTGTTATAAACGCATCAAGATCCGCAGTCTATTTCTAAATTTCAAAATTAATTGATTCTCCATTTTCTCAATCGACACGGAAGTAACAGTTTTTCCGAAAGACAAAATATCGTTCGCAAACGATGAGTTAAATTCGAAATTTAAGAGGAATGTTTGTAACATTATTACACCCCCGTACACTCGGCTAATGGTCACACACAGGGCCCGCGTGTAACCCTCAAGTATTCCGGTCGCGTGCTGGAAGTAGTAACTAAGTTTCTGTAAAGTTACACAACGATGGGATGGGAGAAGAAAAAGAAGAAATCCGCGGGAAAATGAAGTCGTAGGGGCTGTGTCTTTTTGTTCGTGTGACTCGCGATTCTCATGCTGTGCGGGGACTAGTGGAATTTTTTCCTCCGTTTTCCAGCCACGTGACAGGGTACGTGTGCTCCTTCAACGTGACTGTTTTGCTTACGTTGCGCCGAACGACGACGACGACGACGCGACGCCGACGACAACGGTACACTGTCGTGTGTGCATGAGCGTGTTGCGCGCACTTCACCTCTCCCATTTGAAGGGAACTATACTCGAACAGTCCTTGCCAGGGAATTTTATTCCGGGATCAAAGCTACGCGCGATTATGCGTCCCGGGATTTTTACGGGCAACCGTGGAATATAAATGCGAGCTTAACCCCCCACTGCCACAGCCGCCCAGTTTCAGTCAAGAGAAATTCGATTATGTGATCGCACGCCACTGCCCTTACGCGAGCTTTGCGAACTTCGGAGTTGAATTCCATCCTTAAGGTTGTGGGGGTTGTAAAGAGCTCGAAGATTTTTTCAGATTAATTCCTATCGCAGCGAGGTTCGTAGAGTCTCCGTTAATTCGCGACATAATTTCTAAAGTGTCCGTAACACGTTCTCCATGGACGAATTATTACCAGCAGGGGTGGATCGAAGCGAGCCTGGGACGGGCGGTCTCGCTCGTCATGAAATTTTTGCGCCGTCGGGCATCGCCGTCGACGTCGCCGCTTTTCTTTCCGGCCCCGTAAAAACACCATATAACGTGGTTTAAAGACAAACGCGCGTCGTAACAGAAATCCCATTTAGCCAGTCGGTTGCTTTCATTTTTACGTGCATGGAGACGGCATAACGGATGCCGAAGCAGAAGCGTAATACCCGGGGCCGCCGGGTTCTATCGCGGAACGTGTCCCTGGGCGACGCCGACGCCGAGGTGTTCGTTTCGCGATCCTATCAAAATCTGCGACGACGTAACCGCTATTTTTCGCGGTACGTCGCGTAAAGAGATTCTCTCTCCCTCTCTCTCTACGGTGTTCCTACAGAAATCAGAAAATCGTACGATCCCCAGAGAAAGAAGCTTTTCCCGTGATCCGAAACGAATCGACGCCGCGCGATAGTACACGAAAATCGAATAACTCGAAAATGTAGAGCAACATTGTTTCTATGGCGCAACTCTATTTTTGCGAAATCAATTTTGAATATTCATGAGCGGCACGTGACCAGCCTTTTTTTCCGAAAAACTACCAGCATACGGATTTTGTTATACACACGCGGCACACGCTTCGCATACGAAATGGACTCGCCGAGCCGATCTATACTCGAAGGGGCGCGTGACACTGAGCTCGGGAAACTGCCACTGGTTCCCGGTTTCAAGAATAACCGGGAAATTTGATATTTTTTTCGCGGAACTCGGAATCCTCCATTGTTCTCGCAGCGAGCCGAAGGCTATACAACAGTTCCTCGCAACACGTTTCGTAAAGATACGTGTCCAACTAAGAGCGAGTTACTCTCGACACTCAAATTTGACAGCGTTTACGGTATCGAGAGGGCTATCGGAGGGTAAACAGAAAGATGAAAAAACTGAACACATGAATTGACAGCACTCTCGGGAGCAACTATCGACAGAAACTCTCATATGGACACGTACCCTTACAGATGACTCGTGAACAGAGGAGACATCATTGACATTTTCTAACCATTCAGGAAGCCCAGAAGCAAATCGATCTTCATTGTAAAAAGAATGGCACGATACTTTGTAAGGTCTCGTTGCAAAGAGGAAGCTTCGTTCTTCAAATCCATGGTAGGTACATTCTCAGAAAATTTGTTTTTACTGTTTTTAGGGGACTTAGAATTTACAGTAATTTCGGTTAGAAGTGGATCACCGGTTTCTAATTTGCTACATCGTGTGAAAATATCTTTGAGGGAAGAAAGCCAACGGGAGGAGGGCGAATGTCGAGAGTTCAAGCTTCAAAATGAGCGTTGCTGGCATTAGCTGCGCAGGACAGCAGCCAGTATAGGTGCAGATGTATGCGTGGGAGCAAGCAACATAAATAATAATAATAATAATAAGTGTACATATATTTACCAACGACAGTTTCATTCACCAGAAAAATTTTCCAAAACTTCTACAGGCGTTTCAATACGTAACACGTTCACGATTCCTAAGTAAGCAAAAACGAACAACGCGGTACGTAAGTAGAGGCTTCACGCTTGGAAACGAGTCCGGGTTCGTTCCTGTATGCTATTGTTCTTAACGAAATGGTCGCATTTCGAAAATCAGGAATTGGTGTGGTAACTTCCCATGGTGTATCGCGAAAACAGGACCATAACCTCGGGAAATCGGTTCGGCACAATTAAAGAATATTAGGCGAGCTCGCAGAAAGTTGTTGCGTCTGACCATTTCGCTTTAGCGATCCCTACGAAGGGGGTCGTGAAATCTTTTACACCGATTTCTTCAGCCCGTATTATCCCCCATAGAATCGAGCGAGCGTACGCTGCTAGAAAATTGAACCCCGCAGCTAACCCGTAGCCTGAGGTTTTCTGGTGTAGCCGTCTCACGCGTATTCCTTTTGTCCAGGAGTTGGTGTACGGGTCGGGTCGGGTCGGGTCGAGTCGTTCTGGATTTCCGGGCATATATCGCGCGTGTTCCGCAGTCCTCTGTCGACACAGAAGAAATTCGCCGGTTTCGATTTCGCGGTAACGACGAGCTCGATTACTCTCGAGAGCTGTGTGCACGCCGGGCGAAGCTAGCTAGTTCTTCGGGGTTAGGGGAAATGGGTATGCGCCCGGAGACCGTGTGGGAGGGGCGTGTTGCGCTTGGAGAACCTGCCGTCGTGTACGGAAGGAGCTGCATAATTCGGTAGACGATATTAGATCTCATTGTTAGCGGATTCGATAGACACGTATAGAGCCGTGATGTTGCTTGCTCCCACGCACACCTCTGCACCTATACTGGCTGCTGTCCTGCGCAGCTGATGCCAGCAACGCTCATTTTGAAGCTTGAACACTCTACATTCGCCCTCCTCCCGCCCCGTTGGCTTTCTTCCCTCAAAGATATTTTTACACGATGTAGCAAATTAGAAATCGGTGATCCATTTCTCTCCGAAATTACTGTAAATTCGAAGTCCCCTAAAAACAGTAAAAACAAATTTTCTGAGAATGTACCTACCATGGATTTGAAGAACGAAGCTTCCTCTTTGCAACGAGACCTTAAAACGTATCGCGCCATTCTTTTTCAACGTTTCACAAAATGGAGGAGCTAGCCGAACTAGTGGTTGGTAAATTTTCCAAAATCTCCTTATAGAGAGTTCAATGTTCAAATCTGTGGAAGATCTGTTGACGAGATAAATTTTCCGAACTTTTTACAAGCGGTTAAATGTGCAACATTTTCGTATCTTTATTCACCCCTGCTAGGCATTTAAAAATCATGCTGTTATCGTTGTCGAATAAGCAACAACGCAATGTTTGGGAACAGTGTGGGGGTTAAATGGTATTGACGAGCGCAACAAGCAGAATCGCGTTTTTCTAACGAAATTACCGAAACGGCAAGGGGTACAGACTAGAGCCATGTGCCTGGGAAACAACCGGAAGGAAGGAAGGAAGGAAGGAAGGTAGGGAGAGGAGAGAGGTGAGAGGAAGGTGAGAAAAGGAAGAGGATCTTCGCGAGGTGGAAATGACATTTGTATGCATTGCGGCCCGCATTACAGTACAGCCAACTCGATCCAACACCTTCTCCCGAGTCCTCCCCGCTTCCTACGAGTTACTCCGTGATTACTGTTTTCCTATGCCACGCCGTGTTGCCTCGGTTACTCCCAAAGGGAGCTGGAACGTCGCCATCGTCATCCTCGAAAGACCCGGCGAACATGAGACTGACCTAACGGGGAATGAGAATCGACAACGTAGACGCCTTCCCGCAGATTACCGAGGACTTTCCCGATCCTTGTTTGCAATCGCAGGTGTTTCCAGGTGAAATACTTTGTCACCGGTGAATGATCGTGATGATTTTATTACTGGGACCACTTAGCTGCTGGCTAGAGAATACTGGGGAATTAAGACTAGCATTCCCACTCTCTACCTTCTCCTTCCAATAACCAATGTGTTCAATCATTTTTCTAGAAACGCAGCTTTAATAATCCCAATAAATGTAGAACTTGAAATTTAGACATTCAAGATTGATAAGAGAATGAACAAATGTGTTTCCAGGTGAAACGTTTTGTCACTGGTGAATGATCGTGATGATTTTATTATTGGGACCACTTAGCTGCTGGCTAAAGAATCCTGGGGAATTAAGACTAGCATTCCCACTCTCTACCTTCTCCTTCCAATAACCAATGTGTTCAATCATTTTTCTAGAAATGCAACTTAAAAATCCCAATAATTGTAAATTGATTAATGTAAAACCTAAACTGTTGAATTTGAAGAATTTCAAAGTACTATTGTATTGCTTCGAGTTCTTCAGGATTATTAAGAGAACCAACAAATGTGTTGAATAATTTTTCAATAAATGCAGCTTTACAATCCCAATAAATGTAAATCGGTAAATGCCGAACCTAAACTAACCGAATCTACTTTCTCTCTAAATGAATCTTTGCAATCCCGATACACCGTCAATTAATGCATTAAGATAACGAACAAACGTGTTAAAGAATTCTTCTATAAATGTATCGTCTAAAATCCCAATAATTGTAAATTAATGAATGTAGAACCGAAAACTGTAGAATTTCAAAGTATTGTGTTGCTTCGAGCTCGTCAGGATTATTAAGATAAAGAAGAAACGTCGTAGGCTTGTTTAATAGGTCTTCATCCCGGAATGCTCCCGATGGTCCCGCGGGAGGGAATCGGTTCGGTCAAAGCGTGAACGGTTTTCTGACACTCGGCGAGTTACAAAGAGCATGGCCGGATCTCTCTCTCTCTCTCTCTTTCTCTGTCTCTCTACATTCTAACTCCATCCTTGCCACGGAATTACGTAAAGGCGAGGTTTACGTAAGTCGGCGAGCGGTGCGATTCTGTCTATAAACCGGCTCATCCATCTTTCGCGCGTGTACCGACCTGTAAATCGGTCGAGAGTGAGAGAAAGAGAGGATCTTAACAGTCCAATACCGAGGGGACGCACGACGCTTTTCCCAGAGGTTTTCGGGAGAAATTGCGATGATCGTTAGCGATCCTGTCGAGAGAAGGCCGAGGGAAAAGCGAGAGGAAGAGGTGGCGAGCTGGGAATTGCTCTGGAAGTCGAGTCGCCTCGAATCGGGGAACGACAACACGACGCTAAGAATTCCCGGCGATCGAGATCGGGAAAATATTGTTTAAATCCGTGACGATTTGTAATTCTAATGACAGCCATGAGACTGAATGAGCTGAACATTCAAGCTCCATACACGTATTTATACCACATTATAATTATTACTTTATTTCAGCCAGTCAGCTGTGAAGCCAGAGTTCGGCAAACATTTAAATCAATGATTACATTATTAACTTCCCGAGTTATAGGGAAGTTACTGTAATGACTCCGAAAATCGAAAATCGAAGATGTGCCCCGCTGTAACTTAGAGCTGATTAGATTTTCGTCCAAATTGGTCCAGTAGTTTTTTAGTTTTTTCGAAATAAGTTGATTCAACAATGCAATTTATACGAGAGGACGTAAATTTTCCACCGAAGAAGCAAACGTAATTATATATACATATATTTAGATATATTTTTAATAAAAAATGATATGTATGAATATATAAATATACAGGGTGAGGTATTTATGCTGGCCACCTGGTTTTCCATTGCAATTCCTCAATCGGATAATTAAATTGGTTATCGTTAACGAACGGCACGCGATTCGTCGATTACAGGAAATCTGAGGAAGAACGAGCCCCGTTACGGTCTCATTTGATCCGTGAAATTATGGTTGTGTCTTTGCCGACGCACACGTCGCGGCCATTCGTTTCCGCTAATCATATTTTTTCGGGCGGCCGACGACAAGCTCGCCGTAAAAGACCATTCGCGACGATATTTGCACGGGTATTTTGTAATGTTTTTTCGCGAATTACGCTCCGCGTTTTCGCGCCCCTAACACAGCGTGGGAGGGAGGTGCGTTCGGGGCGTTCGCTTTTATGGCAACGCGCGGCGCGAAATACGATATCGAAACAAACAATAGTGTTAAACAATGTCCACCCTCCCCGCGCGCGTTGGCGTGATGTATAGAAATCGTGTATAGAAGGGGTGGAGGGGGAGGGGGAAAGAGTTTCGAAACGGAGCATCGATAAAAATAAAAACTGTAAACAAAAAAGAAAAAAAAAACAACATACACACAAGTGGACACGGACCACCTACGCTTTTTTGTTGCCTTTTTAAAACGTGACTACTCGACTGTCATGCGCGCGTATAAATCGTTGGCCTTCAGTGCCGGTCATTAATTACACCAGACCCTTTGTCTGTACTGAAAAAAATCTCCTCGCGAGCCCCCGGCCTTTTTAAATATGGCTCCGAGCCTTTAACTGGTTTTCCGAATTTTTCCCTCGGCGATATTTATCGCGGATTAACCCCCAAACCTTCGCGCGCGACGCCATTTTCTACATTCTAACGTTTGCGCACATGTAACTTATATGTCCCCACTATATTCGTATCACAATATATTGCTCCGAGTCCTGTCCCCTCACCATTATCAGTATAATTTTAATAACGTATACGTACAAGATTTATTTCACATTATAAAATATATACAACACCACTCTGCGAATAAAAATTTGCTTGATTTCTATGATGGTTCGTAGAAAGGACAATTTTTAAATTTGTTTCTCGGTTCATCCATTTCTCGATGCTTTATTTAAAAAAAAGAGATAAAGAAACTGTTAAATGGCTTATGCACGAGCCTGATCGATTCATACGAAAACGAACATTCGAACAAATCGGTTCTGCGAGCAATAATCGACGCGTTTCGTACACGGACAATGATCACCGCCGGTGTACAGAATAATTTCATTTTTCACCTGTAACGTTTCACAAAGTCCGGATAATAATGAGCAATCCGGGTCCTCCATATTCAAAGAGAATCGTCAGTTTATTAACTGGTAGAGGGTCGACGCTTCAGAATCAAATATCAATTGCCACACGAAAAACAGCAACAGCAACACGAAGACAGGATCGATAGCCGCGGCCCCGACTTTCTGCGCACCCATGAATATTGATAAATCCATTGTCTCGATGGTATATTATAAAACCGACGTGTATCATTTTCATTCGTGATTTCAGCGACGTTTCGAATCATAAAAGACATTTCACGGACATTTCTGCGGAAATGAATAACAGATTCAAGCGAAACGCGTAATACCGGGTGGAGGCCAATAAAAGGCCAATTGCGGGGCCAACCGCCCCTTCTCCCCCGCCCCTCTCCCTCCTGTACCGAAACAAAAGAAATAATTTGGAATTTTGCCTCGCGGCTTGTATAACTTGACACGAGTCTCCCGGTAAGTAGGAACAAGCCCATTCGTTCGGCGAAAATTTATTTCCGCATTGTCAGGATACTGTGAGAGACGGAGAGAGAGAGAGACGTGTGCGCATTCGGGCTCTCATTGAAAACCGCCGACAAAAGCTTCATAGAATATCCGCGGGGGCCGGTTTTAAATGTTACTACAAATCTGTATTTAACCGCAAAATTGCTTGTCAAATCGGTACCCGGGATCGGCTAACAATGACGTATATTTTCCGTTGAAAAAAAAGTTACAGAACAGAACATCGCACTGTATTGTTCACCCCCCACCCCACTCCTTTTCCTCTCTCTCTCTCTCTCTCTCTCTCTCTCTCTCTCTCTCTCTCTCTCTCTCTGTCGAAAGCGTTTAAACCGCGAGCGAGAAAAAATAAAAATTTCGTTTTACGGAAAGTCATACACTTTAGTTAACCGTTGCATAAAACGGCCAACCCCTCCCCACCCCTCCGGCCGGCCGGAACGTTAAATGAAAAACGGTGCCCGCCTATCGATACGGTAAATAGAAAATTGAATTTTTTTCACCCGGGATTTTTTTTCTTTTTTTCGACGACCGATATTCGGTCGAGCGAGCACCATGGAGAGAGAGCGTGTGTCGCACGACCGTTTCTCTACCCTCGTCCCGTACACGATGATCGCCGCGTGCCCGTTATTTTTCGCCGGTTTTTGTCAAACAGTACCCCCTCCATCCCCTACTACCCTCGGCATCGGTTCTGTAACCGTGTATCGGCGAGATTAATTTTAAAAATTGATTACGAACGCGCGAGCGCAACACGCCTCTGTATCGCCGCAATTAGCGGTGCCGACCGGAGTAATTGATGATCCCGCGCGCAAAAGTAAATCGAAAAAGAAAAAAAAAGACAAACGAAAACAGAGAATCGGGTTTTCGCGTGCGAATCGAGTTTGAAATTCACCGTCCGGTTCGCGGGCTTTCGCAGATTCCGATTCGATCCATCGACTATTTTCAGTCGTTCTGCCACCCCCCTTCTTCCGCCCCGAGATCTGTGGAATATGACAATTATTACACCACTTTCGAAAACGGCCAGTCTGCTATTTACGATTTTAGTAGGTACTTAGTCACGAATGAAATATCCTTTTACTTAACATCGTTAAGTACATTTAAAGAAATTGCAATTACCTTGAAAGGGGTGTGTCGAGAGTCAACAATACTCGCAATCGGCGTTCTTTGTTACCGCTAGGAAATAAATAAGTTATCGTGTCCCTCAAACGGAACGAGAGATAGAATAAGGAAATAAGGAACGAGGTTTCCAGCAAAGAAAGCTGCGGGGGAGTGAGAGGGGAAGGGGTGGAGGGTAGTGAGGGAAACACTTTTCCTCTATGTCCCCGCGAATCAGTATACGAGAATGATCGCGGATTGTGAACAGGAAAAGCGTTGCTTTGAGTCGCGAGGCAAAATAACCGTGTTCCCGGGGATCTCCCTTTCTGCGCGCAAGGAGAGATTGAAATATCGCGGACTCCGGTTGAAAAAGTGCCCGACGCTCCGCGCCGGTTTCTGCATACACACGTATATGGTTTTCTACACGCCACATACCCCCGGTTTGCGCGCTGATAGAGAGAGAGAGAGAGAGAAAGAGAGAGAGCGCGATGGAGACGGTCGGCGTAGCTTCCTTCCCTGTAGGGGATCGTATAAACTCGCATGAATTCGGGCCGCATTTATTCGTTCCAGCGACGGGCCATTTCTTCGAGTGCAAGGCGAGCTGCACACACAAGCCAGCGGTGAGGAGTTCTGGGATCAAACCGCTTCCCTTGGCGCAACTCCCGAACCTCTTTATGGCCGAAACCCACCCCTGAACCACCCACACCCCGGAAGAACGAAGAATATCGAGGGAAACGTTGTGTGTCGGAACGCTGCGACAGTAACCAGTGTACTCTTTCCAATTTTTTTAATCCTCCAGACTGCAAGTATTCGATTCCTTTGTAAATATTTAATCGATCAGCTTAATCCGTCGGTTAAATAAAAAACCACAAATTTTTCAAGTATTTTCCGCCGCTCCGGGGCACGCGGTGCGGTCGTGAATTCTTATTAAACTAATCTCATTTCATCCCCCCCTCCCCACCCATCACACCACATACCGAAGAACTTTCGCAACTTCGATTTTTGGTATAAATTAATGATTCGACAAGTTTCGTAAGAATGCATAACAGTTTAATACAGCCGCCAGGTGTAGGTATTAGCCTCCACGTTTTAAACTGTACAATGAAAGATGACGGCGATGGGTCTCCGGCGGAATGGGGAGACTAAATGTTTAATTTTCCGAGTGAAAATTGGTCCGAGTGCTAAGGGTTGACACAAACAATTGTTTCGGAATTCTTTTATTGTGTCATTACAACCTCGTTCGGCGGCCATTCCTTTTGAACCGTATAGAATGATATTGGAAAACTCTGGATTTTGCCATCTAGATTTACGTCATTATTATTACGCATAGCAAACAATGTTTCAGATGAAGTTGAATGGTTTTGAGAGGGGCACATTCTGATGGTACATTTTTTGTAGGTGAACGAGTAAAGGACATATGAAGGTCATTAATGTTTTTTTAAATGGAATCATATATTTTTTATTGCATCAGCTAATGCTCCTTCATATTCTTTACAAAAAAGTATTAATCTATTTGTGTAAAAAAATCATTAGTTTAGGAGATATTTTAAGTATAATTTGTTAGGAAATCTTCTTCTCGATTCAGAAAGTGTTCTGATGAAAATGGTTGCCACATTGAACCTTTTCTGTAAATAGACATTATAATTAAAATATCTCCTAAACTAAATCATTTTTTTACACAAACAGATTAATACTTTTGTAAAGAATATGAAGGAGCATCAGCTGATACAATAAAAAATAAATGATTCCATTTAAAAAAACATTAATGACCTTTACACGTCCACCTACAAAAAAATGTACTATCAGAATGTGCCCCTCTCAAAACCAATCAACTTCATCTGAAACATTGTTTGCTATGCGTAATATTAATGACGTAAATCTAGATGGCAAAATGTGGCGCCCTACCCTGTATAAATGACTTCGGTTTAAGAAAATGCGGAGATCGCGAACTCGGTTGGCAACCTAATTATTCAGACAAGTTGAATATTTTTGGTCCCCCGAGTGAAAGTTTTATCTACATGTTTAAGCAAATGAGGAGAGACTGTGTAAGTAAGAGGACGAGGGTGGAACGAGGTTCGCGCTGTTGACGAAGCTAAGGGATGTATCCGCGTGTATGTATATCGCCGGTCGATGATCGTTCTGAATTCCATAAATTCCGCGCGACGATCTCTATTCCGCTAATAAAGCAGCCAACAAGTACGGGGGCTGGATAAAGGACACCGCGAAATTAGACTGCAACCCAGGCTCAATGGAATCCTTTGCATGCATTAATGCACTCCTGTGCTAGCAGAATCTGGGAATACGTTGGAAATGAGAATACACATCGCAATCATTGCGGCTACATTTGATTCCCATGCTGTGTACACACAGAGCCGTGTCGACGTACCCTCTCCCCTCTTTCTCAATGGTTCGACGAAGACCGCCCCTGTGCAACAGGGGAGGGGGTATATGGTTCGGGTTCATGGGAGTGGGGTGGGGCAGGGGGAAGCAGAACGGAAAGGGAAGGTGCACGTGCGTGCACTTTGCGGCCACCCACACGCACATCCTGATCCTGTGACTCCATGTCGAACCGACGAGTCAATAATCCGCCGTTTACCTGTTGCTTAAACCCTAGCCTAATCACTCTCCTACGTCTCCTTGAGGGCTCCATTCGAACCAACCCCGAGAAACTACCCCCGACATTCTTTGAGTCCATTCAAATGATTCTTGACGACGAACAACATTTTTTTATTCTTCCAAGGTCTTCTTTCAATTGCTGTATCGAAATTATGATAGCACCTTCACGTTGCAAACATTCTTGGGGAAACTGTCTCGAGAAGCGAGAAGGGGGAGGGGGCGCACGCTTATTTGATCGCTTGGAACAAGCATTATAGTTCCTCTATTTGTCGGAACGACGAAGAATCGAGAGGGACACGTATCCGCGGATTCAAGACGTCCCCGCGTGGGTGGAGCCTCGCGAAAGAGATGAAACGCGAACTGGCCCCAGATTAAAAGGTCCGCGAAATCGACGAGAGTCTCTGCACGAGAGAACCGTGAGGGGTGAGGGAGCGCGAGAACGAGAGAGAGAGAGAGAGAATCGAACGGATACGGTGCCGGCTCCGTATTTGCTCGCAAATAGAATGAGTTTCGCGTAAAAAGCTTTTCTTGCTCGTTTTTCGCGGAATTTCATTCGCCGGGGCCGGCTGACTCGGCGGCGCAAGAAAGGAGCTCGTCACGTGTCCACACTCGCACCCCCACCACCACCTCTCCGGTCCGTGTTCTCTACACGTTGTAAAAATACGGCAAGAAAACGCGTTTCCGTTTTCCGCGCGACGACGTGGCTGACACCGAATGGAAAACAAAGTCGGTTCACGTAGCTGTCGCATTATTGCCCGCGGCGATCGTCTGTCACGAATATTGCGCATTATGCCGTTTAACTCGGCCAAATTCTATCTTGTCCCGACACGTGCCGCGTCTGAACAATGACAACTAACAACCCTGGATCAAGCTGAGACGTACAATACTCGCCACGATCGTTTATATAAGATTTGATACAAAGTTTATTTCAATGTCCACCAGAACGATCGTCAAGTAATCCTTTTATACCATTTAGAAAATACTACAGTATTTTATCCATATAAGTCCCTAATACGGGTGTGCCGAGGGACATTTAGAATAAGCACATTTCAAAGGCTCGCTGGCGACTCTCCTTCCTTGCGCCCACAACTTTAATTGTCTTACACAAGTAGATATTATCGGAATTGGAAATTCCGATTAGGCGGGCTGACCGATATACCTCACCCGCATGGTGTCTTCCCTAGTAGCACAAAATATTATATATACATTCATATAATATTAAAAAGAGATTCAATCTCTTCTTAATATTTAAATATACATACAATATTTATTTTATATTAAGTAACAAATATTTCTTTTTAAATATGCAGGAAATATCTATTTCATATTGCGAGAAAAATATTTTTTTCTTATTATAAAACAAGTCTTTATGTAATATCAGAAATTATATAAAATTATATAATATAATATAAAAATTTCTTAATTGTGATAAGGTCCTTTGGAAGATAAAATGGAATATTCCCTCAAGCAGTGCACAGAAAGTAATAGATTCATAGTTTCTAATTTTTGTTATAACTTTTTCCTACATTTGAAAATTTTATTGAATGTTATTTAAATATTGAATTTATATTTTTTCAAATATTGGATTCACATTTACTTTATATTTTTTAAATATCTAGTTTATATTCTCTGAGTATTTAGCTTATATATTTTAAACATTCAATTTATATTTCTTGTACATGTATACAATATTCAGATCCAATATTTTTCTCATATGAAAAAATGTGGCTTGAAAAATATTTCTCCAATATTTTTGTGCTACTAGGGTTATTTCTCGGCCACCGAGGCCTCTCGAGCTTCACGGCCCTTCAAGGGGGTACACCCCGCCTTAGCAGGGATAGATCTGGGACTTTTACAGGTCAGACTTTTGGGACATTTATGACTAAAATACTGTATTTTGCTTAGATCGGGGGTTCTTACAACTTATCGTCACGTGACCGGCCCGTGGAGGAGTGGTGGACAAGTCCTAATCTGTCGACTACGAACCGACCCATCACGCATTTTAAACGCTCGGCATGCTCTTTTATGTGCGTCACCTTTCTAAAGCGTGGCTCGCATGCTAATCGCCGCTCCTTAGCGGCGAGAGTGAAAACGAACCTTGGGCCGGCTCGAAACGAAAATCAATGGCCGAACCATGATCGGCATGATTAACACGTTCATGTCATACGCCGCTGTTAGGCAACCATCCTCGCGCGCTTTCACGGTGATTCGTTACAGAGTCGGGCAAAAAATTAATCAAGGATTGACGAATAAATTTCTACCGTTACCGATTATCACAATTAACGATTGAACTAGATCGAATCAATCGCCCATTTTGTCAATTATTACCATTTCAATAATATACTTTTTCTCCCGCGGAAGAATTTCTTTGCTCGATAGGCTCGAATTGATTTGCAGACGCGAACCCTCGTTTTGACATTAATTACCATTATTATGCGCACATGAATGTTCGGAACCAGTCGAGTTGTCGGGATCGATAAAACTAGAGCGACCGTGTTGCTATTATTCCAGAATTTCGACGAAACGTTTCATTACTTTACAGTGGAAAACGCGCAAACCGAATTCTAGCCGTTTCTAATGGGACCCGTCAGTCTCAGCCATTTTTCTCGGGCGCTTATAAAAATTTTACGGACGTCCATCGGAACGGAACGAAACGGGTATAGTATTTTCCCGGTGTTGGCGCGAGTTCGGAAATTGTTGGAACGGACATTCTGTTCGAACAGAGAATTTCGAATATATTAATAAAAAGTCCGTCACAAATCACACAATCTTGACATTGTTCATATTAATCAAAATTAAGTTTTCTGCATTTTTTACTGATCAAATGAGGTACGTATTTGGTACTCGAACAACACTGTTCGGTAGACGAATACGTAAAAATTTCATCGAGATAACTGTTTCTCTAACTAGAACAGAGTTCGTATAGCAGAGGTTCCACTTGACCGAGTCTTACTCGGTGAAGTACAGACCGAATACTGTTGTGTTCGGTATCATTTTAACCGGAAAAGAGTGGCGCACAATCTCCCGTAAGATTCGTTAAAAAATCAGGCACGAGAAACCGAGGAGTACGGGTAAGCCTGAGAAGAGAGGATTGATGAGAAAAGGCTTTTGTCCAGTGGAATTGGCGATTCGTGCCTTGGCGGCTAGTAAAACCCGTCCGAAGCGAGTTCTCGCTCGTGAAAGACAGCGGCGGCGCTGCCGTGTGTAAACGTTGAGCGGCGGCATTGTCAGGGTTGAACCGTGACATCTGGAAGACGAGTAGCGGGTGCTAATTTTGATGAAAATGAGAATACACACCGGGGGCCGAGCGCGCGCTGTTATACCGCGCGAGTACTTCATTTGTGGTTTCCATGGAAATGGAGCGCCCGCGAGTCTACAGGGAAGAGAGTAAAGAGAGCAGAGGATCTGCTGCTGCCAGTGCGGAGGGACGCGAAAAGGGAGAATAAGCCATTTGACGTAGAAATCAATAAGGCAGCGCGGTGTGTTTGAAAAAAAGCAGCATCGCGATCCCACGCGTCTGGCAAAAATGCCCGGCTGCTCGGAAAAATAAACGAAACGAGAGTCCGCCCATGGAATGGGGGGCTGATTTACATTGACAGTGACGAGTCGTATCGCCCAACAGATCGCACAAAGCCTTCCTTTCTTCTTTCCTTTTCTTTCTTTTACCACGGACCTTTCCCTTACCCAGCTTTTTCCTTTTGCCAGATAACCGCCCTGCGTTGCTTCTAGCGTAATGTCCGATAATACGGATATTTCACTTTTCCTCTGTTCAAGCTTGAAAACGGAATCGCTAGAATTGGAACACCCTTCCACCGTTGGCCAGGCAATCGCACGATAAAATCGTCTTATCGAGATTTGTCGCGGAGCCGAGGACGAGCCAGCTCTCGAACGCTTTATTACGCTCCATATGAAATGCCCAGATTTATTAGCGCAACAGGAAATCATTTTTTCGACAATATATATGTTGTATTTTTACCACGCTTATATTAGTTTGCCGAGTTGTCGTTGTCGATGTTCTTGTTGTATGCTTCAAATCTTGAAATCGAATTTTAAACCACTTCCCGATGAGCTAGAGACTTGAAATGTTAAGCATACCTCGGAACTGGATGACAATGCAATATTTAAAAACCGAATTAGTAAAAAAAACTGTGCGTTTAGGAAATAAAAAAAATCTCAGCGGAAATCGAACCCGGGCTTTACTAAATACTCGGTAGTACGACCAGTATTACTGTCTTTCGTTGTATTTTAAAAAAAGACTAAAAAATAGAAAATAAAAATATATATAAATTTTTTTTAAAAACCGCTCTTATATTAAAATGCACTAAAAAGAAGGAAATAATTTTGTGACTATAAATAAAAGCGTGGAGCTTCCAAGAAGGTTACGTTAACGTAGTTTAGCGCTCCACGCTTTTATTTATAGTCACTAATATCCACAAACAAAATTATTTTTTCCTTTTCAGTGCATTTTAATATAAGCGTGGTTTTTAAAAAGTTTTTATATATATATATATTTTATGAATTCAGTTTAGAAATGATTCGTTCAAGCGATTACATGCACGACGAAATTCAAATCGCAACGATGAATTATACAGGGTGTAACCGTTAAGTTATGTCACCATTTTTTAGGCATTTCCAGTAGTGCAATTAAAAAATGTTTTAGACAAAAGTTTCTCAGTACTTGATGAGCCACATGTTCGCATATTCTCAAATCTGAAAAAATGTTTTTTACGTAAAAAAGTAAAGGTCACCTTGACTTTTTAAATGGCACTATATGTTTTGGACATCATAGGATTGTTTCTGTCCAGTGTTACCGTCCCGTGTCCCTAATTATGGCAACAACGAAAAATCTAATACAAAGAGCGGAGTTCTGTATCATTGAAGGTGGATCGCAGTTCGAACATCTAATGTAACTTGATTTATATTGTGAGAAATAATTCTTCATTACAATTACGTTTGCACAAAATTTTCAAGTTTGAGGTCATGCCAAGGTCATACTATAGTACACTGCTAAATTCGTCGCGACGTCAGAAACAATCCTATGATGTCCAAAACATATAGTGCCATTTAAAAAAGTTAAGGTAACCTTTACTTTTTTACGTAAAAAACATTTTTTCAGATTTAAGAATATGCGAACATGTAGCTCATCAAGTACTGAGAAACTTTTGTCTAAAACATTTTTTAATTACACTATTGGAAATGCCTAAAAAATGGTGACATAACTTAACGGGTACACCCTGTATTGTTACGTGAAAAAAGAATCATTCGAAATATTATGTTACTTTTAAACTACACTAGTCATGCGTTGAACAATCTATTTTAGAAAGGACCACCGAATTGTCTTGACTCAAAGACATTAAATTAGTTAAACCGGGGGAGGGCGATGCTATTGAACGTGGCCGGAAAAATTCGGGAAGGTGTCGGCAGCTACGTCACAAAGATCCCCGGGGTTGATCGAGCTGCCTCCGAAAGAAAAATTGCTTCCGTTCCATTCGCGGGGGAGAGTCGACCGCGTCGAATTCGTTCGGGGAGAAAATTTTTTCCGTGCGAAAAAATCGTCGTGACAGGTCGAATGGGTTGGCCAGCATGTGAAATTCGAGAGTGGACGGAGCTGCTCTCTCGAGCGGGCCTTTCTCGTTCGAAAAAGTCAACGATTGAATCGTGGCGGTGCGCAATAAACTCGAGCAAACGGTACCGCGATAAAGGACACGAGCGCCCGAAGAAACGGGAAGTGCCCAACTTTGAACTGTACATCCAGACGACATGGCTCCGGTTTGTTAGAAGTTTCGCGAATTCTAAAGGGATACTTTAAGCGGTTCACGGTGCGTGTCACCGGTCTCGACGGTCGAAATATTTTCCAAATCTATCCGAAAGTTCTCGAGCATTATTAATAATTCCGGGGAGAAGAAAAAAAACACCGATGTCAGCAAAATTCTCGGGGAGAGACCGTTGCGGAAATTTCTGTGGATTTTACTTACTTCTGGTTTTCGAGGATACGCGCTCGGTTTACGAGGATACACATCGATTGCGTTCTTACCTAGAACAGACAAAATCATACGGTTCCATGAATTCTTGTAAAGTGTTTCTGGAAAAGTGAAAGGTTACTGTGCATGTTTCAAATCTTTTTCTTGAAACGTTGGAGACACATTTTCAAGTTCAAACGTCTGTGGAATAGTTAAGAAATTTTGTCTCGGGAACGAATCCACCGCGAATTTCAAGATCGAAGCTTCTTCTTTGCGACTAGACCTTGAAACTCGATGTACGATCTTTTTTCAATGTTTCGCGGAACAAAAACGAGGAACTTGCTCGGAGGCACTAGTGTACAGCTAAGTTGATCGTATACGCTTCGTTCAAGGATCGATAAAGCGACTAGAAAAAATCGTACATGAACGTTTAAGATCTAATTGCAAAGAAAAATGTTCAATCTTCAAAATCACGGTGGATTCGTTTGCGGGAAGAATTTTTTCATAGTTCTTGCGAACGTTTGAAAACTGATTTCCAAATTTTACTGAGTAGGATGAATCATCAAGTATACTAATTGTTCTCCATCCTCTCTAGCAGTCCCTCCCTCCCCCTCTCTCTCTCTCTCCTAGTTGCGCATTCCGCAAGAAAACACAGAGAGGCAGCCGGTGTCTCTGGCCGTTATAAAACAAGAATTCACGGCTCCTTCGGTGCCGCGGCAGAGAGCGGTCTAAATAAAAACTCGCAGTATGTTCCTGGCTGTAGCCTGAACAGCCAATTTTTTAGCCTTCGTTGGTAGGTATCTCCTCTATACGTGTATATTTCTCTTTCTCTCCCACTCTCAATTGCCTCGCGAAATGATACTTCTTTGCCCTGCCTATTTACACACGCATTCTCCATTATTTCCGGTGAAATTAAGCCGCGAACCGTGCCGCGTTCTAAACGACATTCGCTGGATGCGCGAACACGCTCGGATACGCGCGCATATTTTGTAAAACATCATAAAAGGGAGCAAGAGAGAATGACGGAGAAAGAGAGAGCGAGAGAGAGAGTGGGAGAGGGAGATGACGACGACGACCACCGGTTTCGTTCTTCTTACCCGCTCGATGCCACCCGTGGAAACGAGCAAAAAGGCCGACGAAAGAAAAAGAGTCGCGCAGCTATTTCCTGCGTTTCGCGACGCGCAAATATCCCAAGGAAACGGCACTTTAATATCGCGCGACTCCGCGGGAAAATTTCGCCGTACGCAAAGAGGAACGAACGAGCCCCGGTTACCGAGCGCACAGACAGACACACGCGACGACGACGTCTACTCTCGACAGAGACGCCCCTGGCCGAAATCCAATTTTCGAATAGCTGCTTTTTTTGACGACGCCGCGCTGCGCCGCTCTATGGAAATCGGTGCTTCAATTTCGGTGGATATTCATTCGATATATTGTTTGAATTTTTTTATTTTTTGATATATTCGCATTGCTCCCGGAGACGGTCCAGTTCATGGCTTCATACTAGAGCTGCGACTTATGAGATACCTGTGAGATACCCTGGTAAACAAAAATTACTCGGGTACACAGCATTATCCGGGTACCCGGGTAAACAAAAATTACCCGAGTACCCGGGTATCACAAGGATAGACTGCGGACCTTTATGGTAAATGAAAATCGTTTGCATCAATTACAAGAAGGAGACGACATATTACGATTACTCGTTTTATTGAACGATTTTAATAATCTTAAATTAATATATCAGCGTTCTTTGGTTCTTTTCAGTGCTACAATTCCACACTCAACTTCTACGCGAAGCTATTCAGTTTACACTTTATACAACCGAATCGCATGAATTTTAAACAGAGACTAAAGTGACTAAACAATTTGGGTTCATTTCTAGCGGTAGCATTTGTCAAAAACAAAGGCAGTACGATCGGCCAGTTTTGATCATCATCTTCATATCAAGTTAATAAAGACAATTCATGAAAAATACTTAGTCATATATATCATTTTTGTAATATATGAACTAATTTAATAATCAAGTAAAGCATATGGCGTTGTGGCATAGATAATAATAGCTCTCGTAACCGGTTGTAACCTCATGAGATACTCGGGTACCCGGGGGCACGGCTGTCTTATGAGTTACCCGAGTACCCGGGTACCTGGATGCTCGACTATCTCAAGAGATACCCGGGTATCTTATGGGTACTTGGGTACCCGGGTATCTCATATACTCGGGTAAAGGTTGGAGCTCTACTTCATACGTCTTTGGAAACTGTTAGTATTTAAGTTCACCAAATAGTCTTTGATGTTTTTTCACAATGCTCCCTGAGCATGTATTTTCCACAAAATCACATACCTAATGTAGAACTAACCATACCCCATTATCATTTATCATATTTTATCTCGATATTCAATAGTAATGTTAATCTTGCAGCACTGTGTGCGCAAAGTCAACTAGATTCAAATTTAAGAATGATTGATTATTTTTCATTATGTTTATTAAGGCACCAATAATTTATATAACTAGCTTCCCCCGCCACACGTTGTTGCGGCACAATGTTTTTTAAAAGCATGTACGTGCTGAACGCGTTTGTGATAATCTATTTCGTTCAATTCCATTTTGCTTTTCGCGTTGCTCTCCGTAGTTCTCTCTCTGTCTCTCCCCCTTTTCTCTCTATCCCTATACAATCATCTGATATGTATAGATACGTATTGAAGTAAAAATAATATTCCACAGTTGGTGCCCGCCGGACGAACCGAAAATTCCGGAATAAAATGTGCCGAGATTCCGCAAGGTGATTGTATAATTGCGGGGCCCCTAACGAGAACGCTTGTATCAACACTCGTGTCCGTGAGGTTCCCGGAAATAACCGGGCTGAGATTATAGTTGAAAGTCGTCGGGAATAATGGTAGAGTTGTTCGCGGATTGATCTCGTCGGCGAGGTTACTCGTCCAAATTTACTTTGAAAAGGCAACGGGGTCGAAGTAATTTCTACACCTAATATTATATCGCGAGAGTACAGACGCGTATACACACGCACACTCACATCGAGCAAAGGTGCATGTACACGTGGGTTTTCTCTCTGCGAGTAAAAATGGCTAGACGTTTAACCGTTTAAACACACTAATTAAACGAAATTACCGTTAAACTACCGAACAAAAGCGATTTTAAATACACAAGTGCTACCCGACGAAGACAGATCCAAAGAACACCCTCGAGCCAACAGCCGCCGCTTGCCTCCGCCCCTGCCGCCGCGTAAAGTACACTGTTACGGACCGCTTTTTTCTCTCTCTCTCTCTATCCATTTTTCGTTTTACCATCCGTTTCCTTCCTTTTATATGGGAGCCCGACGGTCTGGGAGTCGACTTTCAAATAGAACGATTAATCTCGCGGAACGTAGGTAATATACCGTGGTTACGAAGAATGAAAATATTGTAATAGCCGGTGTCGAGTATAATGAGCGGGGAAAATGCGCTCGCGCTGCGTTATTCACGATACACCGCACCCGAAACCTGTTTCATCGCGAAAATTTCGGGAAATCGCGAGTCTAGAAAAATTTCCTCCTCTCGCCGTCCAGCTAACCAACCATCCCCACCATCTTCAATTACAAAAAGATCATTGGATTTTCTTGCACGACAGTACAGGTAGGACAAATATCTCCAGGTTCGATCGTTTGTAAAAAGATCGTGGATCAACGTTTAAGGTATCGTTGCAAAGAAAAATGTTGAGTCTTGAAAAGTCACCGGTGGATTCGTTCGCGGGAAGAATTTTTCACAGTTCCTGGCGGGCGTTTCAATATCCCGCAGTTTTCCTTCCGCTTATCGTTGGATTTGTGCCGCGCATACAGCCAGATGGAAGCAGACACGCGGCTGCGAGATGAGCGATAACAACAAATGGCCATTCTTTTCGAAAGTGATTCCGAAATTTTACGTCGTAGCCAATTCCCGTGCGCGAACAACAGACTTTCTTTCAGCGAGTTCTCCCGCAAGCTGATGGAGGTGGCGGATGAAACGGCTCGTAATAAAGGATTCGCGGATTCCTCGGGCGTTTGGTAGTTTGGGGCTTTGGGTATAAATAAAACGTGACGAAATTCTTGAGAAAAATAAGCGAAAACCGTCCGTCGCTCGCCCGTCCGTCCGTTCGCTCCGGGGGAAAACGATGAGCGATAACGACGAACGGAGGGAGCTGTATTCCCGTAACGGGCAATCTCGTTTCGACCGGGCCGCTCTTTCTATTCCGCGGAAATTCTCTGCGGTAAGGAAAGCATAATTAAAATCGAGCGGCAGAAATTCCACGAATAAAATTATTCCCGCGGTACAGGTTTCGTTTGCGAAAGACACATTGCTCTCCAACTATTTCCACAAAGGGTCGCCCCTCCTGGACGCGCTCTAGCAAACCGGAAACGATACGGTCCACCGTTGAAACCCAACCTCTACGAACACCCTCGATGCCTAACCTTCGATTAAAGCTACGTCCACGTAAGTTTCTGCTCGTCGCTACGCGAATTGTTCGATTCCAACGAGTCCAGCACGTAATACCTCGTAGATTCACCCACCAAACAAATTTCTTTAATTCTTTTACAGACGTTTGAATTTACAGCATTCTCGATCGAAATCGTGTCGCAAAGATCCCCTAAAAATCTCACCCTCCAACTAGTAGGCCCTACCAGTTAGGTAACGTCGGTGTACCTCGTTCGAAGGGTTCGCGGGCTCCTGAGCCCGGTGGGAGGATCGACGGGGAGTCATCCTAGATCGTTGCGTGGGCCGTGTGCGTGTGGATCGCGAGTTTTCTCATCAAAGGCGAACTAATTACGCAGCAGGTATCCTGGGCTCCAGGATTGCCGGGCCTCGCCCCACCCCTTGTTACCCCCTGATGCGTCCAGCGTTCCCGGTTACGAAATTCTCCCGGTTCACGATGAAATTTCAGGCTGCGATAGAGAGAAGAGGGCCCCCTCGCCTCGGTTTGCGAGGGATGAAGCGGATGTGGGAGAGGGAGGGTTGGTGCGAACAAGGGGGTTGAGAGAATCGGGCAGAGGATCCGGGGGATGGGGGAGTCCGGTTAACGGAGAAGCTGCCGGGGTGGTGGAAGGATGTGCAACGGGTGGAAATACAGACGGAACGAACGGACGTTGCTTCAGGGCTAAACAGTACGATGCGAGAGAGAAAGAGAGGGAGAGAAAGAGGATTCCGCGGGGGTGGATCGCGAGGGGAGGAAGGTTGAGGAGAAGGGGGAACGGGTGCCGAGAGCTTCGTTAAATAATTAATCGATCCGTAGCCCCGGCCTTCGCTGTCGAGGATTCCTTTCCATTCTATCGCAGTTCGCACAAACGTTGCGCTTTCTGAGGTTTCTCTCGTACACCCCTCTGCTCTTCCCCTCCACCCCTCTTTCGGCGACGTCAACGGGAAGGTTCAAAGGTGAAATCGCGCGATGCCGGACCCGGAAGCGGCAGGGGAAACTCCGAAACGATTCGACCATTCTACCGACAACGTTTCCCTCGGTTCTTTGCCGAACCGGTAGCTATTCTATGAGTTTTCGCATGGCAGTGGCGCGCGCGGATCAGTCATTTAGGTATGCAACAGACTGGATTGCTTCCTCGGATCTATTCGGACATTTTAAGCGACCTGTATACCAGCGGGATGCAAATAATTTCACGAAGTAGATCTTTCCAATCTTTTTCTTAAAAAGTTCAAGACACACTGTCAAACGTCTGTGAAAGCATCAAAACATTTTTCTCGGCGATGAATCCACCATGAGTTTGAAGATTGGAGCTTCCTCTTTACAACGAGATCTTGAACATTGATGTGCGATTTTCTTTTTTAGCCGAGCTATCGATCTTAACGCAGGGTACACGAACAACGATCTACCACACCGCGAGCAGCGTATAGGTTTGAACCAGTTCCTCGTTTTTGTGCCATGGAATGGGTAATAAGTCAATTTTCAAGGTCTCGCTGGAAAGAGGAAGATTCAAGCTTCAAATTCATGGGAGATTTATTCTCGGAAAAAATTTACTAACGATTCTACAGACGTTTCAATGTACTCCACACCTAGCATTCAAAATTAAATGGATCGACCAAAAAAGGAAAAAAAATCGGACATTTTTGGCGACCCGTGGCCGAGCGGGACGCAAACAATTTTTACGTAGAACAGCTCCATTTCGCGAAAAAATAAACGGTACTACGCCGGCATATTTCATTATTTCCAACAATCACAGACGCGAAAAGAACACGTCGGGGAAAACACCGTTTACCACCACCATTGTTTCACGTTTCTTGTTGTTTCACTTACTTCAAACACGCGGCCGGTATTTGCGTTTCCATCGCGAAAAATTCAAGTTGGTCTAACGAACATTTGTTGCTAAATAGAATCTTTCATTCGCTTCTGTACACTGTGAAATCGTTCTATTTGAACGAACTGATCTTTCGGCATTTTTAATACGGAAACGAGCGGGATTAATTAATCCGGAACGCAGGGGCATATATTTTTGTTATACTTTCATTATGTTGCTGAAAATTTTCCATTTCCATTTACTTAAAAATACACACTCTTGAATCGCGAATCGAAACCTGAACTGCGAGGCCTCAAATATTTATTTGCAGTCTTAAATAATCCCAGAAATATTCGAAAAAAATACACCAAACTGTAAAACACAGCAGGCGAGAGGAAATATCTTTTCTTTCAGAGCGACAAGAAAGAGTTTCACGATTTCTAGATCTGTCTCGCAGCTGAATTGAAGACGTCGGTTGAAAAAAAGATGCTAATCTGTTAAAATAAAGGGACCACTAAGCTCATAACGGATGGGGGATGAGGGGGTGAGAAACGTCTCCAGAGCGTCCTTCGGATCTTTCTATTGCGTTCTCGTGATCGTGTTGCTTTTCCTACAAAATTGGATCCACCCTTTACAAACTCTTCGCCAGATTATCGTCGTCCGTCGGTTCTCCTTCATTTCACCGGCGCGATTATTTCCCTGGATTTTCCACGTTCCCTCTGTTGTCCCGCGCTTTTCCGTTTCTCCTCGCCCACTCCACCCGCCCGCGCCAGACGAAACGAACTTGCTCGTACGCTCGAAGAATTTCCTCGCGAACGGCTCTCCTCGATCTTTCGAGTCTCGTTTCCGAGGAGACGTCTTTTAGCGGAGTCAGCTTCGAATTTTAGCCCGGCGAGAACCTGCTACGCTGCCGCGATCCAGCTCTGCATTCTCCTCGGAAAAAAGTCCCCCAGGATAAACTAGCAAAATTTCATTCGAAAGTTATCAGTATGCAGCGGCGTGCGTCTTTGCTATTTCAAGAATCGGAAAAATCAGGATCCGCCATTTTGTCGTGATCTCTCACCAACATGTGCGCGACGTTAAGCTGATTAAAATGATACCCAACACGACCCTATTCGCGTCATATTCGCTCGAGTAATCCACGAGTTTATAGAATCTCGCATAACCGAACTGATAGCGAAGAACCACTATACTAATTTCACGGGAGCAAATGTGCTGCGAATGACGTCGTGTTTGGACTCGTTTCACTTAGAAAACCATAGGGAACACGTCTACAACCATTCCAGACGTTAATAATTGAACAATGTTTTGCAACTAAATTAGAAAGTTACCGCAGAAAATTATTGTTACACGGAATCGCGTTAATTCAGTTCAGGCGTTCGGGTGGAGGGGGAGGGGTATGTGTGTGTGGTCGGCCTGATACTTTCGCCGTTGGGAGCGCAGCGAATCATTGATAATTATTTGGTATTCGCCTGGCTGCCGAATAATTACACCTGTTTGTTCGTGGCATTTAATACAGCAAGTATTATTTGATTTCGCGTCTATACTTACTCGCGCGTGTTTTATGAAATTTGGTAGGCGAAGCGCAACGATATTGCCCGGCCCGCGAGAGAGCGAGCCGGTGGAAGAGGACAACAACCAAAGGATAAATCGAACGCGAATGGGATGCCGGGAGCCGAAAAACCGTGCATCGTTCCCTGCCGCGTACGAATCAAAACAGCTTGTCGTACGTTGCATACCTGCCGCGCGCGATTGGCTTAACACATTCACCGCGATCGACACCCTTCGCATTCCCCTGCCAACATTATCCTCCACTTTTTATCGAACGTTCTACAACAAGTTTCGACAATATACAATTTCATACAAATGTTCGAACGTCCTGACAAATTCGGGACTTCAAAAATAATCACGTTCTTCTCGATTTTATAAAACACGTCCGCATGATATTTTCGAAAAATTTCACAAAACTTTATTGATTTTCATTATTATTTTACGGGACTGTTGTTGACGCGTACTCGCCGCTTTTCCGATTAAAACGATACCCAACACGGCACGATTCGGAGTAGAGCTCGGACTTTTACCCGGGTACCCGGGTATCTCATAAGATATAAGTCATAAATGATTTTGTGCAATTTAAAACAATAATGAAGGTAAAAGAACACGTTGATATATTAGTTTAAATTTCTTAAAATCGTTCAAGAGAATAAGTAATCGTAATATATCGTCTACTTTTTCCTACTGATGCAAACGATTTTTATTTTGCATAAAGATCCGCAGTGTATTCATGAGATATCCGGGTACTCGGGTAATTTTTGTTTACCCAAATACCCGGGTGTCCGGGTAATGCTGTTTACTCGAGTACCCGGGTACCCGAGTAATTTTTGTTTACCCGGGTGTCTCATAAGTCACAGCTCTAATTCGGAGCATGATAGCGGCTGCGGTGCACGATTCAGTGGAGCCTCTGCTATCCGAATTGGTGTAATCTACGAATTCTTTGTTATTCGAGTGTTTTATGAGTAACTGGTTCACGTATATGTGTTTCATGGTTCGCGTTGAAGTATCGAGTCAACAAGCATCGGTTATTTTCATCGGGTATTCCTAGTTATCATGATATTCGATGCAGGAAGTACATCGCGCGGTGCACGGAACGCGTTCCACGTGGCTGCTCGAAAAATTGGGCAATTTACGAATCATCGTTCTCCGCAGGCAACCCAATTTCAGCCGGGTAATTAAACGATCGTTAATTAACAAAGGAAACGCGGAACGGCACTCGGCTTACGTTGGGAATACTTCGGAAAACGGGGAATGAAACGCGTGTTTTTGACTAATTTCAGGACGCCGCTGGTGGAACGATAACCTTCTCCCTCCTCTCCCCCCCCCCGTCTCTCTCGTTTTTTCCCCCGAGGTATATCGATCGCCTGTCATATGGCGCGCAAACAGTAACGAAACGTGGGATAATTGAATTTTGAATTCGAGATGGTCCCTTGAATTACCGTGGCAATCACGCCATTTCTTTTTTTCATAGAAATATTCTAGTGCAAAAGTTGGTTTATGTATTAAATGTACCATCGTAGGTACCCTCCTCCGAAATAGAACGAAAGACGGTCCCCAACGGTCGCCTTGTATCGGAGAAAAACCCTTCACAATTCAAAATTTTTTAATATTTCAATTTCGGAAGATCAGATTTCTCACTTCGCGAAAAGTGAACGAAAATCCAGGAGTAGTATTTCAAAATTGGAAGCTCACCCTATATATGTGTAGCGGCCATCGGCACGTACATTTTAGGAACATTTGGTGTGCAAATGGTCGAGAAAGTTTATGGGACCCGTTGTCACACAGCTGTTTTTGAGAAAGCCGTTACTCGCCTTAGCGAGAGTTTTTAGGGTTTTATTAGTCACGTTTTAGCAATTAGATTTTCTTACCTTCGGCCTCAACAGCACGTACGGATACCATAAAGCTCGGGTTTCCGAAGGGACCGCGGAGCTAGGCAGATAAGCGACAGCCAGGCCTTGAGGCACCGCGGGCCCGTAGGAAAATCCGCTACATTACCAAATTTCCGGGACCGTCCCCCACGTTCGAAAGAACAAGGGAGGCACAGAGAAAGTCCCGCGAGATTACCTGATTGGGCAAGAAGAAGACGAACGTCCAACCAATCAGGAAAAGCTGGCCCACGAAGACTTGGGGCTAGCGAGAGGAGAGGACTTACAGAAAAGTTAGTCCGTCCTAAGCACTTGAGAAGTGAACCTTGTATTCAGAACATAAACGAAATAAACTGACACTCCTCTCAAAAAGATAGAACATTTGGTTAAGTTTCATCCTTTACCTACTTATTCTTTATATGTATATGACCAGAGTGAGACCCTGTTTTCTCTCGCATCTCCACAGCGTGTTTACAAAAAAGGGTAAACAGAAGCCACGCCGAATCAGCCTTACGTTGCCACGGAGCGTGCAAGAATACGGAAAATTCAATACAGTATTAGCAATAGTTTTTTACGAATATCTCGAAAACTAAAAGCGACCTCACTATATTGGAAAATGGAAAGGTTGTTCAATATGTGTTGCTGCGCAACGTATTTAATTTTCATGAAAATCGAAGTACAGTAACCGTTTCGCAATAATTACCAAATTATGAATTGTAGAAAAACAGTTTGTACAATTTGGACGAGCATTGGCCAACGGAAGAGGGCCAGTTCGCGGAAACGGAATTGCGATGATTGCGGCGGCTACAGGTAGCATATGAATACAGAGCGGGCGAGTCGTTTTCCGCATATCCAGTAAATTATCGTGGCGCGATCGTGATCGGCTTCCGAGAAATATTTCGAGAACCAGGGTGGAGTTGCGCGGCATTCCTAATATTTTCGGTATATTAATGGCAGGCGAGCGCACACATTCATTTAGTTTGCCTCGGAATTTCCGAGCTCTGGTGTATTGTTTGCAAGCATTGTCGTGTACGTGTTACTTCAGTAGGAAAGGTGGATACGATCCCGCGCGTTCATCCCATTTGATACCGGTGCGTCCGTGATGCGGAAGCTAATTAACGGCTCATCGACCAACCCGAACTTCATGCGTCTAAACGCACTGGATTAATTCGTATATGGACAGCCTCTCGGACCTCCGCATACAGACTTACAAATTATGATGGATCGCCGACCATTGGTTGCAACGCGACGAATTTTCAAAATTCATTCGAATTTATCTAACAGAGGCTCTCCACGTCTTCGTTCTCAAATGATTAATCTGTAGAACACTCGCCAGAATATCCGCGACATTTTCCCGATTAAAATGAGCCGAAGCACGACACACCAACAGATTACAATATTATTACAATAAGATTGCAATATTACAATATTAATATTATATAACTATGCCGCTATCAGCTCGATATTATCCTTTATTCATAAGATACTAGAAGTCCTTACAAATAGAGGATAATAACCGATTACCCAGGTCTCACCATGAGGAGGTTGTACGAATGCAATATTCCTGCTGGCTCCCTTTCTTACAACGACCGACTAATACTAAAAATCTATATATTAAGAATCTGTACTAAAATATATACTAAAAAATATAAACTAATATAAAAATAATACTAATCTATATATAAAAACGAAGTCCTGACTCACTCACCTATCAACGCCCAGACTAAACCCTTGGCTCTAGAAAGCTGAAATTTTGCACAGAGTTTTCCTTTATGATCTATACAAGGGATAAGAAAGGATATTTCAAAATGCAACTCCTAAGGGGGTGAAAAGGGGTTGCATATCCTTGAAACTTGGTCTTAATGCTCTTTAATGTAATTAATCAAACACCTATTTCGGAATTTTACAAATTTCAACCCCTAATTGGATGAAAAGGGGTTGCAACGTTTGTATGAGGGATATATTGTTCGTGGTCTGATTTACATCATACTTTGTCTTAATGATCATTGATACAATCTGAATGGGTTGAATGAGGGGTTAAAAGATTTTATGGAGAAACAATATCAATTTTCGAGGGCATTAAACAGCTTTCTGTGCGAGCGAAGCCGCGGGGAAAAGCTAGTTCTATTATAAAAACACTGCTGCCATCCAGACCAGTTCGGATAAGGGAGGATCTACTAAATCGTGGATTACTCGGACACCTGTGATCCGATTAGTATCGTATTTGGTATCGTTCTAAGCAGAAAAACGCCACAGATAAGTTCCCAAAAGTTTCATAAAGAAGTAATTAAAGCCGCGGATGTAGGATTGAAAATGATTCGTTGGTATGGCTCTGCTTATTGATTATGTAAAGTCGTAAAGGAAGAATAGATCGTATCGCGTCACGATCGTGGATTCAATTAGCTGACTATTTTCTACGAGCTCTACGATAAATCAATTGTCATCGGTGGTAGCCGTCTCGGATGCCTCGATGCATCGGAGATACGTACGCGGTCGATCGAGAAAGTAGAAAGTTCACGAGACAACCGTGCCAACAGAAAGTTTTCAAGTGTAAACAATCCTCTCGGATCTGCTATCTTAAATCCGTCCGGAATGCCTGTGTATCAAACTGGAACAATAGCGGCCACACGAAAGGTCTATTGAACACCGTTCATCCCACTGATCTTCACCGATAGACCTAGATCGAGGCCGTTCTCTGCGTTAAAGCCATGCTCGAATGCCGCTGGTTCAGCACGATCAAACAACGCCTTCCATTATGTTTGTTGCACATTGAAATGATTTCGACTGGTTCGCGCAACAATTTCACTCCATCCCACACAATCGAAAAGTCTTGCAAGATGCGGCTCATCAAATTCATGCAACTATTTTATGAAACAGAAACAACACATCGCTCGGACTACACCCTTCGTTCAAAGATCGATAATTCGGGCGCAAAATAATCGTAGATCAATTCTCAAGGTCTTGTTGCAAAGTGGAAGGATTAATCCTAGATTTACGTCATTATTATTACGCGTAGCAAACAATGTTTCAGATGAAATGAATGGTTTTGAGAAGGGCACATTCTGATGGTACATTTTTTTGTAGGTAGACGTGTAAAGTAAAAAAAATCATTAGTTTAGGAGATATTTTAATTATAATTTGTTAGGAAATCTCGACTCTCTGGTCAATAAGTGTTCTGATGAAAATGGTCGCCACATTGAACCTTTTCTGTAAATAGACATTATAATTAAAATATCTCCTAAACTAATGATTTTTTTACACAAATAGATTAATACCTTTCTGTAAACAATATGAAGGAGCATCAGTTGATGCAATAAAAATATATGATTCCATTTATAAAAACATTAATGACCTTCATATGTCCTTTACACGTCCACCTACAAAAAAGAATGTACCATCAGAATGTGCCCCTCTCAAAACCATTCAACTTCATATGAAACATTGTTTGCTATACATAATAATAATGACGTAAATCTAGATGGCAAAATGTGGCGCCCCACCCTGTATGGTCTAAGGGATCAACCATCAAATCCCCGTTCGATTCATACGTGAGAAAATTTGTTTAACGTTTCTACAGACGTGCAAACTTCTAGCATTTTCGAAAGAAAATGTGTCCCCAGTTCTTTGACTTGCTGTCTCGTGGAAAAATATATTCGGAAAAAATGAACGACGCGGTGTGAAAGTAGAGGGTTCAAGGTTTGAAATGAGTGTAGGTGTATCGTCGTGCTAGCTTTTTCAATGAAGTTATCGGCAGATTGGTAACGTCTAGATTCTCGAATTCCATTCGTAGAAGGAAGGCGCTGCTTGACCCAGTCTCGATCGGGCACGAAAGTTGGACCTCTTTCATTGGACGACGCCGAGGCCTGGCGAGGAAAGTTTCTGGCGCGAAAGAGCAGGCGGGAGGTCGGTAGGAAGGGGCGGTTAAAGTTCTGTGGCCGCGTCGCCCGCGATTACGCGAACCGCAGGATCGTAGCTGTTGCGTTATTCACGGCAGATTCGTACACACGGTTAGTGCCCGGCGTACTTTATCGAAGCTAACAGGTTCGGAAGTCTGCAGCTAATTAATTTCAGCTTTGTATACCGTTGTCGTTAAACATTTCCTCTGTCGGACAGCCCCAGTGATTGCGTTGCCCGCCCGATGAAATATTTAACATTTCGAAATCGTTGGGGTTAACCCGCGAAACACAGACTCTGTAGTCGCGGTTGCTGTCGAAATGCCCTGGGAGGAGCGAGTTCTAGGCCCGCTAGAGAACTCATCCTCGGTCTATCTAAGTGATCCTCCCCCCTCTCCGCTCATTCACGTGACCGGGAGATAGTTAGAGCGGAGAGACAAGTCCCAATCTAGCATCAAAAAGGGGCCTCTGGGAATTGGGACACGTTACTCCACGAGGAGGATCGAGGGTGATGATCGGTTATGATGCTTGAGGATTTGGGGGATCTGAAGGGTAACAGGAGTACAGGAGGTTGCTTTGGTGCATGACAGGTTTGGGGCCTGAAGGTTTGGGATGAGGACGTTGGTGTACAGGAGCTGGTGATCTGAAGGGTTAAGGCCACGAGAATAGGGATCTGAAGGTTTGGAGATTGGAAGGTTAGGGTACATGGAGCTGAAGTATAGAAGGTTGGGGTAGAGGAGGTGGGGATCTGAAGATTTGAGGTAAAGAGGTCGGAGTACAAGAAGTTGGGGCACAGGAGGTTGGGACGCAAAAGCTCGAGGTACAGGACTGCTAGCATAGAAGGAAGCCAGCAGACTGGATCTTGACTAGCAGAGAAAAATATTCGAGAGCCTCTGACCCAACTCCGCACACATCCTCGCACCACTCCAGGTCAGCATCAAGTTAATGACGTTAACGTCGAGGCAACTCACCGGCAGGCTAGCTGGCGGGTATCCACGCGTTGTCCGAGGAAACTCACGGGCAAAGTTTCCGTCGAGAGATGGAGGGGAGAGCCTCGCGACGTTCCCCAACTTCCGGTAATCAACTTCCCCTCGGATAAGAGCATCGTCCAGGTGAAAGGACACGCGACACTCGAACCGTCTCCTTCCAGAGAGTGGGAGAAAAAAAGGAGCGGGTTGTAGAGAGGGTAGCAGCGGGGTTTGGGGGGATCGATTCACGTTTTAAATGGCATCGGTCGTGTTTCAGAGAGCGTGCGGGACTCCGGTGGCGACGAGAGAGGAGATCATCACCGACCTGGCAAGGTGTCGAAGAGGGCGAAACCCCTGAACCCGGACGAAAACGAGCACGACGACTACTACTACGAGGACGTGGATGAAAGAAACAATCCGACGAACGAGGCACCGGCCGTGCCGCCCGGATTCCTCAGCCCCTCTGTGCGGGAGTACCTCGATCTCGGTAAATCGATACCCGGTACGTAAACAAGAACATCTCGCGGAAAGTTACCCCTTTGCCGAGATGCCTTTCCTGTCTTTAGCTCTCGCTCTCTCTCTCTCTCTCTTTCTTGGATCCTCTCTTCATCTAACAGCCGTTAGCAGCCACCCCTCCTGGAATTTCCTCTCTTCCGTTGTGTCCCTCGCATGCCTTCAACGTTGAGCGCGTTCCACACTCTTGGCTGGTCGCTTTCTTAGCTTCTTCTTTTCTGTTTCGGTGATTTTTCTTCCTCTTTGATATGCCGACCTTCGTTTTTGCCTCTTGTTCTTTCATGTACCCTCTGGCACCTTTGAGATCTTGCACAGACAGAGGGAGCGATGAGTACTGGGGTACAGGAGATGTGGAGCTTAATGAATAGAATGAATAAATTGAGAAAGCTTTTAAATATCGATAAAACTGATTTCGAAACGGCAACAGCAATTGGAATGGGATTCGAAGGTAAGCCGCGCGTCGCAGAAGATAATACGCCTCAATTTTTCCGAGACATCGTTGGTCGTAATAAAAACAATCTCGACGTCGGTCGGAAAAAATACACGGACATACCTGTCTCTCTGTCTCTCTCTCTTTCTCTCTCCTCGACATGCAATAATTGTCTATGTATCTTACGGTCTTGCTTTTCGTTCAGCTCGGTCGGTTCGCGCAATTACATAAAGCGCTCGTTTAAACCCGAGGATCTTGTTGAAGGATCTCTCTCTCTCGCTCGTTCGTATATACTTGGACATATAAAAGAAAAAACGAGAAGAGACAGAGGAGAGAAGACGAATTTAAACAAGCCGCTCCGCTCCTCGTGAATCGACCAATCTACACGGTTTTACTTACGTTTCCGCGAGGTTCCTTCGCGATCCTGTAAAAAATACAGGGGAAATTGTCCACCGTTTCCGAATCTTAATAAGATCCACTGGAATCTCGGAGTTGCGTAAAACTGTCTAGCTTTAAATAATAAATTCGTTTCGGGATAGGAACTATTACGTGGACTTGAACAGAGTGAAAAATAATTGTAGATGCGTTCCGATGTATGGAACCGTAGATTTCGCAGGGGCCGAACAATCGTGAAGGATAAAAAGAAGAAAATAGAATCGATCGATCGGTCGATTCATATTTAGCCACGTGCGGTTAAGTAGAAGTCACGCTAGTCTGCCTTTCCCATTAGCTTCTTTGAAAGTGTTTCACTGACCTGGCCTAACGCAGGGCTCGGAGACTTTTTTCTTGCCGCCCTTTGTGCAGTCTCTGTACTTTCTCTATCTCTCTCGCTCTCTCACTCTCTCTCGTCCCTCGATAATCGATCGATCGTGAAATATCCGCAGCCGCCGCCAGCAAGGTTCCCGGCCGGAAAATTCCTATAATGTAGTCTGCGAAGGGTCGACGGAGCTTTGTACGGTAGCAACGTGCGTCGCGCTAAAAAGCCTCTCGTCGCAGGAACGGGATTTATGCGAATACGCGTGTAACGGCCGATTAGAAGATTCACGCGGTAAATTAAATGTTATTAAGCGGAAGAGGATGATGCGTTCGGCGTTTTCTTCTGGCGCGCTGCTGATACCGTGAAAAGTATGGCCGAGGAGATAGCGGGAAACGAGGTTAACACGTTCCACCCACCGTACCGGGCGGGACTAGACGCTGTATTTTGCATCCGCAGACAACGTTGAGATACGACCTCCACTCCACCGTGAACTAATACACCGTCAAATTACTGTAACGCCGGCTTTACAAGGCGTATACCGCATTCGAAAGGCGAGAGACTCTCAAGTGGAAACTACGGCCACTCTGGACATCGAATTTCGTCTTCGGGTCGTTCCAAATCGATCACTTTTCTTCACGTCATCCTTCCATATGAAGCGTGCTGCGGATCTTAATTAGGAATCCCCATTTCACGTGTATTTCATGTACACGTACCTTACTACATGTAATTTTAAGTACACGGGTATACGTGTACCATTTCACGTATACATAAATGCACGTGTACTATTTCACGTATATTTAACGTATTCGAATTTTAATTCGTTTTAATTTTTAGGATACACTTACTAATTTTCGCAAGCAAAATAGGGGTACACATAAATTAATATCAATGTTCGAACAAATTATACGACTTAAAATGAGGATCCATTGATTCACGTGTATTCAAATATACATACGGGAAATAGCACACGTGTAACCATGTACTTAAGAAGGCACGTACTGAGGTAAGTATAATACGTGTAGTGAAATACACGTGAAATAGTGCAACGTGTATACGCGAAATAGAACACGTGTATTATTAATACACGTACAAAACCACGGTCTCTAATCTTAATGCGTTTGTGGTTTTAAAAATTAAAAAAAAGAAATGCTAGAACATAAAATTCCACAGAAAACATTTTACGTGATTTCACTTTCTTCAAATTTGTCCACAAAAATTACATAGAATTCGGATCTCGCTTGCGAATTTTTAACTGGAGCAACTGTCTGTCCTATCGAGCTAAATCTTTATTCGATTTATTCGCACAGCGTTGAACAACTGTGAAATAATTCATTCAACCCCGACAATTAACTTTACAAATGTCGAAAGATGTCTTTCTTCAGGGTGAAGCCAGAATTCCACGAAGCAGAGCGGCAGCTCTCGGTTTATCGAATCGCCTAATCCGGGATTAGAAATTACGAAACATCTCCATCGGTGCAGGGATGTTACGGCGGTGGAACGGGGCTCACCAATTTGTGGACGGGCTGCCGCCACTGTAAACGCCTCCATTGTCCCAGAATTCGCGGTGATCGATAATCGACATAACGCGGAGAAGCTCGGCGCGTGGCCGACCGAAACGTCGAAACCATCCTGGACCCGTCTTGGGACAAATCGTTAATCGGATCGCCAACGAGAAAAATAGTTACGAAGGATTAAGCGTCCTTGTCGCACCGACGGACCATAATCCGATATTACAATATTAGATTATTGCTCGCCAATAAGAGAAAGAAGGACGACCGGGGGTGGGGGGATCGGGAAACGTTTAACAGTTCAACCTCTCGACCAGTCGATTATTCGTAATATCGTTAAACTTTGCAATCGGAGCTATTAAAATCTTTTTTAAAACCACGGTTATATTAGAATGTACTAAAGAAGAGAAAATAATTTATTTAGACATTACTGGCTACAAATAAAAGCGCGGAACGCCCACGAAGATTACGTCAATATAGTTTAGCGCTCTCCACACTTTTATTTATAGTCACTAAAGTTTAAACAAAATTATTTTCTCCTTTTTAGTGCATTTTAATATAATCGTGGTTTTTTAAAAGTTTATATATATTTTTTTTTAATGGAACGCAAGGTATAGTAATACTGGTCGTACTACTAGTAAGATCTTTTTATTTCCTAAACGCACAGTTTTTTAAAAAAATTCTTTTTTTAATATTGCATTGTCATTTAGTTCTGAGCTATGTTTAAAGTTTGAAGCCTCTAGCTCATCGGGAAGTCGTTTAAAATTCGATTACAAGATTTGGCGCATACAAGAAACAACACGGCCAATTCATATAAGCGCGGTAACATGATTAATTCGTTCTAATGTAAATAAAAAAACAAATACTCGTATCAACTACTCCTTCGACAAGAAAATCATGTTTGTATTTGTTCCTCCGCATTTTTCTTGTGAGAAAGCATTTGTCAGTGAAAGAGGCAATCGAGAAAGAATTGCCGAGAATATGGAACAGTCGACGAGAAACGTTTGTCGGCTTCTAGTGAAACTAAAGTGTCTCAAGAGACATCTCTCTCTCTCTTCTTTAAGAGTGATCATTTGCATAATCTTCTGCGGTACAGTGGTGTTGAAACCATCGAACCCGTTCATTCCGATGGTATTTGAGATAATAGTACAATTACTGTGATTCCCCGAGCTTCATGGTTCCGGGGCTTCTCAGTTCTAGCCCGAGGGGTTGGGAAACTGTTAGAATACTAAGACTAACACTGTTCAACTGGTTTTCTAGTTTCATCGAGGCAATTTATTTCAATGCGAAGAACGAAATTCTGTCGGATCATCTTTCTTAGGCTACCATCTAGAATTAGCATGAAGTTCGGTAATCTAATGGTACAAGGTATTACACTGAATCCAATTCCGAGTGTTGTTTGCCTAAGTCCTCGACTCGCCTAAGCTCCGGCGATAGCTGTCGAATGGCTATGATAAGGAGGCATATTTCTGGAATTCAACGTGGAACTCCTCTGGCTCCGTTAGTATACCACCCAAATGCCTACACATTATTGTTACGAGACGTAAAATCTAATCGGATTTAAAATAGATGGAAAATGCTAAGGAGTTTTTCGAAGTAAAAAAATGAAAATATAGCAGGGTAACCGGAGGAAAACTTAGATCCTTTTGAAAATTTCCGCGCGCCGCTCACAAAAGACCGTCGCACTTATTAAGAAACGGCTACCTTGGAACGGACCGCGACCATTTGAATAGCAAATTCCGTATAATGAAAGTGGGGGTTGCCTTGTAATGTAAAATAACATGATATAGCGCGCGCACACACACACAGCCACGTACGTATTAACTACAAGAGTTATTGTCTCGGGAAGGGTTCGGCCTTTCGCAAAATTGCATGGTCTTCGCGAATTAAACGATTTTTCACTCGTATCCCTTCTAACGTTTAACAACATATTTCCTTGCAACATTTGCACCAGCGTACTCCTGACACTTTCCCGATTGAAACGAGTCCAAACACGGCATCACTCACCCCAGATTTGCACATTTGATATACTTTAGCGACGTCCCTCGTGGTGGTTTGGTTAAGCGAGGTTCTACAAAATCGTGGATTACACGGGCAACTTCGAATACCTTCGTGCTTGGTGTCGTTTTAATCAGGAGAACGTCACGAACGTATTACTATTTTTTCACGAATAAAATATTAAAGACGAAGTAGTTCTGCCATGAAATTTGATTTTTGTTTGGGTTCAAAGACCAAATATCGACGGATTAAACGGATGTTATAGCGATACCGTGTTACAGGAGGCGTGTTCGGAGTTTTTCCAACGTGTTCTGGTACTTCTTTAATTTGTTGATGTTTTCGACGCACAGTTTCGATTAATTAGTAATTTTTGCAATTTAAACGTTAGGGGAAAAAGATTAATTAATTGATCGAAACTGTGCGCCGAAAACAGCAACAAATTAAATATTTAACATTTAAGATTCGTGTGCATAATTCCGGGATCGTAGCCTCGATTCCCGATCGAAGGGAAGCGAGGGACCGTTGCGCGGCAAATGAAGGACGAATAGATTCGGGTATGCGTCAGGAAGAAATGTCTCCATCCTCCAGCTTTCTCTGTTTTATGTTTCCCCGTGGCAGCCATCGTCATAAAGTCAGTCAGACGAATGGAACGAGAGAAGTTCGTCTCTCTTCTATCCTCTCTCTCTCTTCTTCTCTCGTTCGTCTCCCGGCTTCGATCCTGCTGTGTTCGTTCGACGCCCTCTATCACGCGTTTCATTCGTCTTCGTCGGATTCGACGGCGCTCGCATCCACCCCTAAGTCATTCGTGCATTGAGAACGAGACCGACGAGTTAGTTGATGTGAACAAGGATCACAGGGACACTCTGACGGAGGGTTCTTCCACAAAAAAGAAATTTCGCAAAATTACGAAACTTTGGGAACATGTAGTTTACTCAAAATTCACTTTGTGGACGTTCCAACTTCCCCTTCCACGACGCTGTCCCCTACCCTGTTCGCTATGTTTTATAAAACGAGGTCTCACTACTCAAACAGAGCCTACTGAAAAGTTAGCCCAAGTTTCCGAGTGTCGCACTCGGTCGCGTGACTAACAACGCAGCAAATGACGCAAATCGATCGGGGACTTGCCTCGAACGGTCCAATTTTTCAGCAGGAAATTACGAAGCAGGTAACCGGATTTCTCTCGCGTGAGAGAGAGAGAGAGAAGTGCAAACAGACATTCTCGTGTCGTAGGCCTGGAATTAATAAGCGAACCTGGGCGGCGTGCACGCCAGTGTCAAAGCTTATTATTCTCCGACCGATTTCTTCTGCCTGTTCTCCTCTTTGTCGCTCGTTCTCCGCTCCCACCACCGAGCAAATTCCTCCTAACGAGTCCCCAAGCAATAATATATACTTCCTTTGATCGGGGGAGGGGACGGGAGCCATTGCTCCCCCCGTCATCTCGCGGACAATTACGAAAGGATGCAGATACTCTTGCATCTTCGACTCCGTTTCTTCCGGTTCTCTCTTCCCCCCCCCCCTTTCTACTCTTCCTTGTTCCTCCTCTTTTCAACCCAGTTCCGATACGAAGGGAAAGCTCCTTGCGAACGCGAGAGACTTATTCGTGTATCGTTCCAGACTGTAATGCGCCTTCGAAGAATGAACTCCCTGTTGCCACTGGCGTCCATTAACGAATGTATGCCGAAGGATTTCATCGACTTCCTTATAATAATGAGAGACGATTCCCGTGATATTCCTTCCGCCTTTTAACGTTTTTAAAACCCTCTTGTCGGATGCTACGCTACAGTCTGCCAGGCGAAATCATTTCTTTCGAATCCTCTTAGCTTCTCATCTGTTTGTTATCAGCAGATCCAAAGAGAAGTAGCTTCAACCAGATCGTGACTAGTCCGTAATACTCTGGCAGAGAGGGGGTAACTGCATTCCCCTCAATTCGAATCAATTCGATTAAAACAAATGTCACGTAACTAGCACGGTACTGGCAGAGTGGGGATATCTGTATTCCCCTCAACTCTCTTGGTCTGGCAATTCTTTTAGCCCTCATACGTTCCTCGAAAATAGCTGTATAAAAGAGATTAGGATAACAATTCATTCATTTTTAATTTACACGTTAAATCAACACATTATGTTTCATTTGTAGCGTCACATGTTAAAGAAATACATCTCACGACGTAGACATAAAAGAACGAATAATTTTACAGTATGTGAAACTATTGAATGGGTGAATTTTCATCCCGAGGAACGTGCGAGGGCTAGCAACGCAGGTGTATCGAAACGCAGTTATGAGATTTAGGGAAATTTCGAGCAGTAAATACAGTGAATGAGAAAAAATAGATTTAGTGCGTGATTGAGGTACAATAGAGTAATTAAAGATTAATTGGTTACAGGGGGTTGTTTCGAGTGGGAAAGCTTCTTACGGAATTATAACCGGACCGGGACTAGCTTTTGCTCACGGTTGTCGCTGTGTCTAAACAACTTTGCATCAATATGGTGCCCTTGCACAGTTCGTCCGACCCTCCCACACCCACTTCGCCATCTCTGGCACCGCGTTGCCATTCTCCCCGTAGCTCGTCGCTTCTGCCCCATAGCTATTCGAATCTCATTCGACGAGCAGCATAGTTTCACGTGGCGGATAGCGGGGATCTCACCCGGCCCAGGTATACATATATACGCTTGTTGTTACCGTGAACAGAGACGGAGCTAACAGCCGAAGGGAGAGCGAGAGAGAGATATGGAGGGAAGGGAGGCGATGAGACTCTATAGAGAATGGAACGTGCACTTTCCACCGTGGTCGCAAACTCGTCCGTATCGCAGTGACATCCATACGAAATTCGCACCTTCCGCCAGCTTGTCCGACCTGTTTTGTCACAAGGAAGAGATTCCGTGTACCCGCATGGAATAAACGTCCTCGATGCCGCCCCCATCTTCCTCGCGCCTGGCCCACCCTTTTCAATCGCTTCCTCCACCTTTGTCACCCCTCTCAGAGAGAAAGAGAGAGGGAGAGAGAGAGTTCTCTAGGTGCCACGATCCCTCTCGACTCGCACGGTGTCGTCCAGGTAATTATAACTTTGCCATGCTACGCGTCGACGCCGCGAAACGTATCCATCGCGTCCTCTTTTCATTCACCGAGATGCAAAACTTCCAGCTTGCGATTATTTCGTTCTTCCTCCTCCCTCGCGTAATACACCGTGCGAGAAGTCACAGATTTTTTACACCTTCTCGATACACAATTATCGCCGGAGAGATATCGGTTCAAGTTCAGAGACAGTGAAGAGTATAGTCAAAAATTTTAAAAATTGCATTAAAATTTTCCGAAATTGTAAAAAATAGTGAAATTATTTTTAAAAAATAGCAAAACTGTGGAATACCAAAAAATTGCAAATTTGTAAAAAACAGTCAGATATAAAAAGAACAGCGTTGTTTGAATAATTTAAAATAACACTTCTCAATGTATCACCTGGAGCTATCTACACATCCTCTGCCAGTTAAATCGGAGCACCACGTCGCAGAAATTTTCCCACCCGTTCTCCGGAAGTATCCGAAGCGATGCTACCCAAGGCGATGTCCTAAACAACCTAATTTCTTATGCGGAAACCGGTTTCTCGATAAAAGATGAGCGAAAAATTTGTCGGCAACGGTTCCCGGGGACAATAACTCAAAAAGAGCACGGTACGCTAGGAGAACGAGTGAAATAAAAATGGAAAGACAACAAAAAAAGAAACCGGGTGTTCGAGAGCAGCGAGGAGACATCGGCCGGCGGAAAGAGACTCGAAGTGCTCTCGCAGTTCTCCTATGAAAGCGCAAGGAGAAGGAATGTCTTCGCGGAGAAATGCTGTCGTTCGTCTAATTTCGCAGCACGGTCCGACGGTTCGAAATGAAATTTCGCACGCAACCGAAGCGGATGACGAGCCAGCCGCGCAAAATACGGGAACATTTTTACGACGGAACAAAGTTTCCCGTCGTGCCGGCGGAACTTTTTACGCTCGTATTTACGGGGCAAGCCGTCGTAAATCCGTGGGCACCAACGCGTTGCCCCCACCTACCCCTCCCCGCGTTCCCGACGACCTGATTAACCCTTTGGAAAGCAGGAGACATGTAATTACCGACTTATCCCCGGATAACGCAATCGTTAAGCAGAAATCATCGAGAAACCTGGACCCCCATCAGCATTTCCGTCCCTGACCCCTCATGCCACGAAAAAATTCTGCGAAAACGTTCAGAAAACTATTTGTTCGATCCACAGAACAGATTTTTCCGTGATTCTAAAATTCCACCGATCGCGATTCCAACTGGGATGTCATGCTAATCGAATCTTTTCGACGGATCCCCAAGGCGTCCAAACAGAGGGAAGCTATTATTCAGGCGTCGGGGCAGGGGGCTGTACCGGGATCCGAATTTCGAGCGGAAATCTCATTGAACGACATAACAGGATATAGTACGATTCCGGGGTTTGATAGTTGCCGAAGACAAGGGTGGCGAGGGGGAGTTAGGTATCCTTGCGATGATCCCTAGGAACCAGGGAGAGACCGATCCGCTTCTGGCTGCATGATTTCCGTGAGCGGATAGACTGGAACGTGAGCAAAGCTCCTATCCGCAGACTGCTACCCGGTTTGATGTATCCTCGATTAATCGGTGGAAGTGCCAAGGGGCGAGATGCACCGTACGTGCTCGACTCGCCTGACACCTGTATTACCTGTACAAAGCAGGCGCCCCACCAGGTATCGACGTTCGGCTGTCAACTCTATAACTATGTCCTGCACTTAACCGTCGGCGCCCGGTTACGCGCTCCCCTGATTGATCATTATTGCAATTATAACAATAACCGTTCCTTCCCCTCCGATAACCCCCGGAAATCAATAACGAACGTGTTACATAATTCTGGCAACTTCGGCGTTGATCAAATTTTCCCTTACAAAAATTTATTTATTCGCTTTTGCATAACACCCTATATAATTTCTTCGATATCCTTGTAGCACATGGAAATACGAATCCAACGACTACCATGTCCATACCATTACGATCATTCGATCCGGAGATATTCCTGTCTGAAAGGTGTCCTCTGCATCAGGCTTGGCCCAATTGTCTCACTTTTCAGACACGGATTATCTCGAGATCGACTGATCATAACTATATCGTGATTATATTCGTTGGAACTGTCTCTTCGCGCTCTACAACCACATCTGAGCAGAACCGTAAATTGTCGTTGTACAAAGATTATCGACAGACGATTCGATTCGGTCGAGACATCGTGTACAGCGTCGAAAGGCTAGATATTCTCGGAGAGGAGAGCAGGAGTGCTCGCAGACCCAAGAGACGTTTTCGCATGGTTTTAGAACGGTTTGCTCTAAAATGTTCGCAGGTCGGCCAGGCACGGACTACCCGGTGCTCGGCAAGGTACCATACACAAACTTTTACTGCGACGATCAACCGTACCCGGGGTTCTTCGCGGACGTCGAGACGAGATGCCAGGCGTGGCACTACTGCGACATCGACGGCCGCCAGGCGACATTTTTGTGCCCGAATGGCACGCAATTCAGCCAGGCGGTGTTCGTATGCGACTGGTGGTTCAACGTGAGGTGCGAACTGAGTCCTAAGCTGTACGCCATCAACAGCCGGCTTTACGGCAGACCCACCGAGAGCCCGACCCGACCCCATCGACTCATCACCAAGGAGCTGCTCGAAAACATTTTCGTCAGACGGAAATGACCGGCCCCGGAACGTCGACCAGCTCGATCGGCTGCCTTCCGACTGCATACGAATGCACAGAACTGTACACAACTGTGCAAAATCGTATGCAACTATATACAACTGTGTGAAACCGCATAGAACTCGTCCAGAAAATATGTTGAGCGAATGGCGCGAAGAGGAATGAGAGTTGTGACATCGTTTAGGGAAATTCTAGTTGGACTTACGTGTTGTTTGAAGTTGTTGTAACAATATAGCGCGGACAAATAGATTGATTGTTAAACGAATGCTTCTTATTGACGATCCATGGAAATCTCAGTGGGAGAGAATGGTTATTTGACGACGACCTTGTTTCAATCATCCGACGTTTGTTGCTTGTATGATTCGTAAATGTTTACCATAATTACTTCATTGCGAAATGTGCGCGAGCCACAAATCGAACAAATTTAGGTTTAAAATGTTAGGCTAACACTGACTACTAGGCCAGACGAAGTAAAATAAACTCTGTTTAAAGCTTGTCGTGTCGCGAGTCCGATCTTTCGAATTCAAAGTACAATTTTCATACTGAACCTAAATGTGACACTTAGGGGGTGATTCTTGACGTCGTTTACGGTCATTTTTTTCCTTTGCAAGAGTATTCTTCGTGGTTTGGTTGCGGAGTTATTCACGAAAAACATAGGACCAATTGGTGCGCTAATACGTCAGCCCCCACTCAGTAGGCCCGTTGTTATCGGCCGATGTTTTTCGTTAATAACTCGTGACCCGAGGGACGGTGAAAATTTTCACAAAGGAAAATGTTGCATGAAATGACCACACGAATCGGTCGGCGATCGAGATAACAATTTTCTTTGCCATTGCCGTACCAATAAGGGTAAGTATATCTAAAACAGATGCGCCGAAATTCGTTCACGGAAACGATTCGAGGCTGCGTTCTCGATCCAAAGGACTTCCGTATTTCGTTACCGTTTCGCTTTAGCCATCTCTGAACGGCGCACCGTTCAGGACGCATGCAACCATTTGATCAGCTTATGTCTTACAATCGCTCGGGCATTGCGTAATTGCTTCGCGCTCGCCCGAAGGCATGACGCTTCAGTTAGCAACGAACCAATTGACGATCGGTCATACGTGCAACAATTGCGATTACACGTAGAACGATCGCGATTATACGTGCAATAATGAAACTGGGGAAATTGTTGTGCCGCGGCAAACAAATCGACACACCCCACACCTACCAACATACTATCCCCAACACCACCACCCCCGAAAAGTGAATTATAAACAGGAAACGAGACCGGCGCACCGGCCCGAAATTAGATGGCCTACGATGACTCGGAAATACGACCGCATAATTTTATATTGAAACAGAAATGCCGGGGAATCCATGGTTAATGTTTAAGCACCGGAGAGGGGAATTATTAAGCTCGATTTACCGGGCCATATTTAAATATTGCTGATGTGCGTGTTAGGTCTTCAGCAATAAATCATTTTATTCCTTCAACAAACAGGTCAGGAGAAGGATGAAATTTCAATTGATTTTCAAATGTGTTCTTCAAGGTTGGAACAGGCGTCAAGATGTTCGGAATGACTGATAAATACGATAGAAAACGCAATATTGATGATGCGGAAGCGGGGCGCGGCGGGCAAGAGCGAAAATTTTACCATAAAAATGGACAGGCCGGAATATAGCGTCCGTTCGGCAAAAGTCAATGCTTTCAAGAATCGATATCCGCTAATACGATTGTACACGCACGACGAGCCAAACGAAATACGACAACGACAGGTTTGCCGGCAATTAGTAATGGCGTGTCGTTCGATCGCGATACATATTGTGTGTGTGCTCGGGCTGTCGCTCGAAAACGATCATGGCGTTGCCAATTTCATTTTCATCGATTCTTCAATAGCAACGCGCCGTTACTTCTGTCTCGCGCGACTGATCCGTGTTATCTATGTTTCAAGAATGATTCCCGCGCCGACGGATTTTCCATGACACCTCCGAACAGCTCCATTTCCAAAACAGAACGTGAACGCCCTCCATTAACTGCTCAAAAACTGCATTTTTCGCCATTACTGTGCGCGTCGCACAGTGATCCGGTAGCCCGCTTTTTGTTGCCAAAACTATTGTAGCGTTAATTCAAGATTTAATGCTATCTTATTATAGGTCGTTGGATTCGTCTTGATACCAGTTAGAATGTTATAATGTAAAAAATATATGTTAATACTGAAAAAATTGTGGTAGCCTCCATTTTTATATATAAAATTTTTTTTTCTTCGATTTTTTATATCGAAGTTTGTAGGAAAGTGAATACCGATCAACTTTTGTTGGAAATATTTGTTTCTTAGATCATTGGAAATATTTGAAAAATCGTGTGTCCAGAAATCGCAAAGAAGTAACCAGGACTTAATTCTTCATAAGGATTATATGAAATCTAGCATTGCGAGGTTTTCGGGGTCTCTGATTACTAATCTGAGATTCAAAATTCGAAATTCAAAATACAAAATGGCGGATCAATTAGAGCGCATACTTACTACGCGCGCGAACGTTTACTTATTAAGATACACGTAGAATTATAAAACGGCAGGAAAGTGCAGCTAAAATTTACACGTGTACATGCTGAAGATCTAAGCTTTCAGAAAAATCAAGACTGAATGCTAACATATTTAAACATTTTTTTAAAACTCTACCTAAAGTTTACACTGCACTTAACTTTATATGCCTTCGTGCATTGATTGAAACATGCTTATAATACCATTAAATAACTGAGATATACCTGCTCACACATAAGAACATATAGTAAAAAAATTTCATTTCAGCATTGTGTAAGGAATAATTAAACTATTCAGCTGTTCCTTCAATATCATAATTTCGAACTACAAACGCTACATCTACTCTGAAAGCTATCCGAAAGACCTAATATTTAGAATTTCGAGGTTTCAAAGTGTTCTTATTTTAGAGAAAAAGAAATTTTGTTGAAATTTGAAAAATTGAATTTTGTTCACAAAAAAAGCGGGCTGCGTCACCACTGTCCGTCGTTGTTGCACCGAGTTTCCCTTCCACGCTTCTCTCCCCACTTCCGCTCACGGTCACGAGACCTGCTCCGTTTACAATGAGCATAACTTGTTCCCCTAATCTTCTGACAGTACACTAACATTCCACAACTGCTCGATAACAATGCTTGTCCGTATTATTTCCGCGATTAATTGAAGTTCGGATCTCGGTGGAACATGCGTCGTTCGCCGTGGTCTGAGCGAGTTAATTCGGCTGATTAAATTATGCTTCCACGAAGTAGTTATTTTTTCAGCTAATTGAAAAGTCATTTCCATGCGTTTGACGGAGAGGGCGGCGCGCACCACGGAAAATCGTGTCGCTTGTGCGCGCCCATGGTGGTATGAAATTTTTTTATTGTTCCGCGACGGCATAACGAGAGAGAGTCCCCCGGTATACACATACGTACGTATCCGGAAAGTTACTTCGATACTATTTTTTGATACAACCGGTCGCGCGAAGTTAATCAGAATTTTATGCACGCCGCCCGGATAATTACAGCACTCAGCCTCCCCGAAAGAGTTTTAGAACTAATTGCATCACGCGCATGACTGAATTATATACCGGGGCCGGGGAATATTTTATTATTAATTTTGCGGCCTCTAGTTAGCGCGCGTCCTTTGAATTAAGGACAATTAAAGCGTAAGCTTGCGATATTTTATTTGTTCGTCGACCATGTTGCTCATCGTTTCGCGTTTCCCCGTCTCTCTCTCTCTTTCTTTATTCACGAAAATGTCCGGAAGAATCGTCCCCGATTCTTTTGCGCGAACAGACAAATTTCAGATTAATGAAACACGGACCCCTTTTTCGGGCTAATACCCCCGCTGGCTCCGCGTATCTGGCAATTTTCAACAAAAGCAACTTTTAATTATTCCCACGATTTTCTTCGTTAACCGTTCCTCATTAGCGAATGGCTACTAAAGGGCGCGGCGGCCGTCTCTTATTAAAGTTACATTCCGTCGGGAGTTTTCGAAAACTAATTTACTTTGATTCAGCGTAAAGTCTACCCACCCTCCCGCGCCCGTTGCATTAAATTCGAATTCTCCGGATGAACTTGCAATTTCCCGCACCGAACTCCGTCGGGCTCTCCGTGCATTTTATTTATTCCGTGTCCTCGCAAACGAATGAATGAAAATCAATCGCCTGTATAAGATAATTCTCTTCACCACTGTCCCGTGTTAATGAATATATCAAGCGTTCCAAAAATGTTGCACTTACTTGTATAAGTTTTTGAGGTAAGTTCAAACAATTTTATCCTGTACGAAAATTTTCTCCGCCGCTTTGTTTAGGTGTCATTGACAAAATATGTGGACCATTTTTCGCTAATACAGTAATGTTTCTATTAGAGCGACAATGCTGCGCACGTTTGATGCGACCAAGTTATCCCCCCTGATTTAGTAATCTGATCTCGGCTCGGTATATCGGTGTGAATCACTACAAACGTGACGCGGACAGTTGCCGTCGCCGGCACAGTTCAAATGCCCGTGCGTGATCTCTCTTTACACGCGCTGTCCTTCTCCATGTTCGGCTCGTCCTTCGTAAACAAAAAAATAGTGTTTGCGTACGGTTTATGCGACCAAATCCGACCGAGGCTGTCGCTCTAATTGAAACATTACTGTATCTCATTAACGAAGACACGTAGAAGATTTCCGCAAAGGGAAAAGTTACTTGACATGACTTCGAGAACTATTTCAATAAGGAAGAACATTTTTGGGAACACCCAGTAAAAATTTGCATCGAGATGAACAGTGTGCCGGTAAGAATATTGCTCGGGAATGTTCCTCAGGATCGCGTAAAATCGTATCCGGTGAAAAAAGGTATTCCCTGCCGCAGGTGCGTGGACCGGCGACGGAATCAGGCCGGGCTTATCCCAAGTAAATCGGTATAATTTATCCGGACACAAGGAAATCGTTTATCATAAAACCGGGGGCATAAAAGGCCGGGCCAGAGGTTAGGTACACGCGAGGAACGATTGCGACAACCGGCAGTGGGATGCGGGTCGGCGAGACGAAGCAGAAAGCAGCTGCACCGAGAGGGTTACTCTAAGAATCCATCAACGAAACTGGTAATCAGCTGGAGCTCGCACGAACGACTTTCAGGGATCCAATCTCGTCCAGCATTTTACCCTCGACCCCTTCTTATTTCGTTTCTTTCCACGGATTCGGCAACCCCTCGAGCTTCCCGTTTACCTTAGCCGATTCTCGTTGCTGTTGCGGCACGCTGAACGGCCTGTTGCCTCTCAAATTTAATTCTACGGACGCTAACCGGCAGGAATATCATCAGCAATTAGGTATTCCACCCTTGAAGTCAATGTGCACTTTGAATTATTGCAAATACTCGTAGAAAAGTAAGAGTGACGTTGATGGACCGTGCAAATTTATTGTTATAACTTTGTTGTTTTTTAATCAAACCTTCGCTAGCTCGTGACGTTTCTCCGTGTAATCCACGATTTAACGGAGCCTTTACCATCCGAATAGGCGATATTTGAAGTTCTAGTGTAGAGTGAGTCGTTCGATCGAATTTTTCAATAAATGCAGGGGTTATAGAAAATTATAAAATTAAGTAGAGGGAGGTGTCTGGCTGGTTAATTAATGGCAAAGAAATTTAAGTCTCGGTTTCGAAGAAATACTCTCGCGACATCACGCTGGACCTGCGTTGTTCGCTCGACGATCATGATTGGAACGTGTGCACAGGTATACGTGTACACACGCTTCCAATTCCTCGCTGGAACGATGGATAAGTGCGTTTGCCACTGACGTCGGAGGAAGAGTTTGCCTCGAAAGTTTAAGTGGCTGATTAAAAGTTTTAGAAAGGGGATCGTGTATCGCGTTCGACCTGCACAGCGTGTGCACGGGCTATGGAGACATCATCCTTGATAATGCTGCTCACAAATGGGCAAGATTCGGCTCGAATTAAAGCTGACACGACTCGGGGTGGCTGGGAATAGCCAAGGATAATTGGCTACGTCTACGACCGTCCATATCGATGCTGAAGAAATTTTAATAAAATTCCCAATCTCCCTAATCAAAATACAATAAGACGGAAGTTAAATTAGAATTTGCTTTGTTTCAGTCTTACAGCTAACAAATATGACTTGGTTTACATTAACCTGTCTGTACAATTCTATCTTATTTCACGCATTCAGTACACACCTTCTCTCATTCTTTTCTTTGTCCCATTCATCCCTCCTCTGTCCTACTCTTTTAGTATTCTAATTATCACTAACCTACTTATTTACTTAGTTATTGCTTCCTTCCTCATTCCCTAACTTTTGCATTTTTGTTAGTTCGGTATGTTCTTTGGTATATTTATACTCTCTTTGCTCTCTTTCTCCTCTACTTCTCCAACCACTCTTCAATATTTCTGTGTTTTCTCCCACTCAATACATCCTCGATTCTGATCATTTCCCCGATTATCCAGCATTCCATTGTTATAAATGTTCTAGGGTTCCATACTTGTCTCCACATAGGTCGCATCCTCTGGGAGCTAAATTAAAATCCAATCCTGGAGTCCTCCGAAAGGATTTTCTGATTTTTGAAAATTTCCAAAATAGACTGCAACCTCAACGATCATCTAACAGAGCTGCCCGACTTCCCTAATCAGAGCAAAATAATCCAGGATCTAAATGAAAGTCTTCAGTTTTCAGATACCCGTCAACCGGGGAGTGCCATGAAAAGAGGGGTGGAGGGATAGTGATTCGGGGATCGGAATAGAAATGAACCGTGATTCGGAGGCGAGTGGTTTTTTCCAGGTGTGCGAGAATGAAGGTGGTGGAGGGGTTTGGAAGGAGAGAACAGTAAAGACTGAAATTGTGGAAAGTGGGACCCGTCAAAAATGCGGGATGGGTTTCGGTCGCAGGAGGATCTCTCTCTCTCTCTCTCTCCCTCCCCAGGATCCCCGGACCAGACCAGCCAGAGCCCGGGGATGCAGTGGGTGCCTTTAATTGCAGGACTCGCGGCACTTTTAAAGCCGGATGCAAATGGCCCATAAAACTCACCGGCTCGGAGGCTGGCTCATTTACGAGCGCGGAAAGTTTTTAGGTTCGTCGTAGCCTGCGAGCACGGCCTCGAACGAGAGGGCCTGTTTTATCGGTCTGCGAGTTCGAAAGTAATTCTACTCGTAGTTGGCGGTGAGACCAACAGGCAGCGACGCCTTGCATTCGCGGGGATCGCCGATCGACGTCGATCTTTCTTACCGATCGTGCGAAACCTGGTAAAGGGGTTAGTAAAATTTCTCGCATCAAAGTGAAAATCAGGGGAAAATGAGGCTTTCCCTGGGACATGGACTATCAAGTGGAGACCTGTCTTCTTATACTTCTTCGTTTCACTCGCACCGATTCCGAAGCTTCGTGTTATAGCACGGATCTTATTTCCTGGACTTGTGGGGTGAACGCGCGGAGAACCGGAAGGAAACGATTTCAGACACGTTTGCCTTTGATGGACATTCGTGTGGCAGCCGCGTGATATATTACGCGGTGATTTGAATCCTTGTCTGCAGTGGTCTGGCAACCAAAGGGGGAGAGAGACAGAGACGAGAGGATATCGCCTTTTCGGGTCAGATATAGGTGAACGAATCCTCGTGCCAAATTCCGTTCTTAGAGACAATTTTACTGGGCCGGATATGATGAATGTCTGCCCCTTATCGCGGGAACCAGCCGCGTCATGCGAGACTTGGGTCTGCTGGCTGGGAAGTCGCTTCGATCGAGCACTGGGATCGTTAGCGAAGGGTGCACTCGAAGCACATCATCCATTTCTTCCTTTAATGATTATTAACAAGATTGACAATCGTTTAAAATTGTCGGAGAAAGAAATCCTCAATTTTTGGAGACCAAGCTACGACTGGTAGCTACGGGCATTCACGAAGACCACGCAGAGTCACCTCGTTCAGACGAAATACTCCAGAGGACCTGTTACTCTTCGGGATCACTGTAAGTGGAAGAAAAGAAGAGGTCGTGTGGTTCCCGCTGACGCAGCTCCGCCACCTAGCCCACCCGTAATATAGGAGACACGGGTTATCGCGCTGCGGACAATGCAAACTAAAGGAGGAGGAAAAGCTACAGAGGGAAGAGGACGCTGAAGAGAAAAAGAACGGAATCAACGAAGAAACGTCGATAATTTGAGGGGCGCTTGGAAGAGTTGGTCGTCGGTGCGCTGGGGTTTGAAAGAAAGAAGAGTCCGGGGCAAAAGGAGATCGGTTGAAATAATCTAGGGCGTTATTTTATTCGTGGCTACGGTGCAGTCGATGCACAAAGTTTTCATAAACGTTGCTCGTGGCCACCGTCCGCCTCCCTCTCTCTTTTTCTCTATCTCTCTCTCTTCATCCCCCGATCGCTCTTCCATCCCTCTCTCCTTCCTCTACATTTCTGTTTCCTCCTCCGTCTCTATTTCGCTCCCCGATCCCTTCCACCATCGTCCAACGTCGGATTCTTTCTCTCTGTCGCTCGCAAACCGGGTGTATACTGGCAACATGCAGCAGACAACGGTTAATCAATGGGCTTCAAGCGCAGGCTCGCATCCCGGGATCTTTCCTGATGGACAGCGGGAACAGCACCAGTAACAACGCCGGGTTGGCTGGGGTCCCGGGAGCGACGAGGAGACCGAATCACCAACCCTGTTGTGCACTAGGGGGGCTGAAGAGGGGCTGCGATAGAGCCCCTAGGTCGGACGATGAACGCCGGGGTTTGTTGCGCGAGAACAGGAGACCTACCAACGAGAGAACGAGGGTAGGGAGGGAGGGGCGACGAGGGGTGCAGAAGGAGAGAGAGCCGCGGGCACGTAAAACTAGCGAACAATTTAAACTCCCCTTTCAAGTCGTGACTTTGTTTATGCGAACGAAAATAATTCGCTCGCAAGCAGCTACTTCCATCGCCCCGGACCGGACCCACCGCTACGGTCAACCCGACGGATAAATGGATCCTCCCGTAGGTTCACTTGATCGATCCTACGGTTCCTTACATTTGCATCTCTCCCACCAGAATTCGACCACATCCCAATTTCATTTAAAAAAATGTTTTTCCGAAGCTACAACGTTTTTCTTGCCGAGGTAGTTAAGACAGGTGTCACAGAGGACAGGATTAAATGCTTGAAAAATAGTGTAGTCGAATTATTATCAAGCTTAATCAATCCTGCTGCTCCTTAGATATTCATCACTGCTGACCGAAACTCGATTCCACCCCAAACATTTCATTTCAAAAATGTTTTTCCGGAGCTACAACATTTTTCTTGCTGAGGTAGTTAAGATATAGGTGTCATAGTATCCAGGGTTGAATGCTTGAGAAATAGTGTGGTCGCATTATTATCAAGCTTGATCGATCCTGCTGCTCCAAACATTTCATTTCAAAAATGTTTTTTCCGGAGCTACAACGTTTTTCTTGCTGAGGTAGCTAAAATAGGTGTCATAGTGTCCAAGGTTAAATACTTGAAAATAGTGTAGCAACATTGTTCTGTGATGCATCCACTCATGATGTATTACCAAGGGCTGTGGAAAGGTTGTTTTAAGCATTGTTTAATTTTTGTCCATTGTCTAGAAGATGCTTAATGCAGGCAAACTTTCGAGAGCAACCTCGCTAAAACCTCGCACTCTGGAGCGTAGGCGCTGTCCTCGTCTACTGTTTTAAAATCGCCGGATCGATCGGTACGGTTTACTTTGTTTTAAAATTGTTGCCCCGTCAGCTTAAAACCGACGACGACCGGCGATGTTTTAAAGGATTTTCGCGAAGAGGGGCGAGTCCGAGGATTATTGTTTAGTCTACAGCGCGACGGGTTACACTGTATCAGAAAGGGAAACTCGCTGACGAGGTGGAGCGTCTACCACGAGCATCAGATTTTATGCGTTTATAATGGAAATAGGTATGCCGAATAGCTGACAGTGAAAAAATTTGATGAATTTCAATGTTACCTGAATTGTACCTAGGACCAGCATCTAGATCGTTTATAAATCAGCAGAAATTCCGAGTCAATTAGATCCGCGCGTTACCAAATCGGTGCGGAATTCGGTCCGCTCGTTCGTTGCCGCGTCGAAAAAAGGTTCGCAGCCGATTGCACATTAAAATCTAACAACTACATTCCCGGATGATCGACGAGATTCCAGGCGTGCAGATGTAGTGTAGGGGATGCTGTGTAGGACCGCCGGACAGGGATAAGCAATTGTACGGTTGTACGAGGGGTAGCGAGAAAAACATGTAGGCGAACGGAGAGAGAGAGAGAGAGAGACACACGCGCAACGAGAGAAATCTAGATCGACAAAGAGAGAGAGAGAGAGGAGGGGGATCGCCTGGAGCCCCTCTCTGATATATTTTTTTTTGTTTTTCTCTGCCCAGGTGTTTTTTTGGCCCGGAACGTCCCCCGTTCGCGTCCTCCCTTTTTTTTCTCCTGCGCCCATTTCGTTCGGTTTTTTAATTCGTCCGATATTTCCTGGTCGTTCGCATGTTAATTTTCGGCGACCAATGACGCGGCAGGCCCGCGGGCCACAGACGTCGATGATATTTCGCGGCCACCGACGCACCGAGTGCCCGGTAAAATTTCTCGATCGGCCGAATACGCGTATTTTACCCACCCTCCTCGCGCCACCTACCCCTTGACAACACTTTTGCACCCTCTCCAACATGTACCCCTCACCACCCCACTTTCAGCTCTTGCATTCTCTCTCTCTCCCCCTCCCTCTCTCTCTCTACATCCCTGGTTTCACCCCCTTTTTGGCGTCGATGCCCATTTCGTTCCTCGTTTCCCACACCCCTTCTTGTTCCTGCTGCTAGCTGTTTACATCCCCATTTCCCAGCCACGTTATAACTTATCAGCGAAATGTTATTCAATCGCGAAACATACACGAAGACTCTTCGCCGGAGAACCGGGCGATGATTCTCTCGACGTTCATTCGACGTCTGTGTTTCTTTAATTAACGTGCAGAGAGATCTTTTCACGGGCAAAGTATTTAGGGGGTAGCATTTCGTGGCACAGAAAGCATTTTTTATTGACGACTAGCTGTACCCTCGACTTTGTCCACGTGCAATAACAAATCCTGGTTGATTATTAACGTAACAATAACTTCCCTATAAAATCGGGAAGTTAATTAAATTTCGAATCGCCAAGCTGATTGAAGAATCCGCAGTCTCGTTACTATAGTTCAAATATATCCTAGAGTTTTACTTGATTGGACCAGGTAAGTAAATTGTTAAGAAATAATTGAAAGCTGACGAACGAATCACCTTGTCCAGTCTGGTTATCGATACAAGTAGGAAAAAGCTGATCATTACTTGATTTAATTGAGGAGGCAACTAAATGTAACTCGTTCTCGGAGATATTTCTTCTCCTCGGGTACGTAAGGACGGTTCGGCGATTCGCCTTTTGCGATCCGTGAAAGTTGCAAGGAGAGAAGTCTTCGAGAGAAAACAAAAATGACCCCCATTCCTGCGAGACCAGTTTATCTGTTTTCTCGAGCATTCGGGACAGCCTCTGACTTTGTGAAATGAGAGAAACCGCGGCCACAACGTCAGACCAGTCATTCCACTGTGGCGATCTGGAGACGATGATGTCTCTTCAAGAAACTATTTCTCAATTTTTATAAACCTATATCACATACACTGTACTAATATTAATACATTAATGCTGTAATAATATAGAGAGGATTAACTATAATTAATGTATTCGTGTCTGGAGACGATGATGTCTCTTCAAGAAACTATTTTTCAATTGTTATGCACCTGTACCACATACACTGTATTAATATTAATGTGTTAATGCATTAATATAGACAGTGTCACCATT
>CM052328.1:3667832-3944240 GCA_028455615.1 Lasioglossum zephyrum | reverse complement strand
GTTTAAACATGTTTAAATAATCGCAACGTATTACTATTGCACATCACTGGATTGAATATCTTATATAATAACATCACAATATTTGTTCATAGTCGAAAAATATGTCTTTTTTTCAAACTCAAATTTCTCAAAAACTGTGCAACTAGGAGAAAAATTAGTCCGACTCGGAATCAGCGCGAAAAACTCTATAAGATCCACCCAACAGTTATGTATATGGAAACATTTCTGTTGTTGGACAGTGTTATTGCCCACCTCGTACGAGCTCCAAATAATAGTTTTAGTTTCGCAATAAATTCGAAAGTCGATTTAGCATTTTCCTAAGATAATTGAGCGAGAGATTTCACAGTTTTGCACGATGATGGTTGCGACGATGACGAATAGCGTGGGATGAATGACGGGGTCGAAAAGAGAATTGTCGTCGCTCTTTTTACAGATTGTTCTTTCGAATGAGAGAATCAGTGCCCGGGACGAGGCCAGGTCGGTGCAGCGCAGCGCACGCACAGACACGCGCTCGAGGAAATTACATTTCGAGCTTGTTATCCGCATTGTCCCGCGGAACTGCGTGACATTACAGACTGCCGGGCAGAATTACGTTCTCGTTGAAAAATTGCACTCCATCGCGGGGACCGCTTGACTCTCATCCGACACACGTATTTCCTAAATTATACGACTGACAATTCTCCACTACCTCCCTTTTACCGAACCGTTCCTTTTCGCGACATTCAAGTCGTTCGGCGAAGAGTAATGCAATTCGCAACAGCGCAGTGCCGCCGCCGCCGCCGGTAATTTCGCTCCTCGCTGAATCGTTACCGCCCCGTTCTTTGCCCCCTCGATCGTGATCATAATCCCATTCAACAGCAAACTAACTCTTTCATATTTGTTCTTCGATTTTCTCTCCGGACAATTTGTTGTTGCGGATTTGTTATCAGCAAAAGGATCGATTGCAGGAAAAAGTGATAATGTTTAAAACAAGTTCTGCATCGCTTACATATAATGATTCAAAAAATGGATAAATATCCACGCGATTAGCACAAATAATTTTAATTCTTAGCACTCGGGAGGCGCCTCTGAAGCGTCACTAAAAATAGCTGTGCTATTATTTAAAATATTGTTCACATTATTAGATATGCCGGTATCTAACCAATTACTAAGCATTTAAGTGTTGCTGGAGGTATTATATCAATTTCATATCTACCAAATTTGAAAAATTATAGAGAATAGAAATATTCTAGGTCGGAAGAAACATCAAAACAGCTCCAAGTGCAAAGGGTTAATTTCAAAATCAACTATCTAGTAACGAAAATGTCCTCGGATTGGGACTAGTCTTCCCACTCTATGCTACGTCCGAACTGGCAGAGAGTAAGAGAGAGAGCGAGAGAGAGAGAGGGAGAGAGGGTAACTTGTTCCCCTGATCTGGGACTCTGGGCCTAGTGTAGCCAGTTTCATTGGGTCCAAGCGAAGAGCCGATCCTTCCCTCAGTTTCAATCTGCAAAGTGTCCCCTCGACGAAGAAAAGGTGGTGGAGGGAAAAAGCAGAGGGGGAGGGGGAATTAAAGAACAGCAGAGGCGAACAGAGGCGAAAGTAATCGCCGGTTGGTGGTTACCGGGTGCTGCTCCACTGGCTTAATCGCATTCAAACGGCTGCGAACACATCGAGCTGATGCCCGGGTACACGTGTTCCTCTGATTTCATCGGATGTTACCGTCCCCAACCCCTTGCCTACCGGGGTTCGACACCGACCATGGTCTCTCTGCCTCTCTCTCTCTCTCTCTCGCTCGCTCGGCTCCTAACCGTCCACGTGCACACACAGAGAGGACACAGAGAACAACGAAGAGAGAGGATATCAACACACATACAGAGAGAGAGAGAGAGAGAGAGAGAGAGAGAGAGAGGATCAGAGCCGCGCGTTTAGTAACTCCCGCGTGCTCGAGCATGCACGCTTCATGGAAACGGATCGGGTGCAGACCGCGCGCTCGCGCGCGATTTGCCGCGTTTGTATGCTGCCCGCGGACCAAAGGCAGACAGAGGAGCCCTGTTCTGGATCGCTGCATACTTGTTCGCCTGCTTGCCAAAGGATATTCAATCGCATTGCTGTCTCCTCGCCCGACTGGCCCCCGTTTTCTATACATATGCCCCCGTTCCCGGTTCTTGTTCGCGTCCATCCACCCCTTCGATCGACCCTCCCAATCAACCACCCCCACCTCTTTTCCGATCTAGCAAGTCTCTGTGTCGCCTTTCTTGAGCAACTGGATGACGAAACAACCGCTCGATCCTCCGATGCTCGTCGCGATGGAGCAACAATCTGCGTTCGTTGCTCCAGCTTTGCTCAGCAACGTCGAACTAGAGGACTCGCGAAGGTCAACTCCGTTTTTCACATTAGAACGATGTACATTATTTTATCCATAAATGTCCTAAAAGTCTGACCTGTAAATGTCCCAGATCTATCCCCACTACTGCGACGTATATCCCATTAAGGGGCTTAGAAACTCGAGAGGCCTCGGTCGCCAAGAAGTATGACATCATGCGGCTCGGGTATATCGGTGAGATCACCTAATCTGAATTTCTAACTTCTTTATTTTTCCTTATTTTTTTATGGTATTTCAATGACCATATTTGTGGCATTTTTCTAATAAAAACACACTAAATATGATATAACTCCGATGATATTTACTTGTGTAATAGACAATTAAAGTTTCGAACGCAAGGAAGGACAGTCGCCGGCGAGCCTTTGAAATATGCCAGTACATACTATCGAATAATAAGAATCCGTGTTAAGACGAGTAAAGAACTAAAGAGCGAATATAAAGAGAAACACTGTAGTTTCTCTATCGTAGAATAATAGATCAGATATCATCGAACCCATAGGCCTGGTACATATTCGTTGTACCTAAGGGCGTGAGCCGTAAACTATGCAGCTTAGGGTTTTTCTTTAAAGTCAAGGATGCGACTGATTTACTTTTCCGCCCCTACAACATTCTTCATTGTTTCTTCACTTCTAGTCCGCTAGCCGAATAGTCAATTCATCCTTCCGCGCTGTTTAATAAAATAGTATTTTAAAGTTAATTCTCCCGCATTTCAGTTTTTTTTCTAAACCCATTTCCTAACACAAGATTCATCGTACGTAAAATTTCGAAGAGTTTTCTGTTCGACTGCTCTTTTCCGTCGTCCGTCGAGGAAAAACGAAAATGCTGGTGTATTAGCTAATAGAGTAGACTACGCTCTTGATGCGCAGCCGCGCGGCGCAATTTTCTTCGGTCGGATTAAATTGGAAAAAAAGATTGTCGGCAGAGTTAATGAGAAAAGGGATGATGATACGGCTGGCCCGAGAAATACCTGTGGGCTACACACAGCGAACACCTAAGTGCGAGAGAATGAGAAAAGGCAAGAGGGGAGCGTGTGTAATTTGGCCGAAAATGGATTTGCTTTTCATCGACATCCCCGGTGGACGGGAAGCGAACGCGGAGCCGCGAGAGCTCGCGCGGACCGCGTATCGAGTGTCATATGGAGTGTAGAAAAAATTGTCGGAATTACAATGGGATTTGTTTTCTGGTGTTTCACGTGCGAGCCACGTTCGCCGATAATACGAAGCTCGTGTTTCTCGACAAAAGCCCGCGCGTCGAAACTTTTCTGCCCCGTTCTCTCTCCTCCTCCTTCACCCCCGTCGTATACCCACGCAATACAGCAAGCGTGTTTAGTATGTTTCCCCGCTGATTCGCCGGCGATACGGGATGCACTATTCCAGGGAGAACCTTTTCCGTTTATAAATCAGCATCTTGCGATTTATGCAATTAATAATCAAGGGTGTTACGTAATTAATTTTAGCTTCATATTCCTATTTTTATCAATTAGACAGACAGCGGATTCTTATGGGAATGTAAAAAAGAATATAAAAAACACTTTTTAAACACCACGTTGGTATTGAAATTCACTAACAAGGAGAAAATAATTTTACTTAGACATAAGTGACTAGAAATAAAAGCGTGGAGCGCTAAACAATATTAACTTAATCTTCATAGGTGCTCCACGCTTTTATTTCTAGTCAGTAATATCTAAACAAAAGTTATTTTCTCCTTTCTGGTGCGTTTCAATGTAAGCGTGGTTTTTAAAAAGTTTTTTATTTTCTACATTTTAGTGCTTACTACCGAACATGCTTAGTAAGACCCGGGCTCGATTCCCGCTGAGATACTCTGCTGAGATTTCGTTTTTATCTCCTAAATGCACAGTTGTTTTTTTTAAATATTGCATTGTCATCGAGTTCTGAATTATGTATAAAGTTTCAAGTCTCTAGATCATCGGAAAGTGGTTTAAATTTCGATTACAAGATTCGACAGAACACGGCAAGATAATGTAAGCGTGATACAACAAATTAATCAGGAAATTAATAGAATTTCGCGTTATTTTTCGTATGTGGAAACATACGCCATACAGCCAGCGCGTTTAGAGTAGGCGATACGAGATACACTATTACAGGGAGAATTTTTTTTCCGTTTATCTGCTCGACTAGGAAATTCCGCACCCCATCGAAACACGTGTCGTCAGCGTAATTCTGGGTAAAGAATCATGGCAAATCATTCCGCGAACACCTCATTCGAAACCGCCATTGCGTTCTTCTCCGCGGAGTAAAACTTGTCTCCCCCCACTCCCAGTGGCGGATACCATAGGGCCCCGAATTTCAAAGAAATTTATTCAACGCGCACCGGTATGAAATTTTTCATTACTTTTCTTTTTTGTCAATAAGCTTAGGAGATTTTTCTTTCAACCTCTATTTCTAACTTGAGTTCGAAGGCCCCAAAATTTATACCGCTTCCGGACCTCCACTTGACTCGAGCCGCCACTGCCCAATCCGCCGTTATAGCGATTCCGATGACAATTTCTAATGTCTTCGCAGTTTTATATATTGGATCAATCCGTTCTTAAAAAATGAATAACGCACAGGGGTATATTCCCCACGATTCCTTCTCCCTCCCCTCATCCGGCGCTCTGGTTGTGGCTTTGACAGCCGCGTTTTTCCTTGGGAAACTGCCGAGTAATTCCCGCGTTTTTCTCTAATCGGGAAAACCGCGGGCGCAGCGTCAACTTGTGCGCCTGTGCGCGTCCGCCTGCACATACGGGATGGATTTTGTCGCTAGGTTTTCTCTCCCTCTCTTCTCTCTTTTACTTTCCTCTTTCGATTCTCCTATTTTTCGCGTTTTTTTATTTTTTTTTTCTGTTCGCGCCGGTCGTTTCATGTGCACACGCGGACAATCGGAACACGCGCGCGCGCTCGCGGGCGAGGGGAATTAATATTTCGCGTCGCAGCCAGAGGTATCTGTATCGTTTTCAGGTTGGCCCGTTGGTGCGGAAAATCCCGATGAAACGCACCTTTTCGGACTGGCTTTGGCACACCGTATCCCGGGCCCGGCCCAATGTAACGAAATAATGGCCCGGCCGCTTGATCAACTTTTCGACACTGCTGTTTAGCACGATTTCAAAGTGGCTCGCGAAATCCGCAAATCGTATTCCCGAAGCTGATTGTTTGCCACGCAAAATCCATCGTCCAGCGAAATTCCTGTTTGACGAGTGCGACCAACAACATTTTTCCCCAAAAACACCAGTGAAATTGCGATTTTTCATCGTGCTACAATTTAGAATGGATCAGCTATTCTTCGTAGACGTTTCTTTCGATGAATGCACTGACATTGCACGAGCTTCCAGTTTCATAGAAATCTATAAATTAATCATTATTATTGTGCAGAGATCAGACAATCCGAGAGATTGTGGTTGCGAGACTCTCAAGCGAGAACTACGATCACGCAGTATAATTAATTCATTCGGAGCTATATTTACAACTTTTTCTGATCAGTCTACTGTATTGTCCGAGCTTCAAATTGCTCTAATTTGACAATAAATCATTTTTACTGCAAGAGTGATCTGATGTTAGAAATTGATAAAGTGCTGAATAATATATTTTGATACTTGCGAAAATTTTACGAACGTATCAGAACATAGCGAAAGGCTTAATGGCGGACAGTAAAATAGTTCGAGGTATCTAAGGATGGGCGACACCGTAATTTTCTGCACCCTCGTCGCCCGGCGACTTCGCGCTGTCAAAAAACGAGTAGGGAGGATCCCGAACGGCGGTGAACGCCATTTTTTATTGGTCGGCGAGCGTACATCGTGCATAGGGAAGCAGGCCAGGATTGCAGAGTTTGACGCAGCGCGCGCCATATCTCCTTTTTAATCTCTTTTTACCCCGGCGTCGCTTCATTCGGCACGCGATTCGCGCAATTGAAAACCGGCTACCCATATAGCCACAGCTACAAAGCAGAGAGAGAGAGAGAAATGGCACACGCCAGCGTACACGCATACAGACAAAGGCAAAAAAAGGTCTGGTGATGTTCTCGCCCCAGCGCACTATAATTTTCAATCGTGTATATCGTTGTAATTTATGGGCTCCCGTTCTGTCCACGCTGAAATCCAGTTTCCCTACGTTCTGCAATCCGACCGACCCATCAATCATTGATCACCTGTTAATCCTTGACGAAAGAAGGCTGAATCATTCACGCCGTTCACCAGGATCCATGTAACGATAAGATTACGATTGTGACGAAGTCTTGCAATTTATTCAGAGGTAGTCAAACTAATTTGATCGAATATAATCTTGATATCTCTGTTAAACTGTTGCACTATTTCATGCGTTGTATTCTAATAAAATATTTTAACAGTGGTGAGAAACGAAACAAATGGTGGAATAATTTCTCATAAAGAAATCGTCAATTTTCCGTTGACTTCACCAACATTTTATATTTTCATCGAGAGGACCGTAATTTTTACTCGAGAATTTGTTGGGGACTACTGGTAATTTGTTGTAGAACAGTATTATGACAATTAAATAATTGGTTATCGATCGTAATTTATCTTCAGGGTAATACAAAGTTTTATTCGCGGCGCAAAGGTTCGATCATTTACAACAACAAATAGCCATTTTGCGACATACTAAACGCTAGATTCGGATTTGAATCTTCAGGTTCGAGAACCACGTTAGCTATTAAAAATGTTTTTAATCAGTTTTTTAAAAGAAGGTAGGTGTTTCGTCCTAGACCCGCTAGAGGACTCATCAGTAAGGCTATCTTTGATATTCGTCAGTATTATTACATTGTTCAATGGCAATTAGAGTTGAACGAGCATAGCAACTTTATCGAGAAACAGAAACGGTTAAGGTAAACGTTAAATATTGAAGGACTAGCTGTCACGTTTTATTCCTGCCGAAGAAAGACATTTGGTAGCAGCTTATTAGCTAGGTTGTGGGAAATCCAAGGGGCGCGAATGGTTCCGACGAAAGTCACGGAGAAATGAAAAAGCGTGGCTGGTTCTGGTTATTGTTATTATTTTCGACGCGGACTTAATACGGTTTTAATCGCGAAGGGTCGTGTCTCTTTCGTGATAATAGGATTTCATTGGGCTCTCGGTTGAGCACGTACCTGGCCCGTGTACACGGGCGAAACGTGTAGACGATCCGACACGAAAGATCACCCGTGTATTGCGCGCTGGAATCTTTCCCGTGGGTACGTGCTGCTGTTCACCGCCCATCGGCTTACACTTTCCTTAGGCGGCTTTGTAAATCCTGACGAACGAGATTGCGAAAACACTGCTGCCGTTCGCGCAAACCACCTCCGCGACAAAGAGAATTAAACGACTTGTAAATAATTTTTATTTTCCGACGGCCAACACCGCGTGCCCGACGCTTAGACCACAGCAAATCTTTAAATCTTTCAAAATGAACGACTCATATAATTCATTGTTCATATAATAAACTTTGTTGTCATTCGTTATTGTTTAATTTTTCTTGTTATATACTTGTACGAGCTTCGAACAATACGTTTTTATTGATTTTTAAAACCGAAATTGGACTGTCAAAGTGATCGGGGTCGAGAGACTCTCAAGTGGATACTACGGTCACCTGACACCCTAATAAAAGTGATAATTAGAATGCGGATCTTTACGCGTCATGGCTTCTAAAAACCTCAACAAACGCTGGACTATGAAGTTTGGCAGAATTTAGCATGATTTTCATTTATTTTTTATAAATATCCACAGTCTAGCGATAATACATTTCAGTTGAAAACACGCTTGGAATAACAATATTTGAGTCAGTTTCTGTAAGAGATTAGGATGTTATAAAATTTTATAGTATTTTTACAAGAATAAACGTTCCGGTCAATCGGCGGCAGATGTTGTTTTTCGCGGAAAACGAAATTCTGTTAACCGGTCGAACAACGCCGTCATAAAACGCAACGGGCGCGCAGTTATTCGGTTCCGCGTATGGTCCTTTTGAGTTATTATTTGTCAATGTCGGCGACGCGTGCAATAAACTTTAAACACCGCTAGCTTATCGCGGGGGTGCGCGCGTGGTTTTGCCGTTGTTTTTTCACGGTTTATACTCGCGCGCATTACGTATCGATCTTGCCCGCGTCCGGTAGGTGTCATATTTTTCGTTAATATTGGATCAACCGATTGCTCGTAAATCCTGTACTGGCAAACATTGCTGCCGGCGTGGAGAAAACCGACAAGGAACATTTTTTAAACGGGATTTCTACCCTGAAAAGCAAGAGGAACAATAAGAGTAAAATACTTTAACGCTTCTCCCTAAATTCTGCCATTTTAAAAATATGCGAAGACCACCAACGCGCAAGGACAATTGTCAGTGAAAACACATTTTTTTTCAATTTTTCAGTGGCATAGTTTCTCAGGAATTTTGAAAAATATGTAAAGACTGCAAATACACACAAGATCCTAATCAAAACAAATAAATTTTTTCAGAATTTCGTAGCGAGAATTGATTCGTAATTTTTCGCAAGCTAAACAATAATAGTGGTATGCTATACAAAATTGATGTTCCCAGCCACCCAATTTGAACGAAGCATCGGAGGAATATGCGAGCATATGATCAAAAAGGGTTAAAGCTGACATTTAAGTGGAGGTTTTTTTATAAACCTGCCAAGCCATATCCCTCTTACAGGAAGTTCACCCTCCGACTCGTATAAATAATGTATCCCAGCTTCAATGGATAATTAGATTAAGGATTCGAGGCAGAAGTTCTTCGACCCGTTGTTCTTTCATACGTGCGCGCGCGACCGCGTCATCATTCAGCCACCATTGACGCAAATTGTCGAGTGGATTCTCGCCGTTGGTGTTGGTCGTTGGTGTTGCTCTGGTGTCGGCGCAACGGTGTTGGTGTGAGCCCCTGGTTGTACGTGAGTTTAAGCTGAGTCTGAAGTTTAAGCCTTCCCGATGAAATATTCAGACGGAATTATCGCGGCAGAAGCTGCTGGTATATCGAAGCCGTTGGTCGACTAAAGAATATTAATGCACGATGACAAAAACAGAATCAATTGTTCAGCTGGATCCCTTATGCGCCAGGAAATAAGTATATTGACTCTACTGCGAGTAAATTGTACACTAGAGTTACTTGTAATGTTTTACTTGTTTTTTATACAGCAATGTGACATAATCTAATCTGTCAAACTCAAATTTAAAGTTATAAATAATAGCACATTGGAGTAGGAACAGCACAGTGACAGTGAAGTAGAATGCAGATAATGGTCTGAGAGAGATTTTTAGGTGAAAACTACGGTGACGCTCGAAAGCGAACAAAAGTCGACGATAATTATTCACGGGGGACACCACGGTGTGATTTAACCTAGTTTCAATAAATGCATCGGCCTGTAGGAGGTTCAGGCAACATGTTATCATTTTGCAATAAACAACATTTTTTGACATAGACGAGCTAGACCAGGTGTCACTGGAGCTGGAATAAAAGTCTCCGCGAAAAATCAATTTTCCGACGCTCCCCCAGCGAAACATCATCCTCTTTTTTGTTCCGCGCGAGCAAATTATATCGCGTCCCGTGTAAACGCCATGTCAAAGTAGCAAAGTTCCCTTCGAAGACAGCTTTTCAATAGCTGGCTGCCTGTCGACTCGTTCAAGTAATTATGTAAACCCGTTGTAAGTGACGCGGACACGTTGTTACGCCGACGCGAACTCGACGATTTATAAGTTTATCGTCGACTAGAAGTGTTCGTCAGAGTTCCGTTGGAAACTGGTATCGTCTACGAAGGCCGACAGGGTGCTAATTAGAGATCGCGTAATGTCAGCAGACGAATTCTGAAGGGATTTCTACTTTTCCGTTTGCCCCTTTAGCATCGAATGGTGCCCATTCTTTGTTTCATAGAAAGGTCAACAAAAGAAATCGTAAAAGGCTTTCCAAGCTATCGTTGCAAAACGGAGACTTCAATCTTTAAATCCGCGATAAAAACATTCTCAGAAAAAACTATTTACCGTTTATACAGCATTTTGTATTTACAGCATTTCTGAAGAAAAATGGGTCCAAGAGTTTTAGACTGCTACTTCGCGTAAAAATATTGTAGAGTAAAATTTCGCGGTGCGAAAATAGATGCTTCGAGCTTCGAAATGAGCCAAAGTTAATTATTATACGATTACATTTTACGAAACTGCAATGGGTTAAACATCGTTAATTGTATCATTCAATATTCAGTATTCATATATTGAGTATCTGCTCGTCCATCTTTTATTCAAAACGCGATAAGTCGACTAAAAAAAATCGTACATCGATTTTCAAGGTCTCGTTCGAAAGAAGAACCTTTAATCTCCAAATCCGCGATAGAAACATTCTCAGAAAAAACTTTTTACCGTTTATACAAGATCTTGAATTTCCAGCATTCTTGAAGAAAGATGGTTCCTCGGTTTTCAGACTGTTGCATCACGTAAAAATCTTAAAGAGTAAAATTAACATCGCGGTGCGAGAGTAGATGTTTGAAGCTTGAAAACGAGCGCAGGTACAGAATCGTGCTATTTTTCCCAGGGAAATTATCACGGTTTAATGTCGAAACTGAGAAGTTCGGTGTTGAAACAGTTGAATGACGCGTGGACTTCGAGGTCGGCAGATAATCGTGTGGACTGATTTGATCTATTTAAATTTGATCTTGCAGTGCATTGAAACAAGATGTTAATAAAAAAAGAGAATCGTTCCTTTGCGACAATATTGATTAAACAGCTCATTCCTCTTATATAATATTCAACGTTCAGACGTATTTTATGTATTACGTTTCCTTCAATTCTAATTGTGTTCATAATAAGATAGAAACATTCTCAGAAAAAACTTTTTACCGTTTATACAGGATCTTGAATTTCCAGCATTCTTCGAGAAAGATGGGTTCTCGGTTTTTAGACTGTTGCATCACGTAAAAATATTATAGAGTAAAATTAACATCGCGGTGCAAGAGTAGATGTTTGAAGCTTGAAAACGAGCGCAGGTACAGCATCGTGCTATTTTTCCCAGGGAAATTATCATGGTTTAATGTCGAAACTAAGAAGTTCGGTGTTGAAACAGTTGAATGACGCGTGGCTTCGAGGTCGGCAGATAATCGCGTCGGAGTAAAAGGAGTAAGAGGATCGATCGGAACAGTTTCGTATGATTACAGCGTCTAACAGGGAAGAGAGAGAGAGAGAGAGAGAGAGAGAGAGAGAGAGAGAGAGAGAGAGAGCTGGGAGGAAACCGTGGTTCGCGGAGATCGGCCAGTCCGCAGCGTGCCGATTAAATTAGGTCCCAACTCGACGCTGCGAATGGCGTGTTCCTTAAGGCTGTTGTCTGATATCTTGCTCGCCGGATAAACTTCGTTCACCGCAAGGATGAAGTACTCGTTGATTAGACGCGTCCGACGTATCCCGTATAGATCGTATAAGTAAATTAGCACCGGGCGAAATGTATTGGTATCCACTTCTGTTCCCGTCAGCACGCGCGCACATCTTCTCTTACGAAAGAACAATAATTCGGAACGTCAAACCCGAAAAACATCGTCTCACGTTAATAAGCATCCACGTTGATACTGGTAGCCGAACACGGGTCCGTTGTCTTTACTTATTGGACTCGAGACTTTTCGTGAAATACCTGCTCAACGTCCACTACAAATAAATGGTCAGAACATGATACAGAGAGCTGTGTGTAGTTTTATTGCTCGCTCTTGCAAAAAGGATATTATCTTTGTGCAGAAATTTCTTCTGTGATATTTCACAGAATGAAGTCGGGGGCGTTCGAATTGTTATAACTTTTCTTACGGAAAATGGTACGGCGATGTTCCTAGGCTAATTTTGAAGCGCGAAGACGCTACTTTCGATGTCCTCGGTTTGATTTTTTAAAAATGTGTTAATGGATAATTGAAAGAATATTATCTTTGTGCAGAAATTTCTTCTGTGATATTTCACAGAATGAAGTCAGGGGCGATAGAATTGTTATAACTTTTCTTACGAAAAATGGTACGACGATGTTCCTAGGATAATTTTGAAGCGCGAAGACTCCGCTTTCGAAGTCCTAGGTTCGATTTTTTTGTCGAAAGCTTGCGAGACACCAAAAAATGTTCGTACGACGCAAGGGAAAGTTTTTTTTCGATTAGATTCCATTCAATTTGCGAACCGCAAAAATTTTCGGTAACGGTATCTCTGTTTTTCCCCGTTTTTCTGGTCAACTCTTTTTTTATTAAATGATGCAGGCATCGACGGGAGCTCCGGATTTTTGGGCGCGTGCTCCCGACGTAGCGCGTGTTTACGCCACCGCAAAAATGGGAAACGGAACCGAGAGAAAGAGAGAGAGAGAGAGAAACTGGGAGAGAAAACAGAGATGTCGAACAGAGGCGCCTAGGGGGCAGGTTAGCTGAACGGTCGGTTGGATTTGTTAATTAAATATGGATATTAAAATTGTCGGCACAACGAGCACGCGCACCGTTTACAAAAATCATCAATAAGTATTAATATAATGACGGCTGATCATATTTCTGCTCATTTATTCCCTTTCATAATGATTAATAGTAGTAAAATAATAATAGTACATTGTTGGTGCGACGTAAAAAAGAAAAAAGAAGTCTGAATTTCCAACCCCTGCAAAACCGTCTACCACTCTCAGCACAGGACAGAAGCTTGACCAGTGGAGTCACAGCAAGCTTATGGTTCCTGAACAGGTGTCGAAGCGCAGTGACAGGTTTTTCCGTTGGGTTAGGCCCGGTCCGCGTTAATTACCAGGCGCCCCACGTGGGGGGGGCAGGACTCGTTCCGTATCCTCGTAATGATAAAACGTGCGAATCGATGGGTCGTGCCCACAGTAAGGCCGCCATTATTGGTCGTGCCGGTGCAGATCCATTGTTTATCGTGCATTTAGCGGATAAACAGCGAATTGAAGCAAATACGTGCGATCAGAGGTGGGTGGTTGGGTGGTGGGTTGTTGCAGGGAGGGCACAGACACGCGGAGAGGAAACAAAGGGGGTGGTAAAGGGGTAAACGAGAGGAAGAGGGGGAGATATGGCGAGGGTGGGGCAAGCAGACCACGGGTATTGCCACGTCACGAAATCGTGGTGTATAGTAAATGCCATGCATGTTTAATCAGTCAGAATTATGGCTCGTCATGTACCAATTTTAACGGATCATCCGTTGCTATGCGATCACTTCCCGGGCTCGCTCGCTCCGGTTTTTTCGCTGTCAGTCGACACACACACATAGAGAGAGAGGGAGAGAGAGAGAGAGAGAGAGAGAGAGAGAGAAAGAGAGAGTCGATTGGCTCGCGAAGCGAATGAAAAACCCTCAAGTTACGTGCGATGTACGTTGTTGAACTCGACGGGCGTCGCACAGCCCGCTGGACACCCGTTTTTCATCAGGGAAATCCAGTTTTTCGGAAAAACGCGGACCAACAAGAGCGCGCCTCGTCAGTGGGGCCCGTTGCGGAGGTCCACCGCTGTAGCCCCGCCCTGATTAGCAAGTGTTTCTCGTGAGTAAATCCTAAACGAAGCGTCGGAGAAGATTTTCGCAAAGAGAAAAGTTGCCTGACATCACCTCACTTCTGAAATTATTGAAAAATCTCGATCAATTAAATTTCATTATCTGTTTGTTCTTTGATAAATTCGTTGCCTGAACCGCTGCCTCGATTCTCACCGACCCGAGTCGAGAACGGTGAAGATCGCGAACGTCTGACCGCTAATTAGTCCAAGTATCGCGCATGAAACTAGCCCGGGAAGTTTGCTCGCGTAGAAACGGTGTTGGCAACTCCGAAGGAACACTAATCCTCCACCGAGATTCAGAAGGCTGTCTCTTTCTCGAAAATTATTGTTAACCCTTTGCATTCGAGTGACGAGAGAAACTCGCCATTGATGATTCTTGCACGGTTATTCAAAATATTCGTCGCGTTAGTACATTTCTATTCAACAAATTGCTAAACATATTTAACACTTTAATAAACTGATGAGAGTATTAAGAAAATCGTATATAAAATCGAAATATTTCCAAATAGCTTCGAGTGTAAACAGTTAAATGTTAATTACCAATTTCAAAAATGTAGTTATCTCTCTCTCTCTCTCTCTCTCTCTCTCTCTCTCTCTCTCTTCGCAGGAAGGTAAAATATGCAGAAAGGTCTTCGTGGAGTTTTTAGATCGGTTTTCAAACCGATAATTTCCGGCCGGCCATGTTTTCCCTAGAATTTATTAATTTGCGAAATCGGCCGCAGTTCGCCCGGGCTTCGGCTTTTAATCATCGCTCCATTAATTATTAATCCAGCGGCTAATTAAAGACTCGAAAAACAAACGCCCGGCATTCCCGTCGTCCGAAGAAAGTAATTTCGCAACTTCTCTCGCCGATTGCTCGCCGTTTTTCTTGAACATTTGCCGACGAATCTAACAATTGCATTGATTATTATCGAGATTGGAAAGAGTTTCCTGATAAGACGTCGCTCGGCAATATTGCTTTCCGGCGAATTAATTGGGAAGAGTATTTTCACATCACGAATTCGATCGTCATCGAAAATCGTAAATTTATTTGTCGGAGGAACACGGAAAATTTGTTACGACGCGCGTGCACATCGACGTTTCTAATAATTTCCAGAGAGAGAGAGAGAGAGAGAGAGAGAGAGAGCATCGGGGCGAACGCTAAACATTCGCTAGAATGCTATGAATTATTCGAAACCGAAAAATCCGACTGGATTTATTCCGCGGCGTATTTTTAGGTATTCGCGAAACAGATTTCGCAATCGAGAGCAGATTTCGCGAAAACTCGACACGATGTGTTCCGATCGCTCGATTTTCACTGGCTGTGTCGAATTACTGGTTCTCGAATCCGCTTTTAGGGATCCGCTATAATTATTCATGTTTTCCATTAGACGCAATCCGACCGGCGATCCAGGGAAAAAAATCTTCTGGTCACTTTTATAATCCATCAACGTTTTTAGAGATCCCATTGGTTTAATCACCGGTCGTGTGTCCAATTCGAAATGTGACGAGAATCTGCAGGAAAATATTTGAGGGGGTCGACGCGAGTTTACCGGAACTTAAAGAACAAGGTACTTTAACGCGAACAATGTTCAATACCCCGGCCCGAACAGGAAGAATATGTTTTCACGAATACGAGGCTCCTCCGGTGGGTACGAAACTTGGGAAATATTGGAATCGAAGAGGAGAAGAATCGCAATCTTCTTTCGGGGACGTTTAAGCGTCGACACGTCTAAGCGGGGGGGAAAAGCGGCGGACGTGGGGGCGGGGGAAAAGCAGTTTCCAGAGAGAAGAAACGGTAAAAGGCGAGGAAAAAGGCTTGAGAAACTTTTCCGAAGCTCGACGAATTTTTCAAGCGACTTCGTTAATCCGGTCCCCGGAACTTCAACCATGGACGACGATTCACTGAAAGAAATACTTTCCCGGCCAACGGCGAACCGGACGGGGAAAAAAACCTATTAGAATTTAGAAATTATTCACGACGACGCTATGAAGAAACTGCTCGCAAATAATTGAACTGTAATTCCTGGAGCGAGAAGAACGAGCTCGCTGCTTTGTCCATCTATTCCCGATACTCGCGCCCGTTAAACTACCGATGCTGCAACGTAAACTGCCGCGTGCCTATCGATCGGTAGAAATATTCTTCCGTCTTGTAAATTGTTGAGAATCATTCGAATTTCTTATTCGCTTAAGACTTCGATGTATTTGATTTTCGAATTGTATGATATAATCGTAGGATCAAACGAGCCCGTCGAAGGCGGGCGAAGTTTGATCAAGATTATATGAAATGTCACGTTCGAAGATGATAGTATTGTAGTCAAGCTTGTCATGCTTCACATCACAATGTTCAGCGCATATTGAATTTGAATTTGGCGCTCTTCCATCGCCTACTTGTCCCTATTCATTTCTCTATTTTCATATTGTTTTGTGTAACGAGCATGGGATTATCACGATTATTTTTGAAGATGATAATGGGAGTAGCATTGGTTCTGGACATACCTTAATTATTTTCTTGCAAGGGGAATTAAAAAAAATGGGAGGGATACTATCATCTTCGAACGAGACATTTCATATAATCTTGATCAAACTTCGCCCGCCTTCGACGGGCTCGTTATAAAAAATATATATATACATATAAAATAATATTTTTAATATTTTAGACGTTTTTATATGCGCTGAACGTTGTGATGTGAAGCATGTCAAGCATGACTACAATACTATCATTGAAAACGAGACATAATATAATCAATTTTATTATCATTCGTTAGAATTGTACGAGCTTCGAAACAATACGGTTTCATTTTTCTTTCACACTGAACTTGTTATTTGAATTTTTATCGAAACAATTATTTATTTAAATATTGCCGAACACTGGATCGCGGAAACCGAGAGATTCCCAAGTGAAAACCTACCGGGCACGCGTGAAAGCGGCAATAACGATGATTGTAGCACTTCAACCTTGGATGTTACAAGTGTTATTGAATAATTTAGGCGTGTTGGCATTTCTCCAGGAGCAATCGGGAGACGGTAGACAGCGTCGGACATTTTGCAGCGGCGCGTCACCTTGGAGTCGCACTTGGGGAACGGCGAAACATAAAATATTTCACGGTGTCTAAATGACTTCAGCGAATTCCTTCGCGAACGGAGAATGCTCCATTGAACTGAAGAGAACCCGGTCGTGCGAGCACGCAAAAGGAACCGACAGAAGTGGCATTGTCCCGTGCGCAATTACCCCTCGCAATTACGCGAACTTATCCGAAAATGGCACGCACCCGACCACGTACAATAGAAAAAGTTTAATACTCTCGTAACGCGTTGCAAAATCCTCGGCGATTTTCGTCACACAGTGTTCCCTCGAAAATGTTGCAAGTTTGCACGTCTGTAAAAACGTTAAAAAAATTTCTCACTGATGAATCGAACGGGAATTTCAAGATGTTAGTTTCCTCTTTGCAACGAGACCTTGAAACTTGATCTACGATTTTTTTTCACCGAGTTATCGAGCCTTGAACGAAGAATATTCGGACACCTTTGCAATACACCGCGAGCGATGTGTTGGTTCCAACGTGGTTCTCGTTTTTATCCCATAAAACAGTGGGAAAAAATCGTCCATCAATTTTTAAGGTCCCGTTCGAAAGAGGAACCTTTAATCTCCAAATCCGCGATAGAAACATTTTCAGAACAAAGCCAAACATCAAAGTTTGTATTAGCATCCACTCCTTTTTCCAAAACTGTAACCTACATATTTAGCGTTAGCGGACATTGCTGTTATATTCACTTGTATTATTATAGAATTCTTATTTCATTATCCTTGTATTTTACATTATTGTATTTACTTATATTATTCATGTAAAGCAAAATAATCCCAGAAGGGTTTCAAATGCTTATAAATAAATATAAAAAAACATTCTCAGAAAAACTGTTCTACCGTTTCCGCAGATGTCCAAACTTGCAGCATTTTTCGTTCTCGATTTGCTATGACATGCAAAAACATCTTGGGGGAAAAATGAGGGAGGCATCAAAATGAGTGCAGGTTCGTGGTCATACTATTTTTTTTTAAACGAAACTACCGCAGTTGGATATCGACAATTTCTCAAAACTCGTGAGTGATGCACGCTTTCAGTTTCTTTTTAAACGAGTAAGAGTTTATTGTTGAACAATGAGAATTTAGCGCTGGGACTGGTTCCCAGTGTGTTTGTCGTATCGTCTGGAGAGCTGGTAGCTAATGTCAAGGTGAACGGAAACCGAAAATCTGTCGATAACCGAGCTGCCGGTTTGCGTGTGGTCGGCGGCCTTTAAAATCGACGGTAGTTCCGCGAACTGCGCGGCGCAGAGTTTCCAGGTATAAGTTGAGACATCCCTTCATCTCGAAAATGAAGTGATGGACAGTTAATTAGAGACTTTAGCATCGAGTCAGGGCCGGAATTCCTACGGGACTCTCTCGACCGCCGCCAGGAGCAACCAACTTACTACTATCGTTGGGGTTGAACCATGCGCGCGAGTCACATTCTTTTTAAACACTCCCGTTCTCGTTTCTTTTCCTTCTTACTTCCGGTGTTCTTTTTTCCTTCTGTTTGTTGTTCAGCGAAGTTTCTCATTGTTCCCGACACAGGCCCGCCAACCACGAAATAGTTTGATGGATATAATACTTTCGTAGAGGTGGAGGAGTGGGGTGGCGACGTCTAAAAAGTAATTTCAATCTTACTCGTACTACGTTCCCAATGAAATTACCTGACCGTTCACTTATTAAAGATTTACTTTAAGTCGTTCCGTAACAACTTTCTCGAGGGAGAACAGAGGATACGGAACGCCATTATTCCCGTTCCCACGCAAACTTCGGGATACGTCCATAAGGAACCTTCGCGTTTAACGACAGGAGCCGAGCAATAAACGTTGATGGCCACCAGCTGATGACACGAGGACCGTGTACACACCGCTTGCACGGAGATTGCAAATATATTCCGCGGATGCCGAAGTACATCGTTTACATTTTTATTGCTGAATATGTAAGCCTCCGTCCTCCTGGTTTAACCTTTCGCGTAGTCGAAAGTTAAACATCTCTCTTCCTAACTAGAATAATTCCATTCTATACGATCGTTTTCATTTTCTGAATATATCAATCGAAGACATCACATTTGAAATGTGGAATGTTCCACTGGATAGGATGCCATGGGATTATCTCCATTTTTAAGGTGTTGAAACGTTTAGTAATTGGTAATTGTCGCTCAGAGTCATCACTCGAGTGCTAAGGGTTGTGATTCCAGTCTCGTCGTGACTAGACTGTAGATCTTTATCCATTTATCTGGCATCGGGAAACTTTGAAAAAATGCTGCAATGTAAAATTCGATAAAATATTGTACGATTTTCATTGATTCCAGATCTACAAAAAGTTGCCACCACTGAAAATAAGATTTCATTCGAGTCCACTTTCTTGAAATTCTCGTAGAAAAATTTGATAAACATCTTGCTGCTCGCATCACCGGGTTCAACTTTACAGAAAGGCTAGGGGGTGCTCGGGTTAGTCGCCGCTTTAAGTAGATTCGGCAACTTCACGGACGTCTTTCATGGCAGATGATTATATCCGACCGGTTAGCAGCTATCCGAGAGTTCGCAGGAAGAACGACTTAGCTCGTGAACCAATCAACTAAGAGAGCATTCGTGTCGAAATCTGCATAACTAGCGTCCACCGAGAATACGCTCTGTGTCCGGAGCTCTGCAATCTCTGTCTCTCTCTCTCTCTCTCTCTCTCTCTGGATTAAACGTAAGTTCTTAGCAAGGTCCGTCAGTTGAACGTGCGCCCGTTTGCCCGCCTACCGGCAGTACTGGTGCGAATGCGAAAGGGAACTAGAAAACTAGAGGAACCGTTCGTCTGCACGGCTTTAACCCAAACACTATGTACTTCCTCTAAATGCGACAGACCAGCGCAACAAGTATATCGGCCGCCTCCGACGGCTTCTCGCTAGTTTCTTTCTTAACCCTCATCCGTCCCTCATTTCACGAACTGAATCTGACCCTCGGTGTCAAATTAACACAGTGACACAAAATAAAAAAATTTCAATGTTTTTTTTAGTCAAATTGATAAGTTACCATTTACATCTTATGCATTTCGGTTGTGTTCCGCAGTAAGAAAATAATAGTCATACAAAGTTTCGAGAAAATTTACCGAAAAATAACAAAACAGTGTAACTTATTTTGGAGTACTTTAGGAACCGTCATTGTTTCCATGAAAACAACTCATTACCCACCTCACTTATTTTTCCCCAAGATATTTTTGCATGACGTAGCAAGTCGAAAACTGGACACATCTTTTCTCCCAAAAATACTGCAAGTTTGAACATCTGCGGGTAGGAACGCGAACAGAACAGACGTCAGAGAAATCGTGACGAAGTATTCTCGATTTGGTCCCGCAGATTTGATTTTATTTTCCCTGTGGGTGACTTCGTCTGACACGGCGCGTCGTGTCTCCGGCGCAGGCGTACCTCCTCGCTGTAATTGACGTGATAAATTCCGGCTAGTAAATTCGAATTTCTTGAAAAATGGGGAACATTCGAAGCTCCGCGAAACTTTTATGGCTAGCCGCTATACAGTTCAAGTCTTAATGATATTATCCGTGTCGTGTTGGTTCCCTTGATAACGGAGAGGCAGAGAAAACCACGGCAACATTATAAAGGCCAGTGTTCCTCACAAAGGAAATTACATCTGACGTATAGGCCAATTAATTTAGATAAATTTTCAATTTCTGCAATTTTTCAAGTATGTATATGTTTATACAGAATAGTTGATTACGAAGAATATATGTACCATTTCAAGAACTGTTCAATTTCCGTGATTCTTCAAACTAAGTACTGTTAAAATTCTATGAATTTAAACATTCTTCTTTTTCACAAAGCAAGTAGGTAATAGTTCTCCTCGATCTAATTTAATACTTTTAATTATAATAATAAGACGTTTAATAATTTATAGACGCAATGATTTCATGAAAGTGATTCAAAGTAAGATAAAAACGTTGAAATTAACGTGGTAATTTGCAAATGTGTTTTTAATATATATATAGGGAAAACCCCAGCAAATCTTCTCGAAATTACACCCGAAGTATAGATCAGTTAATTAATCCTTGGGTATGCGGATAAGACCCAGCGAAAAATAATGTCGAAAGTTATTTTGATAATTTTGAACATCCTAACGGAAGAACCTGGCAGAATATTCCGCGAGTAAATCATATGATACTGATTCATACTGACTTGTTGAGTATTCTTGAGTCTTCGGATAAGACTCAGGTCGGGGCGGGGAAAACAATTAGTAAAAAAAAAATTCATTAACAGCCGCTTAAAAAGCACTGACTAATTAAAGTGGCCGTGGTGGGTCGGCGCATATCGAACGAGTAACGGGATAGATTATAACGCGGTATAGTTTTCCATAATTCACCAGCCTGGGCTCTGTTTTGCACCTGCGGGAACAACAAACACACGCGTGGGAATTTTTTTGTTCGCCCGCGTAAATAGGTATCGAGGGAGAGGGAGGGTCGCCATTTTCCTGGCGATACGTGACTCTTTCGAAACATCGCGGTGGAAGTGGTGTGCGTGCGGTCTCCACGGCCGAAATTTCTGCCGGCACGCCATTCGAATTTTAATACACTTTTCGCGCCGCTAAAACGACTCCATCGCTTCAATTACGTCCTACTCGAGGGAGAAATCGCGTCGTTTTTGCGAGCCGCGTAATACATTTCCCGCGGAACGCAAAGGCATCCGGGGTGCAGTAATATTTGCATAAATCGCGGCCTTTCGTTGTTCGCCGCTTTTGACCGCGATTAATCGAGCCACCCTCTCCCCACCCACAAATCGAAAGCGAGAGAGATAAATAGGGAGGGGAGAGAGAGAGAGAGAGAGAGAGAGAGAGAGAGAGAGAATGGAGATACGCGTGGACAGGTGGAACAAAGAAAAAAAAAAGATACGAAATCCGAAGCGCGTCCGGGGCGCATTTATCAGTCGCGATTATGAACGGCGATTTAATAAGCGAATTCGTCTGCACAGAGGCGCAGGGACATTAACGTAATTGCGCGAATAATGATAGCCGGCCCTGCTCGCCGAAATTTCTCGCCGATCGCGAAAAATTCGTCGACGATGAAGCAAACCATAGGCACCAGGGTGTCTGACATATTCAATTCACAATTACGGAATTTGTAATTCCTCGAGGAATTATTCGAGGAATTGATTCCTACGGGTACACGTTGAAAAATGGTTAGAATTTTTGATAGATGCGTTCTCGTCGTTTTTATTATAAAGATCCGCCACTGACAATAGAATGGCTAGAAAGACGGGGCCGGCTCATATTATTGATCGGATCGATCAGGCTAACGTCTTTAGGTCGCGACAGGGGACGCGTATCGAATAGTAATGGCACTGACAGCTTAGTTATGTCGCGCAAAAAGCCCGTGATTAACGAAGAAACCGACGATTAAGGGACTCCCTTTGAGCTTATTAAACGAGGCTCGTGTGCACGGGACAAGCCGAACGTGTCCCGGGATACGGCGATTCGTTGATGCAATTTACAAGCGAGATAGGAGATCCAACCGACGAAGAGAGAAAGAGAGAGAGAGTTCTGGATAATCGATTGCACGAGCAAAAAAACAGAGCCGACGGAAATTGACGGATGAACGCAGAGGATGTAATATCTTCTCGTACAACGTGACTCTGTGAAATACTGAGAGAAAACAAAGGATAGAAAGAGAGAGAGTGGAGGAGGGGGGTTAAGGGCGGACGAAATTTTTTTTGATAAAGTTATCGGCGAAATGTTTAAATTAAATTCAGCCGACACGGAGAGTGCTCTCGATTCGACGCGACCAAAACGACCGAAAGATTTCAATTGCTGGGTTACGTGAATTTTCTCTCGTGTGGTGTGGACCCTTTTCCAGGAGCACGGTCGCCAAATCAGGGGAATACAGTTGCCCCTCCTCTCTGCCAGTATCGGATTAGAAACGTGGGGAAACAGCGTAACAGGAGGAGATAGCAGTAATTTTTATTAATCTTAATCAGCTAGCAATAATGTCTCGAATAAAACGGCTGCGGCTCGCGTAAAATATTTTCCGATGCGCAAACAAAATAATGTTGAACGGCGATTCTATTAATTTCGCGGAAACGAGCGCGGCGAAGAAACGAATTGCACTCGAATCCCGCGGATCTATCGTAGTAAATATTCAGCCACGTTCGTGATGCAAATAGCCGGCAGTGGTAATTTCATTGCAAATAGCCTGGCGTTACGCAAGCGGACGCGTGTAATTAATATGCCCGCAGACATACACACAGCGCGCGTTACCATCTTCGGTTCGGCGGGAAAAAAGAACCGAAACAATTTCCCCTTTCGAAAGATTATTCATTTAGATAGCCGATTGCAATTATGTGCGCGCGTCGTGGTGCAGCGCTACGTGTAACCGGGAAACCGATGCTTTTACATTCCGTACGCGTTTCGGTTTCGAACCCACCCTTCCTCCTGCGCAATGAACATCTCGACTTTTACATAATTATTCGCTCACGTAGTCCGCGGTCGTCCGTACAAAACGATAGAGCGACTTGCACATTCGACGGGTGTATAAATCTCGTGACAAACGCGGCAATTATGCTGAGAAGCTAGTGCAGTAGGCCGCGCAACTCTCGCTAGCCTCGAATACTTGAGGCGACGGGTCCACGGACCTTGGGAGCTGGGGTTTTAGTGGGTATAGGCAGGGATATGTAAATTTTCTCACATATATTTCCGTTTCTAAGAGCATTTCCCCACCGCCCTTAAACACAAAAAATACTGGGAACCTAGTGACCCGACCGCGAGTGCTCGCCGGATACTCGATTCGGAGAGACAGGGGTGCTGCGAGAAATAAAATTGTAGTCTCTCATATGATTCACACGATTTTCCACCGCTCGAAAAATTAGCACCGTTTCGAACAACTTTCTAAAAGGAGACATATTCATCTGTACAGGCTGTTTAAAAAATGTCGTACTCCGTTGAAAGGCGACAGGGTGACTCCTTGGGTCGTACGAAGCAACTTTTTTCCTTTGCGACAATCTCCGCTGATTCTTTGCGGAGTTATTCGCAAAAAAAAACACTTGCTAATCGTGACGGAGCTACAGCGGGACCACGTGCGTTGTAGGCGCGCTGCGATTAGTCCCACGTTTTTCTCGAATAACTCCGTAACGAAACCTCGGAGAAGATTTTCGCGACAGAGAAAGATGCTTGAAATCGCCTGCGGAATCGCCACGTTTTAGTAGAACATGTTTGTGAATGATAGGTATGTCGGTTGAATGAAATTGAATGTTTAAATTGAAAATGACATTGATGTTGAGAAGGGTTGCGCTTAGGGTAGACGCAAAAGCGCGATACTTGATCGCAGAGTGGTGAGGGTAAATCGTGGCGATGAGAGAAGCGTGTTTAGAAAAGGTTTCCCGCCGGGTTCGAAATTTATGTAAACTAATTTCCGTCGGTCGGGGAATTCGACGGAACGTTTATCGAGGCTTCAAACAGGTAAATCTGGAGCGAGGTATACTGGGGAGGGATTTCGAGGTCGCGGAAATCGGGTTTGCTCGGGCAGGCAGGCGGTTTTACACGGCGCCAAGAGAGGATGCGAAGAACACACTCGGTGTTACTGACAGGCCGCTAGCAATTTAGACGATCGAGAACTGCTCGGCGCAGGGCACTGTCTCGATGCTTGGAAAAGGTAAGGCTGCTTAGTTCGATCGCCAACTTATCTGCTAGCCTAAACCAGCCAGTTCCTTTCCCACGAGCTCTACAGTTCCCCTTGTCAGATACACATACGTATCTGCGAGCTCACTTCGCAATGATAGGTTAATTAATCCTTGCCCGACGGAAATCATTTTTTGTCCTCACCTCGCGCCCCTCCATTCGATCGTATTCGCTCGGTTTTTCACGGTCCTGGAGTACGATCAGTACACAGCGAATATTTATCTACATAAACGATACCCAACAAACAATTTATTCGCAGAACATTCTACGGAACCTTCCACTAAACGATTTTCAATTATAAAGAAATATCCTCAAGAAATCATTATCGACTTTTCGCCGCCTTACGATTTACTTTACGGTTTCATTGACCACGACTTTTTTGTAGATCGTAATTTTTTAAAAGAGAAGAATATTGATAGAAATTGTATGCTTGTCTGTGTTCTCCAATAGCTGTACATTAACGAAACCAAAATAGAATTTTTTTGCATAATTTAATTTTTTTTAAATTTATATAATTTAAAATCACTTAACAGAAGACCCTGTAGAATGTACTAATTTTTACACTAATTTGCACAATATTAACTACAATGAACCTAGAAAAAACATTGTCTGTCCGAAGCATAGTATCCGACCAGAGGTTTATTTTTAATTTAATTAATAATCATATTGATTGTTCCTCTCGACTTGCGCAAATCAATTTCTATGTACCGGAACGCGTATTGAGAACAACAGCTGGATTTCAATTACGTAAAGCAACAACTATTTATGGATTAATTAATCCAATGAATCGCATTATCGCAGAATCAAGCACTATATGTAATCGTACTGATTTTTTCAGGATTATAGGATACTGTCACATCTATCGTACCATTATTTTTTGTACATGTCCCTTTGTTATTAGACGAGTAGTCTTTCATCTTTCTCGATTTTGTGTCCTTTTTTTCTTTCATTGTAAACACTTATTTAAAAGGGCTTCAGTCTGTCTATAATAAATAATAATAATAAAAATTTATTGAGGGTCCTTGGGTGCTCGGATAAGACCCAGTGAGAAACGTCGATAAATGCTTGAAAACATTTAAAAGACAGAAAAATTGTAGTTGCTTCGTTACGCATTGACCAAGAATCCCTTTGCCGTGGTGTCGATCCTTTCTCTGATCCTTGGTCGATCCATTTGCTTCGCAAGCCAGCTGAATCGTTCTCTCGTGCACATTCGCCCGATTCGAGGCCCGACCCGGCCCTGGCCCGGCCCGCAAATAGAGCACAGCATCGCGTCGCTTTCCACGATCGCTTTTGCATCCATCGCACACCTTCTCTATCCCCCGTTGGTTACGTGGCACCGTTGCGTTCGGGTCCGTGGTGAATGGAAAAGCTACGTAATCTCGCCCCGTCCATGTGGGATCCTGGCCGATGGAACAGGAACCGGATCAACAGTTACGTCATGCACGATCATGGATCACTATACACACCTAGCGCATACGATTCCCGCACGATATTTTATTAGTCATAACTCGGCCGTGCCGTGAATCAAAATTATGCGAGGTCTCGCTGAATTCCGAGGACTATGCTTCATCAACCCGGGAATATTGGATTTTCTTTATTTTTTTTTTTTGTAAAACATTGTCATTTTTATTATTTCCTGTTGGACGCCAGCCTCGCGCAGTTTGTAAACAGTCGAAATGCATCAGGTTAGAATATCGGGTCGCACGGTAACAAATCGGTTTTGTTGCTCGGATGAAGTCCGGAAAATATTTTCGCTGAAACATTTTGAAAACTTGTATCGATTTACAGAGATCCTACGAAAACTGTAATCTCCCGGCGCGGCGGTTCGAAGGTTTTCGAGGAATGTTGTTCCATTCTACCGATTTTTAATTGTGAATATTATCAAATCCGGGATTCTCACGAGTTTGAGAAAGTGTGTTCGATAATCTACCGATTTTTACTATGAACATATAAAATCCGGAAGAAGTGTAATTTCCTTTCTTAGCGATTCTAAGGAGTTTAAGTTTTATGTTGCACTAGCTTTTACTATGAATCTATAAAATCCGGGAAACGTCGTGATTTCGTTTCTCAGCGATTCCGGGCTTGAAAAAATGTTTTCAATCTTCCATTTATTTTTATTACAAACTGGCTGATCCGACAGATGTTGTCCTGTTCAAATTTCAGTAAATTTATTTATTTATTTCATAGTCGAATCGTGAGTATTGAGTCTTGAGGTCTTGAATTCATACAAACATCCCATAGAAAGACGCACGTTTATTTCTCCCGAATTTTCCGTTTCTTTTTCGGGAGAATAAAAAAATATACAAAAACAACTTTTTAAAAACCCCGCTTATATTATTAGAATGCACTAAGAAAGAAAAAATAATATTTTTAGATATTAGTGACTATAAATAAAAGCGTGGAGCGCTAAACTATATTAACGTAATCTTTGTGGGCGCTCCACGCTTTTATTCATAGTCACTAATATCTAAACATATTGTTTTCTCCTGTTTAGTGCGTGGTTTTTAAAAAGTTTTTTATATATTTTTTTATTTTCTACTTTTTAGTCTTTACTACTGAGCGTATTTAGTAAGGCCCGCTTACCTCCCGCCCGACCTAATCCAAACCAACCCAGTAAGTAAACTGAGTTCCTTCGCTGCGAAGTGGGCCAGTGGAGCGGGGTCGAAGTCGGAGTGGGAACGCGTAGTGGAGTAGGGAGCGCGCGGAGTGGGGACCACTGCTCGCGATAACGTACTATCATAAACTGAGCTCCGATGGGGCAAAGTCGGTCCGTGAAGTGGGGACGAGTCAGAATACGCACGCATAGTAAAGTAGAAAGCGTTGTCGCGCGGAGTGGGAATTGCTAAACGCGATAGCGTTTAGCGGGGGTATGTAACGATAACAATATTTAATTGTTATCTTTCTTAAACGGATAGACTTTTTTAAAAAAGTTTTTTGAATATTGCATTGTCATTCAGTTCTGAGTTATGTTGAAAATTTCAAGTCTCTAGCTCATTGGGAAGTGGTTTAAAATTCGATTTCAAGATTTCACGTATACAACAACTCGGAAAGCTAATATAAGCGTGGTAAAAAGAAGTTCGCGGCAGGTTAATTGCAAAGTAAGCAGAAAATACGGCGGAAGACGTTGTACACCTCGGCGGAATGGCGGATGGAGATATCGGGCAAGGGGGAGAGTAGGTGTATTTTCATGCAGCATTATTGAACAGGACAGGTAAGGGTATCTCCTGGTGATGGCTGGCTGTGGTTCGCTGTAATAAAAACCGAGAGGAATGGCGCCGGTGTGTATGCGGTCCCTATAAAATCGCGTGGATATCCGGCCTGGCGAAGTTTATTCGTGATTTCCACCGCGCAACTGTATTTTCATCCGTGCCGGTTTACAGGAGACGCGGCAGAAAAGTGCAGCTGCTGTCCCCGTGGCAAAGCGCGTCGCGAATACGCGTCGAGGTCGATAAGTTTACAGAAGCACGGCCGTTTCGCCGAACGTAGCGATCCGAGGATTTCACGATTGTGTGTGTGTGTCATTTCTGCGTCGATTAAAACCTGCGATCATAACCGTCTCTCCGTGCGCACGCACGCGCGAGCGCTATGTTCCATTCCACTTTTAATAGAGCAATGTTCTATTTGATTTCGCTTTTGATCCGAGACGTGTCGCGTCTCGTTCACGGTGATCCCGTGGTACGCTTCCCTGCTGTTTATATAAACCCTTGCGTGCTCCGCGGAACACGCCGCAAACCTGATTCCAAAATTGATCAGAACACCGTACGCTTCACTATTTTCACAGGCGGCATAAAATCTCCGAATGGAAATAGCAAGTATATAATCGAAGCAAACGGGAACTGTACGATCTAAGAGAATCTACCACCCCCTCCACAACTACGGGGAGGAAAATATAAGAATTGTTTTTTGAAATAATATTAGATTTCTATTAATTTTGTATCTACGAAGGTTATTGCCGCTGAAAATACGATTCTATTTGACAATCCACTTTCTTAAAATTGGTCTAGAAAAATTCAAAATTACATAAACATTCGCAGTCTAGCAATATTCTCAGTTCGCTGCGAGTTTTCTTGAATTAGAGCGCTCGGTTACGCGAAACGTGTGCATCAAAGAAAATGTCGAAAGTGGATGGGGAAAGGGGATGGAGTAGAAAATGGAATACGAAATACGTGAACGAAGCGACGAAGAGGGGGGGGGGGAAATGATCACGGATACAGTTTGCCGAAAAGGATTTTCCCTCCCGCCATCATATATTGATCGACCGAAATCTAGACTCTTGCATATAATAATGGCCGTGTGGTCTACGATTTTTTCGGAATCTGCGTGGATCGAGCACAGGCGAGATTCAGACGCAGAGTTTTAACACTTACAGAAGAGTAGAAGCGAATATTTTCCAACGGTTCGTAAAAACGACGAGAATGTGTCTATCCAAATTGAGGAATAATTCGTTTTAAGGACGTGCAACATTTTTGGGACACCGTGTGCTGAACTATTCGATCGAAAACCTCGCAAAAACTGTGCAGAACCATTGAATATTCAAGAATCTCGCGGATCCGAAAAATCCTTGTCATTTCCGAAGACGAGGTATCGATCGGACGGGACTCGACATGGAAAGTATCGCTGCAAAAGTCGCGACAACAATCTTTCCGAATAAATGAATAACAAACGAAGTAGTGGACAGTGTTTAATGGGCAGACTGGCATATTTTTGATAATTCTCGACGCCTCCCTGGTTTGAAACCTGCATAATTACACACCTGCTTGTGTATTCGTGTACGGAAAAAAACCTGCAGCTCGAAACGAAGACGAAAGCGATTTCGCATGACGCGAAACACGCTCTATGGCAGAACGACGTCTCGCCGCATAGCTTGGGATTACGCAATGGCGAGGAATTTAAATGGGAACACTGCAACACGCTCACTTTTCAATTTGTAAATTGAAACAAACGACTGTATTCCTGCCACCTCACTGACAGCTGCAATTAATATAATTTAAAAAAAAATGATTCGCCCCTTTACTCGAGCCCCTGAATTACGGAGATTAATGAACCGATCAATTTCTGCCGATGATCGCACTACAATATTTATTTACACTGCATTACGAATTTTCTGTTCGTCGAGTATGTGGTGCACGTCGAAAATTGGAGACGGTGCTCTTCTCGCGTGTAAAAATTATTTCTAACAGTTGATCGGAAAGGAAATCGAGTTCCAGTAATTTCAATGTACGAAACGCTCAGTCGGTAATTTTAATTCGGTAAAAAAAAATCGAAGATATTTATCGGTTTTAATATGCGCAGTAAAGTTTATGGGAAACCCGAAGTTATGAACGATGAAACAGCATGAATAATGCAATGACAGCCCTATAGTTCCGGATCCTTGCAAGAAACGACTTTAATTAAACGTTCGGAACTTTGCTTAGCAGACCTTAAAACGTTATGAATCCACTGGAACTCTTCTAATATTGAATAATCCGGAAGCCATCGAACGCGTCGTCACGAGGCCCGTTTCCGCGAGGTATAGGTCTCGCTAGAGCGAAACTTCATCTACCCCGGGTCGAAATAAAAATCGAAGCGGTATTCGCTCCTCGTTACTCAACAAACAGAAACGATGAACACGAGAAAAACTCTCGGCGAAATACAGATTACCGAATGAGAACTGTTAATTTGAGGACAGTTAAAAATCCGAAATTTTTCCTCTTGCTATTTTGACCGGCCAATTCTTCCGGTACTGTTAGCATAGTTTTCCAGCGAGAAACACGTCGGACGTGTTCGGTTACCTCTCCTTTGTCGCCGTTAGCTTGTCCCAAAGTTCCTGGCTCGTTGAATTCTATACTCCGATGACAAGGAAATTCTTGGCCAGCTTGTCATAGGATCATTTCAACAGGAACGGCTGACTGGCTGGTTGGCTGGAGGGTATAGCGAGTTCGAAGGTGAGAGAGACGTTGGCCGAGATCGTTTCGAAGACGGAACTTTTAATTGGTTCGCGTGCTACAAGACTCCGCGCCGCCCGATGCGTAGATAACGAGAGCGTCGCCGCGCTTTTATGCGATCTCGAGAACTGTTTGGGTAACGTGAACACGAAAAAACATCAAGATCTCCAACACCTTCGACTTTCCAATCGGCGAAATCTCCTCGAAATTCTTTTCTTTCCGTTCCGATGCTACTATACATTTTCACGGATTAAAGTACGTCGACGCAGTGTGTAACTACAGTCGACGATTGTTTCGTCGTTAATCGTTATACAATACTCGGGAGAACTTATTTCTCAGTTTAACTCGCTGACGGAATGACTTCTTTTGTCGCAACCCGAGAACTAATTATTAACTGTCTCAATCAATGACGCAACGATTGTACCTTTGGCTTTCGACGCGCTGCAAACAAATTCGAGAGAGATTCTAGCTGAACTTATTGAAACAGTCCATCGTCGTGGCATAACTAGACGGCAAATAAAAATGCACTTCATCCGTTAACGATCTTTATTTCTTTGGATTGTGAAATTTTTTAAATCTTGATTTAAAAAAACACGGAATCAGAAGAATCCCTGATCTTTTCGTTTTAACCAGCGAAAACGAATTTTTATTCGTATAATTTTATTAGGCCAATTCCAGGAAGACAGAATGAGGTTTCGACTGGGTCCAACGTGTTTGCTTATCGAATCGTAAATTCGATAAAAAGTAATTTTTATCGTCGAAATAGATTTCATCGTCATCTACTATATAATCCTCTGTCGCCTTTTCTCACTCTCCCCCCCCCCCCCCCTCTCTCTATTTCTGTGCTCTAGACTCTAGAACAACGTTCAACAGGAAAGTGATTAAAGCCCTACAGTGTTTTGACACGTCCTGATGATGCGTTCTGTTGGAATATCTGGTTAAAAAATAAGTTGTGTTGACTGATCCCAACTGCCCCAATTGGGGAGGTCCAAGATTTTTCTCCTATTACAATTTGTACCTCACTTCAGTTCCGGCTTACGAACCGTACATACGTCTTCCGCGTGCTACAGTTACGATCAAAATCACCGATTTGTTTTGACTTGGTTGACGCGCAAGAATGAGATTTCACTACTTCTATGTCTAAATGCTCAGTGTGGTAGATAACATCGAATTAAAAAGAAGAGTTTCCTGTAGAAATTGTGAAAAGTTGTAGACTTTCAAAATTTGTCAAATTGTGAAGAACTGTAAAATTTTGTATTGCGAAGAATTGTAAAATTGTGTATTACGAAGAATTGTAAAATTTTGTATTGTGAAAAATTCTAAAATTGTGTATTGCGAAGAATTAGTAAAATGTGTATTGCGAAGAATTAGTAAAATTGTGTATTGCGAAGAATTGTAAAATTATGTATTATGGAAAATTTAAACATTGTGCATTGCGACGAATTTTAAAATTGTTCATTGTGGAGAATTGTAAAATTGTGAAGGATTGCAAACTTCTGAGGAACTGTAAAATTGTGTATTGTAAAGAATTGTAAAATTGTGTATTGTAAAGAATTTTAAAATTATCAAGAATTTCAGAATTGTGAAAATGCAGCGATTGTTCCAAATGAAAGTGACACTTGTTAGCGGAAGACCCTGATGAAATTGAACGCGTTTCCCAAGTGTCAACGACCTTGTATTATTATTATTATTATTACATAGGTATAGTTAGTGGGGATAGGTTCTCTTAGGTGTAATCTAAAGAGCTTTGCGCAGACAAAGAGGGCAGAGCATAGGTGATTCGGAGGTCCGATTAAAGGGAATCCCGATATTCTCGAAACGAGTCGAACACCGTTGAACAATTGCGCCGAATATTGTGTTCGCGGCTGTTACACGTTCCCTCGGATATAATGCGGCGCGATTATTGCGGTTAACTTCGCAGGAAACCTCGCGTGCTCCTCTCGTATTACGCTATCCAATATCCTGCAGGTGTGAGCAGTTGCATGTACGGGGCTTTACAGCGATGCTAAACGGTAATCATCCCCCTGTTTGTATTATACTTGGACAATGAGATGAAAAACTTTCCTACCTTCCCATCGACGTGTTCAAACAAATTGCAGGTCAATTTGCCAGCAATTTCCCAATTTATGCGCGAACCAAAAATTCAGTTCTACAATATTCTTACGAGAAGTCTTTGCCCGCCGTCTTTCTAACATTGTCAAGCCTATTCAAAAGAAACATTTTTTAATTATTAAACTTGGAATGTACAACGTAAAAATATCCAAAGCTTCTGACACGCCTATAGTAATTACGAAAAATCAAGACTGTCTTTAAAGTGGATTTGAACAAATTGCTTCATCATTAATACCGTATGAACTATTTTATTGTAAATTGCTTCTGCACTTTTCCGAACTTCCCCAATTATTTTCATAATAAAAATTGCACTGATCGCAAGCTTCTTTGCTCGATGATTCCCGGCTGGAAACGACGCAATTTTTTGACTGTTCCGCTAATAATTCCCTGTCTGCTAATTACTTTCCTCGGCGCTGTTAGTGTCGAAAAGCACAGCGAACGTGGAATTCTCTCCAGAACGAAAACACACAAACAGGGACAAGCGCGATCGATCAACCCGAAGCTGTCTTCATAGACGTGCACATGATTCATAAGCCTTCAGCGAATAATTACATTGTCCTTAATGTCTGTCAGACAGAGCGAGCACTTCAGTTCCGCGGATTGGCTTCGAATTTCGATGCAATTTCACGTGTTTTTTCTTCTCTCTCTCTCTCTCCCTCTCTCTCTCTCTCTCTCTCTCTCTCTCTCTCTCTCTCTCTCTCTCTCTCTCTCTGCGGTAACGAGTTTTGCGAACCACAACCTTGTTCGTTGGTTTTTAATCAACCGTTCTCGCCGTATTTTAGAGAAATATAGGCTCGTATAAAATATGTAAAGCCTCGACTCTGTGACGCGCTGTTTCCAGTAATCTCGCGGTCCCCTAATTATACAGCTCATTTACAGACAACATACTGTCCAATATTCACGGCAACCGCCAGCGAGAATTGTGTCATCAAATCACTGAATACAAATTCGTCCCGCGACTAGACGATCAATAATTAATAACCGGCGCTGTTACACCGTCGTCTCGCGGCGAGATCAGCTCCAATGATGCTCTCGATCATTCGGGATCGATCATCCTTACGTAATCAGCCGCCGTGAGACAGCAATTTATCTTTCCGATCGCTTCCCAGATTGATGCCTGATTACCGAGGAAATTGTGATTATTAGGACTGCGGATGTTTTTAATTTTAAAGAATGGGTAACCAAACGTAATACTCTAAATTGTTTCGAACCTGTTGAGGTAATTAATATTCTTATTTTGCACGACCATCCATAGTCTGGTAATTAATTCGTCCACTCGACAAATTGTGTAATGATTCGTAGAAAATCAGGAGATTAATCGTGCCGCGCTTACTACTGCGTTAGAAAGGATCTATGCAAAGTCACCGTAAATAGTTATCGATCATTTGCTTGTAACTTTCATCTCCGCGCGTAATCGAACGCGAGAGCATTGCCTAGAAATTGATCATTACTTCCGTCACGCGTCACTGTAAAAAATCATTTAAAATGAACTCTATGCATACGGTCCGTCGTTTTTTTAAGGAAACTTCCGCAGTCTCGTTGCGTCACAATTTCTATAGACACGTCCTCATAATTTTTACTAGGTGATGTAAAATATTCGCGTAAAAGTTTCATGCACAATTGTACTGTGACCCCGTTGCTGTATTCTGACGTGCAAGAAAATATGAATGTTATCAATGTTATGCCTTTCGTTTTAGATGAAATATAATTTGTGGTACGCTTAGTGTTAATAAGTGTGAGCGATTTTAGTCGGTTAAACTGGAAATTGAACTAATTCCCTGGCATACTTTTGGGACACGGTGTATGCAGGCGACGGGTGCCAGTGCAGGTGAGTAGGATCGTATTTTTGTTTACAATCCCCGGCGTATCTGTACTTCGAACGACCTGGAATATGGCCACGGTTCCGCCCCAGGAGTTTTCCGGTAACGATACAGCTCCGCCAGCGCCCGACGTATAAACGTGCCGCAATAAAAGATCGGTGTAATTTAGCTCGTTCTAGTTGAGCCAACTTTACTGCCGTTCTCGCGTCAGGAAAAAGGGACGACTGCGTTGAAACTTGCCGCTCGGTTACCCAAGCTCCTCCGCGGCACCACTATCGGGCCCTATCCTCTCTTGCCATCTAAAATTCTTTTTGTGCCTTCGCTGTTGTGACGTACCCGGCTAGCTAAGCTCGCGGCTACAACCTTCGTGGCAGAAGCTTCCCAAAATCCCTCCCTTCCGCGTCGTTCCACGAAAACCGTTCGAGATTCAACATACTCACGCCATAGTGATCGAAAAAGCATTAAATTATACTTGGAATCAGGATTTATGAGAAAAATACAAGCGAACGTTTGATACTGCTTCCACTTTATCTCAATTTTACGACACGATGTCGAATTTCATGTTGAACCTAATTGCCTCTATCACAAAGTAGGATCTTCCGGCTTTAATTTGAGCCCTCGAACCTTCCAAAAATTCCTACTGGAACCCAATCTAAAATCACCCCAGAGATTCCCTTCACGATTCTGCCGCGTCTCGTTCGGATACTAGAGGTTCTACTAAATCGTGGATTAAACGCGTATTCGCAGTTCGAACTGTATCGTGTTTGGGCTCGTTTTAGTCAGCAGACTGTCACGGATTTGTCGACAATCGTGTCGCGGAAAGATAAGAATTCCCATAAATAAATTCCCGCATAGTTAAAGAATAATGAAAAAAATTTTCGGACGTATTTATACGAGTCTGTCACCGTTTTGAGCGTCTTCACAGGGTCGGTAGCGTATTAAAAGACGCCGCGTACCAGCCACAATGTTTTCCGGGGGTGTCGTCGGAACAGGGGATACGTTTTAGACGGAGCAGTGGATCCGGGGAGGCGGCCTCCGCCATTAACTTTGATGCGCTTATAAAACGCAGTAGGTTTGAGCCGGCCACGCAGACACGGACGTCCCACGGAAATGCGCGCGTGTGTCGTTCACGTATGCACACTCTTGGACGGACCACGCACACCCTGGTATAGAGTTTCCAAATTTAATAGCCCTGTGTGTCGAGCAGAACGCAGGAATGAGGAATGGGTACACACACCAAGTATAGAGAGGGCGGCTACGGGTTGGCTCCCGACCATAAATACGGCAGCTGGTTGATTATATGGAGCCCCATGTCAAATCGACCCTCCCCCCTTCCCACCGTTTCCACCACCATCAAACCTACCCCACGATTCACCCTCTCTCGGACGTGGTTACGTTTTATCCTCGTTTCCATCTCGTCCACGTTGCTCTGGCTGCATCCTCAACGGAACAGGATGCTGCATATCGTACCTCCCCTCACTTTCTAGCTTCTCTTCGGGAACTTCCCTTGACGTCTCACCGTCCCCGTCTTCTTTCAACGAGAATCGTGAAACGTGCGGACTCTCCTCGCCAGGATCAGCTGGACGACGGAATGGACAACGTGACGTGACCGGATTTAATTTGCTTAGCGGGAATCTAACTGACCGAGCTCGGAGTTGAATTTTTGATGCACCGAGATTCGGAGGGTTCTTACGAAAGAATACAGGATAGCTAGGGCTTCCGATATTTGTGATCGAGGAACGTAACTGGTATCCGAAAGTGAGTGGAACAGAATGTTGTTTGAAATTTTTCATCGTACAGCCCCCTCGCACTGTTCGGAAAATATGGAATTGTTATATTCCTGATTCATTTATACACGGCATTAACGTGGCAAACGCTCTCCGAAGAGTAATCCTATCATCGTAGTTGAATCTATGAAATTTTCAGTGGATGATAATGTAGGGTTACCGGGGGTGGGGAGTCGGTTCGTTGAATTTATGATTAACGGGAATATGAAATGACAGTCGTTGGCCCTTTGATTAATATTGAATTTGCAGGATATTGTAAATAATTGCGCATAATCGATTAACAGCGCGCTCGAACGTACAAACGGTCCCGGCTCGCTATCCCAAAAACACCAGAGCCCGAGAGCACAGCCCCGGTGTCTGTCTCGATTATGAAAGCCCGTTGGCAATGCCACGAGACGTTTCCATCATTCGCTTACCTGATCCAGGAAAATACGCTACGTAACTCATGATAGAAACTATCGCGTCAGTGCCAAACTCAGTCTCTATAATAGTGTTATGATAAGCGTCGGGCATTGTCCCCTAACTGACGCCTGTCAATTATTACGGGAACATGAAAAAAACGTTGAATTTTCCTGCACAAATCGCGATCGACTGTCTATAGAAATTTTATTTACGTTCGCCGCAACATTTGCTTCGACTGTCAGTTGAAAATGAATAATTGCTAAACTCTACTATTATTAATAATTAATTACTAATCAATATAATCTACTATTATTATTCCGAATTATTCTCGAGTGACATCCAGTTGCAAATGAATAGTTATTAGACTATACTCTTTTCGAGTATATTCCATTCTCGAATTATTTCCGAACGAGCACCAGTTGCGAATGAATAAATTACTGGTGCCTCTATTCTACCGTTTCCCCTCTCGGTACTGTTCACAGCGTCACGTGACCGATCCGGTACCGGCAGAGAGTGGCGAACACAGTATTCCCCTGAATTCGAGTCACGCTTCATTCATCCTAGTATAAATGTACTTAAAGAGAAGCTGGATAGCGCTCGCTCATTAATCCGTCCCTTAAAAACGTAATTACAAACTGGTGTGCCGTAAAGGCGGATGATTAAGTCGGAAGTGGATTAGAATTTCTTCGGAATCCGGGGGAAGTGGATTAAAATGTCTTCGGGGTTGGGGAACTGCGGCGGAAGTAACAGTTTCAAGTTAACCGGTGTGCTAGCAAGAAGTTCTTTGCCGCGAGTAAAATGATTTCCCCTCTTCGTGACGGTGTTGAAGAAAACTGGATCTCGAGCAGGATGCAGCAGAGTCGGCGGATCGGGAAAGGCGAAGTGTGGTCTTCGGGAAAGGAACAATGGGAGGTGGGGGAACGAGCGCGTGGAAAGGGGTTACAACGGATGAAACCCCGAAGTGACAGAGTACACGAGTGGTAAACGATGCGCTCGCAGCCACTTGTAGCGCACGGAACAGGCACGTGTACGGGTGCAGGAGTCGCGTGTTGCGTTCTATAGCGAGAAATGGGGTGAAGAGCGCGATTACACGAATCGCGGCTATGTAGAGGCCGAAAGCGGGCTGGCTTGCCAAGCAACAGTGTGTTCCCTCGCTCTCTCCTCTCTCTACCCTCTATATCTCTACTCGTTTCCCATTCACACGGCCGTCCCGCGCCGCTGAAATTTTTTCCTTATTCAAACGCTCGCAAAAGCGCGCCGGGGGATGAACCAGATGACAATTTATCGCGATACCGAATGGCGACCGATAACACGCCCTCACCCCGCTAACATTCGAACCCGCAATTTCACTGAATTGCGGCAACGGGGCTCGCGCGCTGGAAATCCTCCCGAAAGATCCCTACAGATCCACTGAAAGATCCAGAGGCCTCGATCAAAGTCTTTCTGGGTCCTATAATTTTTGTTCCTCTGCTTCGCATATTTTTGAACGTCTACGACTGCAGAGCCCTTCTCCAGTCAAATAATGTGTAATTTTAATTTTATTACTTTTCTTTCTTGTAAATTGCGAACGTATTGATGGAAGCAGCTGATTAGGCGAAAGAACGGTGCACGTAGAAGAATGACCCTTTCAGTAGAAATTGATTTACGTTTAACGAGAAGCGAACGAGTCACGATTTTCCGGCCGAATTACCCCGGCGACACGGCAACGACGGTGATCATCGAATATAAATCAACTTCGCCTGATAATCGCCTTGTTCCGCGGGTCTCCTCGAGCGCTGAAGAGCTTTCATCCTCTTGTTCGTCGACGCCGGCGTCTTAACGACGCATGTAAACGGCGTTCTATCCGCGATGCAATAAGTGTCACGTTACCTTCCGATAGAGCACACTATCGGCGCGAGCAGCAAGCTTGATACTTTCAAAATATGCGAATAGTTTCGCCAAGTCCGCGAAACTTCGATAGGACGTCACGCTGCTCCCTGTATTTCGCTGAATCGCTTGATCTTTCGAAAATCTATCTATTGAAGCCTGAAAAATTCATTACAGTTGATCGAAAGACTTCCAAGTCCAATTTTTCCAGTGGACAAAATGGTTAGAGTGTCCCCAAGAATTTGGGAGGACTAGGTTAAATAGAAATTATTTATTAAAACATGCTAACGTAGCATGCGAAGTAAAAAATAATATTGATTTTTACATGATTAGACGAAGGTAGTAATTAATGTGTAATTAGACTATTCATTTGAGGCCACCGTAATTTCAGCGGAATAATCTCAATTTCAGAGATCGTGTGGCCACCGTGATCGCGGAAGACCGGAAGATAATCTCGCCGGAGAAGCGACTTAATAGTCGAGGAAGAAAAGTAAGATCGCCGGAGTAATTTTGATCGAGGACGAACGTTCGTCGGAATAATTCTACCAGAATTCCTCGCGGACACTTTCTAAATTTGCCAGCAAAGGCCTATTCCCGTTTTGTCCCCGGCATCTGATAAACCGCGACGTCTTTCACGGAAGGTTCCCCTGTTGCGAGCGATCTCTAAAGATCGCGGTATAGTCGTCGACAAGTTTTTCTTGAATTTATAGCCATGACATATTCGCTGGAGCTCTCGACGGCGTCTGTGACCTTCTCCGTACATCACGAACCCCACCTTTCTCACGACTGCTATCTGCAAAGGGACTTACGTGGGATTAGATCGAATCCTAATCGCCTAACTCGATGCGCATATCCAACAAACGGCGACGCGTATACCTCCAGACAAGCATTAATTAAACTAACGAACTTCATAGAACCCGGGCCTTGTTTTCGGCGATCATGCATTTACTGACTGCAAAGATTTTTTCACTAAAGCCACGTTCTAAGAAAAACTCTCAAGGGAGGGGGTATTCGTTTTTCCTAAATCGTACAGTTGCCGCTTTCTTTTTTAAATCAAGACTAGAGCTGTGATACATGACATATCCGGGTATTCGGGTAAACAAAAATTACCTGGGTATTACATGGATAGACTGCAGATCTTTATGTTAAATAAAAATCGTTTGCATCAATTGCAAAAAGGAGACGACATATTACGATTACTTGTTTTATTGAACGATTTTAATAATCTTAAATTAATATATCTGCGTTCTTTGGTTCTTTTAAGTGCTACAATTACACACTCAACTTCTACGCGTAGCTATTCAGTTTATACTTTATACAACCGAATCGCATGAAATTTAAACAGAGACTAAAGTGACTAAACAATTTGGGTTCATTTCTAACGGTAGCATTTGTCAAAAACAAAGGCGGTACGATCGGCCGGTTTTGTTCATAATCTTCATATCAAATTAATAAAGACAATTCTTGAAAAATACTTAGTCATATATATCATTTTTGTAAAATATGAATTAATTTAACAATCAAGTAAAGCATATGGCATTGTGGCATAGATAATAATAGCTCTCGTAACCGGTTGTAACCTCATGAGATACTCGGGTACCCGGGGGCACGGCTGTCTTATGAGTTACCCGAGTACCCGGGTACCTGGATGCTCGACTATCTCAAGAGATACCCGGGTATCTTATGGGTACTCGGGTACCCGGGTATCTCATATACTCGGATAAAAGTTGGAGCTCTAATCAAGACCCTACTGTACATTTTATTACAGTATACTTTGTATAGTAATTTAATTACTGTATAAAGAACCGCCACGCAGTTTTTGCAACTTGTAAAACGCTGTGAGTTTGTGGTAACAATATGTTCGCTGACATTCGTGTGCGTTGAATTATATGAAAGTTTGACGCCTCTGAGGGGACTCTGAGGATTTTTTGATTGGTTCGCGGTTCGATTATGCTATTAGCGTCATCTGTAACACAATACAGAGGTTTAAACGTCACAACTGCCGATATAACTGATTCATCTTTGCTATCAGTATTGGCGAACGGTTGATTTAACTGACGTTATGCGCCATTTATCGAGCGAAAATTATATTGTAATTTTAATGGTTTAATATTTCAATATTGCATGTCACAGATAAAGGTTTTCAGATTGCTCTCTCTCCGCTGTAGGATTCGTTGTGGAACGGGGGAAATAATGCGATCGTTGTACTGCACAGGTGAATTTTCAATCGAGAAATTTTGAAAATATTTCTCCACAATAATTTGTACGCGTCTGCCGAGTACTCTTTCTCTCTCTCTCTCTCTCTCTCTCTCTCTCTCTCTCTCTCTCTCTCTCTCTCTCTGCCAATATATAACTTGATTCATAACGTGTCTGGCTGATTCATAACTAGGATTTTTAATGGTGAAATCGATCATAACCGATGATACATTAATTATGTTTAGTTTTGTTTCTTTTAAAATGACTATATCTTCAATATACCGAATAGAATAATAAACGAAAGGAAAGCTCCTATTTACAATTCGAAATGATTGATCATACATTTCGGTACGAATCTAATTATTCGATGCGCCGAAGGCAGTGCTGGACAATTCCACTAAATAATTTCATTAATCGAGTCGATTGGTCCGCCATAAAATAGATCATATTTTACTAATGCCGTTCTGAAACCAAAAGATAGTCAATAGAAAAATGATATAACTCCTGCGATTTTCATTGTTTCCACGCGAAACAAATCACGCGGGTGCGTCGAATACTCAGAAAAATATATGTGCAAAATACTAATGCAGAAAGTTTAGTAGTTCTTCTGCAAAAAAAAAATTCAGAAAATTGACAAAATCGGCATTCGGTATCGGAACCACCTCTTCAAGACATACCCAACAAAAAGCAAATGTAACTCTTGTAATTTATTATTTTCGCTCGAAATAAACCATGCGAGTGCATTAAATATCCAGAAATACCTCTGAAAAAAACAAAGATCGCGAAAGCAAAGTGAATTCGAGTGTCCCGTAACCTTTATCTGGTATGTTTCCGAAGGAAAGCGGAAGGATCTCGATGATCGAGAGATCGAGATGGGGAAGGGAGGTAAGTCTCGGAAAAAGCGGTCTGTGGTGGGAAGGCCCGATGTCGCGGTAGGGAGAGCGAGAGGGCCAATCAAACCGTCATTTGTAATCAATTAAAAGCCAATAAACCCGGTGCTGATTGGACTGGCAGTCAGCGAGAGCACGCTGCGAAAACCGGGACAATAATAGCAGGTCATTAACAGCGGCATAGGGTTTATTTCTATGGGAACGCGACAGCGTTGGCTGCCGGGTTGGCTGTTGACGCGTTCTCTCTCCCTCTCTCTCTCTATGATATACATGCATATTCTCCCGGTGCGAATCACTGACTCTGCGAACACCTCTACTCGGTCGAACTTCAACCCTTTTTATTTTTTTTGCGGAAAGGATCGCGCTCGCGCTAGACGTGTAATAGCGCTTTGTACAATTTCGAGAGCCGTTGACCTCGTCTCGATTCCTCGAGGAACCACGAGCACCCTTGGAATCGATTGAAAATTACGCGCGTAAAACCGAGGGAAGTTACCCCTACAGGGAGGGTTGGAAACTCCGTGGAGGGTGCGAGAAATAGGAGAGAGAGGAAGAGAGGGAGGGAAGAGATCGCGCGACAAAAGTGTTTGGATTTCAATTACGTAGGCCGGAAAACTGACGAGAGCGTGCTGCTCTCTCGTTAATGCAACGAGAGCATGCATTCCTTCTTCCGTTCCCCGTTCCACCTTCCTTTTCTCTATTTCTTTATTCGCATCTCTCTACAGCGGCCGAAAATAAATTCGCGCGAGCTCTCTAACCGGTAATTGCGGGGAAGCAATCCCGATCGAGTTCCTCGCGAGACGAGGCTGCTCCCCTACTCGTGGTTAGGCGAACATAGACGCGATCGAAGGGTGCCTCCAGGGAGAAAATGCACGGGTCTCGGCAGCTAGCTCTTAGGCTCACTCGGAACGCTGAATTTTAACCCTTTGCCAGCCCCCATTCCACGTCGAGTTTCGCTCGAAAGAAGAAATATTGTAATCGATAGATTTCTTGCAAGATAATCGGAATTGCACGAGTTATATATATTTTTTCTATAGAGAAGAAGATTGTACACGAATTGTAAGAGAATTGATAATTATGAAAAAGATGTTTTATATTTTACTAATTGAGAATAGCGCTTCTGAATTATGGATGCTGTATAACGTAACAAGGGGAAGTTCTCCGTTCGCGAGGAAAATTCAGCGGAGTGAAACGCCGACAGTGGCAACGCTGTCCGTCCTTTCTGATAAGAAGCTTTAATTAAAAATGTTAATTCGTTATGATTCGAAACAATGAGAGCCAATGGTGGAGATCACGGGCCGGAGAATATTATTGGAATATTTTTCGACGTCCGTTCGGGATCGCCCGGATGCAACGGACATAATATCACGAAAAAGAACACCGCAACCAAATATAATATAAAATCACTCGAATAATTGATTCCGATTTAATACGTTGCATTAACGGAATTGTAAATTTCAGCTTTGCGAGAGCCGCTCGACGAGAAACGGGTGTGGGGGAGCGAAACGAACAGAGAGGGAGAATACCAAAGGGTTAAATCGTAATTAGCGAATCGCAAAACTGGACACAGATAAACGAATAGAATTCTAACGACGCGCAATCCCATAAAAGCCGCCCCACCTCTCGTCGAGCCGATTTCCTCCCCTGTAAAAACAAAATAAAAAAGGTAGCAGCCGCTTTTTATTTAAATTGTTGCCTCGAGTGAAAGGAACCGCGCGGCTGATACGTGAATTTGTTGCTTTCTCTTTTTATTTTTATTCGTACAACACACACGGTCGTATAAAAAGCGTTACGTGAAACGATACAGAGGGAATCCAATGGCGCGTGAACATTTTTAAAGAGCCAGCTCGGACACATTAACAATTATCCCCGGCAATTTCTTTCTTCCCTACGATCCAAGTTAATTCGCAATAAATTTATAAAATCCGCAGGATCATTATTGCAAAATCAACATTTCTCACTCGAATTCCAACAAGCTGGAATGAACTAGAGACATGTTTCTTTCTAATATTCCAATATATTTGCTGTTTCGAATCGGAGCTATTCATTTTCGTCGGAAATGCAAAAAATCCGCGGTCTATTAGGAGAAACGTGTTTCAGATCTCGACAAAAGGAACTAAAAAAAGAAAAAAAGGTGCGACGTCCCCGGAGGATGTGATTCGCGTGTGGCCTAATCGCGAAAACGCTGACTGCACTACTTCCGGCAGGAGGGACTCGTGCATCCGCGTCCGTGTTCCCGGTGGCCCGGTTCGTTCGGTTATTTTCCTGAACGGAGTTTCTCCGTAGGAGACAGTAGCGGGACATTATTCAAATAGGAAGAGACGCAATTTTTGCGGGTGCCCGGGTACCAGACGATACTCATTTTTAATAACCGCGGCGGGTCTCTACCTATCGCCGTAGGAGAAATGCGCAGGGTGGTACGATCGAGCGAACGAACGAACGAATGAGGCACACCTGTATCAAGCACATCCGTCTGCTCGTTTCAGGCGCATACGAACGACCGTTTACATAGAGGCCGGGGCGCAGCTCGCTGCCTCGATCCCATGAAACTTAAATTTCCTTCGAAACGGCCACGGAGTTACGCTCTCGCGAGTGACGCTTCTGAAATTCCTAAGGTCCCTCTCCTTCCTCTCTCAGCAATCTCTCTCTTTATTTCTCCCGACACTGTCTCTGGGAGCGCGTTCTCTCTCGAAGCAGCGTTTCACCCTTTCTCCCTTCTGGTATTGCTTGGTTCACGTGAAACTGCCGGAATTACCGGCTCTCCGGCATAAACTCGCGTGCATATATCGAGTGACGTAAAACTCTCCGTCGGAGAAAGAGGGGTCGAGAAACTGCGAGCAAGAGAGAGAAAGAGAGGAGGGTGGGATGCAAGAGGGGGTGTTGGAGGACGAAATGCAGTGGAACAGATAAAGGCGGCGATAAAGAAGGATGCAGGAAGGAAGCGAGAAGGATGGCGGAGTTCTGAATTTGGCGTTTAAATCCCCGGTATCTCGTCCTCCTCCGCTTCCAACCCCTGCTTCGCCTCGCTACCACCCTCTCTGGGAAACCTGTGTGTTGTGTGCGCGCCACACTCTCCATCCCACGTCTCTGTTGCACTCGTTCCGACCCGTTCCGACCCGTTCCAAACCGTTCCAACCCCTTCGCCGTACACACGCACACGATCACCAACCCCCGGAGCACGGCGGTGCCGCGAAATGGCGGCTGTTCATTCTCGCCCGCGGGAGAGATAGCTCTCTCTGCGCAAGCAAACAGAGGAACATGAAGCACGAGGATCCCATGGTTTCGGCTGAGAACGGGGGCTGCGCGTTATTGATACTACTTCAGGGTCGATGACCCATCTTCCGACATCGGTTCCTTAGGATCCGCCACCCTAATAGCTTGGCATAGCCCTCGTTCTCAGGGCGTATCATCACAAAGATCACTGATGGATCCCCAGCAACGTGTCAACTGACCCACCCTGTATCTTGATCAATCAGTGAAACTTCGTCCACCACACAGCTACCAGGTAACTAGATGTCTCCCTTTTCCTGAACGATCCTCTTACCAGCAATTTGTAATTTAACTTAAACATTTAACCAATTTTGATCCTCGCTGAGAATATTCACATTTCAAGAGAATGAAGTATAATTGATTTTTAGATTTTTTGGGAACGAGAACACCCGTCGATCCCGCAGATGGTTAACCAATCAAGCTACCTATTGGTCTTCGAAGATCCTTGGACATCGGTTTCTTATCTTTTGTATCTTGATCAATCAGTGCCACAGAAACTTCGTTCGCCATATAGCTGGATGTCTCTGAATCATTTTTTGTATCTCGGCTTAATCTCTCGCAGACTGAGATGAGGAGTCAGCAATTAGCATCACCTACCTAAGAGTCTCCTCTTCCGCAGCTTTCACCGGAGACCTGGCGGGCGTTGATCGCGTGGAAAGATAAAGGCTGATCCCCATTGAGCGAACTGGTTCGAAAGTAGCAGGGTGGTGCGAACGCAATTCCAACCACCACTTGCTAACACGCGTGTTTCCCACGGTTCGTAATTGAGGATCGAGTGGTTTCTTTTCTCTCTGGAGAGACAAAAACCGAGGACGCGCGTTTGTCATCTCCGCGGGACAAATGTAATTAAAAGTTACGACTCGTCGCGATAGGGGAGGGTTCATTCACATTCTTTTTTCACTCTTTCTTACCCTGGAGGATGGTACTTCTTGTTCTTCTTCTTGTTCGTGTAACGAGGGGTTCGACTGCCCCAGCTCATATGGAAATGATCTTGTCGCACAGGCGAGAAAGGCAATTGAAAGTTTGATTAGCGGTTCCTGCGACCATACGAGCGCTCGTCCCGTTCAGTTTTGTCCGTTTCTCCTTTTTCACCCTCGCTTTCGTGCCCGTTCTCCCCCGCCCCTTCGTTCGTGTTTGCGCCTCCTGTAATCACTCCGTAGATAACTGCTCTTGCAACCCGTTCCGATCCGATTCCGCGTTAAAAAGTTCCGTCGGCGCGGCGGGAAAAAAACACCCCCCGTATTGCCGCACACGCGCATCCGCCAAACTTTTATTCGTTCATCAATCCGCGGATGCGGAAACCCTTCGATACATTCATTTGAACGAATCCACTGTTCGTGTAAATATTCATCTCCTCTGTGCCTGCTCCGACCGTTTCCCGTTTCATCGTGCTCGGGAATCTACTTATGTGTTCCCTATTTTTCCATCTTTTTCCCGTGTTCGATGGTTTTGTGATTTTTCGCAGAGATTGTACGTCCCACAAAAATTTCCTAAATAGTCATTTTTGGAAGACGAGGTTGAGTACTAGTCTTGGATTAATTGTCCTGTTTCCGGATACTGAAGATCCTTGAATTACTCGTCACCTCCCTTTTCATTATTCAGCGGTGAATTTATGAATTAAATTTAGTTTTGGATTAATGCTCTTGTTTCTGAATGCGTGTTGACGATCCTTGAACTACTTGGAATCCTCCTGTTTATTTATTTAGTGGTAGATTTATTAATTAAATTTGGTTTTAGATTAATGTTCTTCTTTCTGAATGTTGAACGTCCTTAAACTATATGTACCTACTACTCTTTTTTATTTATTTAGGGAGGGGTTTATGAATTAAATTTCGTCTTGGTCGAATATTCTTGTTTCTGTATATTGAAGATCCTTAAATTATTTGCCACCCTCTTTTTGGTTTATTCAAGGCTGGATTGATGAATTAAATTGATTCGGGAGTGGATTTGTGAATTAAATTTACAACGGATACATTGAAGTTAATTATCGGACGTGTTTGTCGCGTTTAATACAACTCCACCCGTAGACTGGACAACTACTTATGGTCGCGTCTCGGTTTTTAAGGTTCGTTATTTTTGTATCCGGTCGAGGGTTGCGTCTTATTACGCGGTCGATGGTTTTACCGGCTGACGTTTATTATTCGATATGAAAGTGCAGAAGCACGGTTGCTTGTATATTTTAGCCCCGTATAAACCATAAAGTGTCCATACTTTATCGCAACGTGGTTGTACAGTTTACGAGTAGCCTCCATTACACGACCGAGAGATGGGGAATTATTCTAACAGCGTATAACGATAGGAGACAGAATTATTAAAACCAGATTGTATCTATATTTTCTGCTACTGGGAGCGAGTGTAAAAGACGAGAGATTTAAGAAATAAATGTTCGTAAAAGTTTCGAGTTACACGGTGTTACAGGATCAAAATTTATAGTCCGGTCAACGAAAACTTGTAGAGGGAAATGGAAGGAACAAAATTTTTCGACTTTGGGACTTTGTTCGGACTAGTTAGGAGGTAAACATACTAAAAGAGGTGAGTGAGTCTCTCTTTTTGATTTTTCGCTTAAATAATTATTGGTCTAAATTTTTATTAAAAATAATAGATATTTCGGAGAAATGCAATTTGGTGTCCTTGGTCACGGTTAATGAACCTAATTCAGTATTAGTGCGTTTTTTTATCCTTCACAACATTGTATAGAGTAGTAGCATATATTCAAAGATTTTTGAAGAATATTCGTGGAACTGAAAAATGTACTGGACCACTGACGGCTGTAGAAATACAATCAGCTCGCAACAGAGTCATTCGTTTAGTACAACGGGAATCATTTTCTGAAGATATAAATAGTCTAGAGAAGCATAAGGTAGTTAAAAGGGAAAGCAAATTAAGAAATCTAAACCCGTTTTTAGATGAACATGGGTTACTCAGGGTAGGAGGTAGATTAAAAAATGCTCCTATTAGTTTCTCTCAGAAACACCGTTTAATCTTACCACATTCACATCATGTTACCAATTTGATAATTAAACATGAGCATGAACGTCACTGGCATGCTGGGGTTCATGCAACTATGAATGCGATTTGTCGATGCGTCGTTATTGGTCGATGCATGCGATGTTATAGGTTGAATCCTAAGACCTCCACCGCCCCATTAATGGGTGAATTAGTTCTAAAGTCAAACAATGACGGCCTTTTGAAAATGTTGGCATAGACTATTGCGGTCAGTTTTTCATTACGGAAAAGAAAAATCGCAATAGATTGAAGGTTAAATCCTATGTGGTAGTTTTTATCTGTTTTGTAACTAAAGCCACACATTTGGAACTTGTGACAGATTTAACCGCTGGGACATGTTTAGAAGCAATAGCAAGATTTTTCTCTCGAGGAAAGTCAAAAAATATACAACAGATAATGGTACCAATTTTGTTGGCTCACGCAGAACCTCTCATTATTATTAAAAGAATCTGCGAGTCGATAACAATATCCGGTATTATATTTTGCACCGCGGTTAGAAATTTGTTAATTGTTAGCTCCGACCCATTCATCTGAGGAGGCAACTCATATGTCCCAACCACATCTGGACTTGATGATATGTCTTCAGAGAATGTTGTTTCGCTGCCCCTTCAGTTCGTGGGAGGCATGAAATGTTCAGTTTGATATTTGCTACCGATTTAACAAAGGATTGGTAACGGTAACAGTTTACAATGAGAACGGTGCGTGTACTCCAACATCCCCCACTAAGTCGGTAGACTAGTCACGTATTAATCTGGTCATCAAAGAGGGGGCAAACTTTATTCCCCTCGATTTTCTCGATCTGGCAACTCTGACTTTGAAGATTTTTTTTTCAAAATTAGTGAATTTTGAGTCCCAAAGTTAAAACTTTGGTTTCTTCCATTTCCCTCTGCACCCCCTTTTAAGCATTCATTGACTGGACTATTAGTCAGCACGCTGTTGCGTTCTGTCGCCGCGTTTAAAGACCGATCCCCATTGACAAAAACAATTTGCGCTGGCGCTGTGCACTAGTCGGAACGTTGCATCGATGTTTTGTCAACGTTCTCCGTAGCGATTCGACACGGACGACCGCGAAACGTAATAACGAGACCGCGGCCGAACCAGTGTCCCTCTGCGGCCGGCTTTACCTTCCGCCATTGTCCGCTCATTGCTGCTCATCTGCTCTTTATGGGACAACCATTCGAGGTGTTGGCTTAAGGGGTGGAAATCTATTGATGGTCCTCATCCCGCCAACGAAAAACACCCCAGCAAATTGTTCACATTCTAATCACACTCCTCTACGATTTTCAAACGTTCCCCATAAACAAACACGCGAAAAAAGGTTGATAATCTCAAAAAAAAATGATCTAAGTTAAAGAAATGTAAATTCTATAAAATTGTAGGAAAACAGCGTTTCCTGATAATTAGAAAATTTCTAATGGAAAACAAATATTTTTGGAATTGATTGTTGATGTGGATGGATTGATTCGTGTGGATGGACCGCGTCGATTAATCAGGTATAGTTCCGGGGACTAATTCGTGATTATAAGGGTGTGCTCTAAAAGCTGGGAGCCGTTTTTCCGTCGCGACGGTCGTATGAAGATTACAACGACGAAGCGAGAGAATAACGGAGCTCGTCGGATGCAAAATAGCCAGGCTTCCGGCGCTATGCACCTGTAATTTAGACTTTACGACCGCCATAACCGGGACTGTCTCTGCTTTTGGCAATGTGTCCCGACACACCGAGAGCACCGCCCATCCACCGCTCCATCTCTATTCACTATCTCGCTCTTTCTGCACACTGTCATTCTCCTCCGACGTTTTAGTTATCGCTCCTCGCGCGGGTATACGTTTCTATTTGCGCGTAGCTGATTTTATTGTTCAAACGGAGAGATGGCCTCTCGCTATGCCAGACAACGTTCGCGGTAAGGATCGAGTTTCGCGAGAAACCGGCATCGACGAAAACCTCCTAACACCAAGTGCTCGGAGAGAGGGGAGATTTCTGTTGCTCCTTTTCCTCGAAAATATTTTTCCAACAGATCAGAAACTAAAGACTTATTTTTCTTCGTGTATCCTTCGAATTAAAACCTCTGTAAAATCATTAGCAAAAATTTTCACTTGAAAAACAATGGATTTGAAGAATAAAGTTTTTCGAACGACACCTTGAAACTTGATCTCCGATTTATTTCGACCGTCAAGTTTGCAAGCGGTGTGTTGGTTCGGTCATGGTCCTCGTTTTTGTCTCATAAAATAGTGAATAAGAATCGTGGATCAACGTTTAAGGTCTCGTTTCAAAGAAGAAGCTTCAATCTGCTAACTTCCTGGTGAATTCACTCTTGGAAAAAATTTTCCAAGATTTCGAGGGCTGTTTCAAGTAGACGTTCTTTCTCAGAACAGTTGCTCGTTCCAGGGAGTACTAACAGGGTTAATTATTTCCAGAATCTTTAGTTTTCTGTTCACGAAGCAATTTGTTTGCAGACGACGAGAGAGGCAGATAGAGAGGAGGGGGGGAGAGAGAAAGAGGGAGGCGTGATTAAACTTTCAAGCGAGGTATCCCTATAAATTTGTAAAACATGGAAAAAAAGAAGATCGTGGGAACTGCTTTAAATAAAGCAGCGATAAATCGCGCTCGGAGGGTTTAAGAAGATTAATAAACGAGCGTTAAACATTCATCGGCCGAGTTTGCTTTTAGGAAAGGCCGCCGACTGCCGTTGCTCATCGCATATTCAGCGGAAAATCAGCCAAGTCGGTACCTCGAACTGAAGTTCGGACCGCGGAAAGTAACATGCGCGGCTCTACGAAATTCGTAAATAAATGGGCGGGAAAGGCGACGGCCACTAAAATTTTGATCGAACCAACCGCGCGCGCTCGCCTCTGTCGAAGCAAAGCCCAAGAGGATTTCGCTAATCCTAAGATGCGTCATAAACGGATTTTCGTTGCACCAAGCGGAATCGGAAAATGAAGTTTCCTTGGCGTTCGAATAGCCGCAAGAACGCCGCCGCGCCGTCTACTGCGACTAAAGCTGCGTTTACACTGTACCATAATCTTCCTTGAACAGGTGCAACAACACCTCGATAATTTCAAAAAACATTCACCAAAAAATTTGACTCCTTCCGAGCCTCGCCAACGAAAAGTTTCCTGTCCATTTTTTAACGTAACTTCTTCGTTTATAATTATCCCTTCGCGAGAGTTTGATTGGCGTGGACGCGACACTTTCCCGAGTAAAACGATACCCGACACGATAGGCTTCGCATAGTTCTTGCTCGTGTGATCTCACGATGTAGTGCAGCCTCTCCTATCCGATCATTCAGAATTCAACTGAGAAAGTGTCGATCAAATTATTTGGCGGAAAGATTTACTCGAATATCCTCCCAGAGTGATTCTGGTTGTAATTTTCAACTTTCAACGAACAGGTATGACGACCGGTGAGATTCAAGGAGCAAATCCAGTTTCCAGACGCGGATCGAGGAGTAGCCGATACACGTCTTTCACGTCCGAACATCGGAGGCCGATATTTAGGTGCACACCGAATTAAATTCGCATTGTGCACGTGCACAGGCTCCGGTTGGATGGCCATTAGCCATCAGCGAATTATCCGGCAGCGACGAGCGGATTTTCTCGCGTTGGCAGCGCGTGATGCGTGCCGCACGAAATATTCGGCCGAAAATCTTGCTGAAATTTACATGAATCCCGGGAGCTGAAAGCGCATCTACTATCATAATCGGCTACGCTTCGGATCCCACCTGTTTCACCCCCTTTTGCCTCACCCCACCGGTCCACCAAGTTTTGTCCGAATTCAACATCCGCCATTGCAGTCGGCGCGCGGACTTTTTTATTCCGTAAGTGAGCGACTTGACTGCACGTTAACTGGGATGGATTAGGATAGCTGTATTTTTAATGTTGCTCAACGAAGAGACCTTTCGGCCAATTCCAAAGTGAGTCTACCGAGTGGAACTTTGTTTCGGGATCCCTCACTTCTGGAAGAAGTGTCTTCCGCCATCAGGTTCTCAGATTTAACGAGTTCTCTCGGTGATTATTCTTGTTATTTTTGTAAACGAGACATCAATCGACTTCTTAGAAGCTGGGTTAGCCCATTGGGAAAGCGTGCGGCGTCCGAGGACGTGTTAACGAGCGAAACTGTCAGATAACAGATGCTTAATGGTCCCGGATAAAATCGGAGCTGAGACTCGATGAACTGAGGCTGGATTCGAGCGTCTCGATGTAACGTTAAGATGTAACCGAACCACATTACTTGGAATGCCCTCCGCCTGAGCATTGCTTTCACGATGAGGTGCACCGAATCAGGTCTCCCTTTCACTTTCTTGAAGGAAGAAACGACCAGATCGGATACAGGAACATTCGCATCCGCGTAATCACGGAATACCGATGCTATCCATGCCATCTGGATTGCATTGCGAACGTTCAAGATGATGATCGCCTGCCGCAGGATCATCGTTACCAACACCATCCAGGAATCAACTAGAGTTTGCTAGAGTACTGATCGAGTCTCTGTAATTTTCTTTAATGGGCTTTCGAACCGGCGAAATTGATACTCTTTCGGAACACTTCTCCGTAATAATACGTGCACTTACTTCTCTTTATCTCCGTTTGATTTGCTGTAATAAGTGGTGTACTTCTTCCGATCGAAGTGGATTTTATCCTTTTATTGCACTGCTCGAGAACGCTGATAATAACAGATACACGTGAATATTGAATAGTTTGTAAAATCCGTAAAAAAATTTTTAAAAGAATGAATGCATCATGGATTTGAAGATCGAAGGTTCCTGTTTCGAACAAGACCTTGAAAATTGATCTACGATCTTTTTTCACTGTTTTATGGGATGAAAACGAGGACCCTTTACGCAGACCAATACACCGTTCGCAGTGTACTGGAAAGTTGACGGTACACCTCCCGTTCAAAGTTCAATAACTAGGCCAAAAAAAATCGTAGATCAAGTTTCAAGATCTCATTGCAAAGAGGAAGCTTCGGTCTTCAAATCCCCGATGAATTCATTCGCGGGACAAATTTTCCGAAGTTTCTAGAGCCGTTTCAGGTAGACGTTCTTTTCCAGAACGGAGTATATTTGAATTGAGTCAGATGTTAATGATTTTATTATTTCGTTTTATGGACTATTTTGGGGAGAACGTATGAATTTGGTAATTGTAAGGAAGTTCGACGGTCTTCCCGGATAGATGACCGTTTTTATCTGGTTGTTGGAAAACGGTTGAGTATCGATTCCCCCGCATAACATTGAAATTTTCGACGAGCCAAAGGAAATGATCGCCTCGCGTGTTTTATTCGATGGCGAGGCGCTTGAATTTCAACGTCAACTATTCGCAAATATTGATGGTTAATAACGTCGATAGATACCGTTTAATGGAACGCTCAAAGTTGATCGAGAATTCGTTTCCCACCTGTTCACATATCTTTCTCCCTTCACCTCTCGTTTAGCGTTCATTACTCCCATACGTTCGAATATTACACATTGATGTCAGGATAATCTGATTATTCGTGTGCGCCGATCGATCGCGTATTTTACTCGTTAAAAACACTGCCTTTCTGCGAATATGAGTTTTGTTCAGCCCGTTCCTGTTCCCGTTCGACACCGTCGCTCTCGCGGATATTATCGCGACGAGATTCCCGTCGAATTTTCATGAAACCGGTTGATAGGTAATCCAGACGTTCCTAATAATTGGTCGATTTGTTTTGGTTAAGCGACGCTTACGTTCCCCAATATTTTACGAAATGGCGCCTACATCAAATGGCCGACCAAAACTAATCGTCACTTCAAGAAGCAATTATAATACCTTAACCCTACAAAAAGTGGAATCCGAACTTGTTAAGCCCTTTAAAAAAGCAGATATATGGATTTTCCTGCAAAATAATCTACAATTAGAAAGAAATAAGTTCCGCGAGTTAAAAAGAAAACACATTTTTCGATAATAGAGTAGATCAAAAGAATATTTTTAATGAATTTTAGCGGAAATGTCACAGCAGACAAGACTTTATTATATATAGAGATAGTTGAAGGAATTAAATGAAATACAAATACCTGCTCGAAGAATGAAAAATAATTCGAGGTTATAACAGGATCGTTGTCGTTCGAGTTTTCGCCGGGAACGTTGGCCCGAAGACCGAAGCCAGATACGGAGAGAAAAAGATAGAATAGGCGAAAGCAACGCCGCGATGATATTACTTTCGAACGAATCGGGACAATGGGAGCTAATTTATTCGCACGCGTACGCACAGTTCCCCGCAGCCCGCGGTAGATAGCAGGGCCGATGATGCACGTGCAGCTGCAACTAAATAGCCCCTGGTTCCCGTCGCAAATAAGATCTTCCCGTATAAAGCATATTCAAACGAGGAAGACATAATTCGAGCAGTCACGCCGCTCCGTTGCTTCGTCGAATAAGACATTCACCTAACGAATACTTCCACTTACGTCTTTCTACACTTTCTTTTCCTTCCACTAACCCCGAAGATTGAGGCAAGCAATCCCGGTAAACAGGCTCGGATCCGAAACGATCGATCCGTCGTATACGAGTCCGTCAAGTTCTATACAAGTCGGTCAAGTTGTGTGTAAGTCATCCAAGTTGTATAGAAGTCCTTCAACAAAACATTCAAGATGCAACCTAAAGAATTAGTTGCAGGTCTGGGTTAGGGCTGGAACTCGGAAGCTCCGCAATAGCCTTATCAGGAGGATGTTAGGGGAATATATTCAAGAATATGATTCCCTGATAGTGATTATTGCTGCCCCATACCGATAAGGTTAGTGTTACCGATGCGTCGTCAAAACGATTTGCTTACACGACACCGGAGATAATTTTTCCCCTCGATTCGAGTAAATTCTGCGAAGGGACGGTGAGAGAACACGCGTTCACAATTTCTTATGTCAAGCAGGCTTTGTTGAATCCAGACTTCCCACGTGTAATCCAGCGCTCGCCGAGGATTGCGTAAAAAGCTTAATCTCTTTTGTTGCGTTACCGTTATTTTTTTTTTGCCTGTTCGTTTTGTTTCGCCCTGTTGGATTTCCTGTGATACGACAGAAGGCGACCATTGCAAAAGAAATCTCGCGCCGAGAGAAGATTTTTAATAAGTACCTATCTACTTCTCTCTCTCTCTCTTTCTCTCGTGAAAAGAACCCCAACAGGCGAACACACTCATCCTCGAACAGAAATTTAAAGGTTTAATAATTCACGGTTAACTGCGGGTTAAATTGTTCGGCGCAAACAATGCTCGTATGAATAAATAATTACAGAATAATCAGGGTAATACGTGTCACAATAGCAGCTTTATTCTCACGTTCGTTATGTGCTCGATACTATCGTGTGCCGACGCGAAATAGAGCTGGTACACCCCCCATTGTTCTGTCATTTTAATAAAGAAACGCTCGTTTTGTTTCTGTTCTCCGGAAACTAACTATTATCGTCCATACCTTTTCAATTTTCGTCAAATTTCTTGAAGCTTCGCCATCCAGAAATACAAATTTCAATAGCTGTTCGAATCGTTGTAAATCTTGTATTGCTACGCTATTCCTACCATCTTAGCAGACATTGGTAGACCACGGATAAAAATCCTAATTTTCAGAGCAATTAAAATTGTTGGAAGTTGATGAGTGCTATTGAAAATTGTCGGAACGATTTTTGCAATTTTCCGAAACTCCGTTAATCCCGCAAATTAATTAATTCCCCTTACTTTTTCGGACTTTTTAAAATCTCCTTCTTTCGTTTTTTCCCCCGGCCCGGTAACATTCTCCTGAATAAGTATAATAGAATCCTAAGCTGGGCGCATGAAAAATGCTCGACGGTTCATAGGATAACACGAGAAAAGATACTGTTATAATATTGATAACGCGAAGGAAACGGCTGATTCCTGAAACGGTGTTCGTTTCTCTCCCTTTTTTCTTTTTCATTCCGCCACGGTACGATGAATTTTTATCTTTCCCCGCGTACAGGGGCCACCGGCTCGAAAAACTGTATAATCACTACATAATCGGATCAAAAGCGTGGAATTCCCAAGCCGATTACCGACTAATAACATAATGAATTTTCATACGCGTTCAAGGAAACCGTGTAAAATAAATTACCGCGCCACCACCCCGGAATCTCAGATTTCAAACGATTCGAGTCTCTCTCCCTTTGACCCCAGTCGAAAGATTTATGGTGTGGACGATTAGGCTTGTTTCGTGCTCTCGCTTTTATCAAGATTCAAAAGAGAGAACAATCTTTTCATTTGGAGCCTGTTTCTTAAAATTAACCCTTCACTGCATGATCTTTTTATTTGAGATGAAAAATTAAAAAAAGGTCAGTTTCTTTGTTTTAATTGAGGGAAAAATATTTAAAAAAATAAAATAAAACAACATTTTCAGAGAAATAAACATAAATAAACATAGTGAAAAAATACAGTATCAGAAATGATATACTATGCAGCGAAGGGTTAATATAGAACACTTTTATTTCGCATGCAGTCCTGCTTAATTAATTAATCATTCGTATCTTGCAGTGAAGAAATGGCAAGTTTTATACAAGCATTGACGAAGAGATGATTAATAGAAAATACAAGGAAGAGCAGACAAGGAATTGGTTGGGCTACATGTTAATTTGAAAGTGGCGAACCTATTGTTCGATTCGATGTGAACGTCCTGAAAGTGTATTCGAGGAACATCCTAGTATAGTGAGAGTTCCGGATGAACCGCATCCGCCATCCGCGAGGTACATATCGCCACGGATAGAAAGCCGTGGAATTCGGTCGTTGATACTCGCGTGCTGGCCACTGGCAGTTTCGGCCTTGACGGAGATGTTAATTTGAATTTCAGGTACGGTGAAAGTAGCCGAATCTTGTGCTCGTTCGCTGGCAGCTGCATCGGTGTGCTGCACTCGCTCCGGCGACAGCAGAAGTCGATGCACAAAGAGCGCAATTATGAAATTGTTTATTTTTTTGTGGAATGATAGAATAATTCGTTAAGCGGTCGCTAGAAATGATCATTGTACGGCTGGATTAGAAAAAATGCTGTGTAAGCAACTGTAACCTACCGTTTTAACATAAACATAATTAATGGTCGGCGAACCCTTTCACCGCTTACGACAAATCATGCTACCCCAATATTGCTCGATGACTGTGTAAAAGTTGATTTATGGATCTCCGGCCTGTATATTTTGTTTCAGAAGACTAGGCAAAATAGAGCACGACGATTTGAAACCACTCCGTAAAACACGAACTAATGCACAATAATAAAATAAATGATGTTACTCGATAGGATGTTCACCCTTTTCCGGTGTACCAAGTTATGGTAGCGATGGAAAAATGAGATCCGGAATAGAACAGACCGGGCAACAAGGAAATTGCTTATCGACACCGGGTAATGTAAGCGATCCAATATCTTTTACGGTGTTTACATAACAATAACGCGCGATATCGAATCGGCGTAACGTTGTTCCCGAGTTCCGTTCTCTCTCTCTCTCTCTCTCTCTCTCTCTCTCTCTCTCTCTCTCGATGTTTGTAGCCAATTGTAGCGCCGGTACGCGTCGCGTCGTCATCGCCCGCCGACACGAAAGTGCAACGATTTTCCCAATTTTCCACAGTGTATACGGGAGTCTATTAAGGTTTCTTTCTGCCACGGAGGGGAAACCCCGTCGAGTTATAGAATACACCGGGAGCGGACTGCTAACCGAGAAATCGTATCGGGACGTTTCCATTGCTGCGTCAAGGAAGTCCGGAGGCACACACACCGGTATTTCCTATTCATTGCGGAATTACTTCGACGTGACACCCCTACCCAACTTGTCATACTTTTCATACTCTTCGTACCTACTCTCAGGCGTCGAGCGTCGCTCGCTCGCGTTCACTATAGTCGTCTATTTTCGGGAATCTCCGAATCACGGATCTCCTGTTATTAGAGTTTCCCCGAGGATTTTTCCCGATGTCCAGATCGACGGACCAGCTGACGGTGATTGGTCCACTTTTCGCTGCGTAAGCTCGTGAGAAATGTGCGACTACGAAAAGAGGAATTAACATTTTGCAAATAGGAGTAGCCTACAATTTTATTTTCACACTAGACACCCACACGCCCACTAATTCAATAGACTAGTTCCAAAAATGCTGGAGCATTAATCCTCATCCGTCCCTCATTTCAGGAACCGAATCTGTCCTTCGGCTTCAAATTGACAAGCAACACGGTAAACAGTTATTTTTCGATGTTTCTTTTATTCGAATCGATGTAACATTTACATCTTTTTCGGTAATAGGTTTCTCATTTTAAAAAAACGTATACCAACAAATAACAGAACATCATAAATTAGTTCGGAAAGACTGTGTCAAATCGACATCAGGGACGGATGAGGGTTAAATTCAACAGAGTCTAATAGGATTTTTATTAACCGTGGATCCACGAATGCTATTGAATGAGGATAGAAGTTCATTTGGTACAGCTTTGTTAAAATTTGTCTAGAAAACTTGAAAATTGCAGAAACGTTCGCATTCTGCTAATTAACTGACAATTTGCAAATTACGCCCAACTCGCACACTGAATTAGATTCCTCCCGCGAATTTGCCAGCGCGCGTGCAAAACTAGATGAATAATTTTTCCGCGCGTAATCCCCGCCGAATTTACATGGCCCGTTCCCGCGAGATAGCTTGTATACCAAGGTTATGCGAACGCCGTCGTTGATCCCGTCTCCGCGGGAATGAATTCTGCCTGCATTCTCTCTCTTCCTCGACCCCCCCCCCCCCCACTCCGCGAGTTTCTATACATCCCCCGAAATCAAAGTCTCTCGAATTGCAGGCGAATATATATTATTAAGTATTCACCGAGTAGAGACAAATTACTGAAGACTGCCACGACGGAATTCGAAACTTTTCTCATGAAACAAGTTCGCGCGAGAGACTGTCGTTGCGTCGTCGCCTCGTCGACGAAACGCGACGGATCTCCGGCGCACGATTTCGTCGAGCGTTAATGTTTCCAAACTGTCGTTAGTTATTAACTATTTTTTCTTCTTCCCGCCCGACTCATTCTCGTAATCTTACTCGCGGATCCATTAGCGAAAGGTAATTCAGCGTCACGTGTTCTTTTCGCTATAATCGATACGACAGATTTACAGATATTACAGATTTCTCGAGATTCAGCAACGTCCGGCGACTCAATTTATAAAACAAAAATTGTCCAGGTCAGAGGAACAGAGAGAAACAATGTCGCAACAACGGAACTAATTAAATGATAACGTTTGTTGTTAGTATTTGTGTCCAACCGTTCCTGCCTATATCCCAGATACAGTTTCGATAACGGTTATACACTGCAAAGCGGAAATGCTAATGAGAAGTTTTTGTGTCCTAATGCTGTCACGTACGAGTGTATAGTGCTAAAGAATAAGTAGGTAAAGGATGAAACTTAACCAAATGTTCTATCTTTTTGAGAGGAGTGTCAGTTTATTTCGATTCTGAATACAAAGTAACTGCTGAAGTGCTTAGGACGGACTAACTTTTCCCAATCAGGTAATTTCGCGGGACTTTCTCTGTGCCTCCCTTGTTCTTTCGAACGTGGGGGACGGTCCCGGAAATTTGGTAATGTAGCGGATTTTCCTACGGGCCCGCGGTGCCTCAAGGCCTGGCTGTCGCTTACCTGCCTAGCTCCGCGGTCCCTTCGGAAACCCGAGCTTTATGGTATCCGTACGTGCTGTTGAGGCCGAAGGTAAGAAAATCTAATTGCTAAAACGTGACTAATAAAACCCTAAAAACTCTCGCTAAGACGAGTAACGGCTTTCTCAAAAACAGCTGTGTGACAACGGGTCCCATAAATCTTCCTGCTGTTCACTTAGTCTCGGATGAAAATATTATATAAGTTTATGTCAACGAAAGGGGATTGTGTCGAGAAAATTCGTGCTTATTAGTTAAATTTGTTTATAATATGAATGTGTAAGCGATATATATGTTTACATCGATATGTACACTAGCAAGAAAATTAAATATAAGATTTAGCTGATTGTACGCACTTATATTCGCCGCATTGTCCTCTGAATTCAAATTGTAGTGGCTCGATGTTGTTGCAAATTTTATTCTCTCCCCTATCACCTCTCTCGTCGCCCCACTCTCTCCGTCCTCCTCCCCTCCCCCTCTCCACGTTCCAATTAATTAACGGAGCAAATTTAACGTGCTCGAGAAATGCAATAAACGGGAATGTATAAATTATTAGTCTATTTGTCTATACGGTACATAATTATGCGGGCATCAATAAATTTGCATCGTGATTATAAGAAATAATTAACCAGACGTGTCTGACTGTACTTTTCCTCGTTGTCGAGTATTAACAATGGACGCCCAACAAATCGCTAGAAACGCGGTTTGCCTTTGTCTCAAATTGTCGATTGCTTTTTTAATGTATCCGCGAAGTCAAATGGCAATTTCACACTTATAAATGACTCTAGCAATTTAATAGCCGCGGTATCAGTAAACGCGAATTAATTTCGTAAGGTAAGTTTAGTAACAATTTATCGTCTGAGGTTTTTCTACGTTCTCACGAACTCCCATTCGTGTTAATATTAACATTCTTCCGAACGAGAAATAATAGAATTAAATCTCATGAAAAATTCCCGGCGTTTTACACACTCGCGTGCGTTACAAAAGTGGACCAAAATCGGGTTATTCCACGTTGGAATTCCACGGTGGTTCAAATCTAAATTCCTCCACTTAAATCCACCATAAAATCCGGACGGCGTGGCTCAAATTCTGATCGCCGACGGTCACAATTAAATGAAAATTGTAACGGTCAGATTTCGATTTCACCGAGCCCGTTCGTATTTAAATTCCCGCAGTCACGCCTGAAAACAACTTCCATCGATTCCGTCTAATTGAAAAACCCATGGAACATTACTGTTTCGCACGGAACTAGTGCAAAATAAACTGTACAAGCAGCGGAATAAATTATTCGATAATTAGTCGTGATATATTTCACGATTATTACATATTTGTCTATTACAACATTTGGATGTTTCTCCTGCTCAGTAAATAAGGTCTTCGTCGTCTGGTAAACTAACTTCTCCAAATTCTTAAAAACAATCCTACAGTTTAATTTTAAACTAATCTTCAAAATTCATCTTTCAAATTCTATCTCTCGGAGCGCGTTCGAATTTCAATAGAGTGTCTCCACTCTACCCCCCCCCCCTCTACGGGGAACTCGTCACGTGATACTGGCAGAGGTAGGGGACACCTGTATTCCCCTGATCTGGCGATTCGGGTCCACAACGCGTTACAGCATGGTATCGGCTTGCAATGGCAAACGGAAATTAGTCGGCAAATGGGAGCCACGGTTGTGCTCGCGAAAAAAGCTTTCCGCCAGGCGGAAACCACGGTTTCGTGGCCGACAATTACTGCTACGGCCGCTGATGTGTTCGTTATCGTCGCTATTTTTTCAACAGGGATATCCCCCAGATTAAGCTCGAACGAGAATTTCCATTCGTAATGGAACCAGGGGAAAAAACGCAGCGGGAATGAGCGTGCACGGCATCGTCGCGGCCAACTATTTACGTTACGCCGCTGCGCAGATTATTTATTCGATGCGGACCGTATGAATTATAGAAATGTAACCCGCTCTTCCCTCACCTCCCGGACGATAAAAAATAAAAACGCTACGTGTTATCAGCGGGTACGGTTAAGTCTCCTCGTTGCGGTGCAATATCGATGTGAACTTGGATTTATAAATTTATTCAAACATAGTCAAAATTAACCCTCATACGCTCCTAAAAAGTAACTGCATAAAAGAGAAATTACTTACTTACTTACAATGAAATTACTTACATTTTAGAGAAATACACCTCACGACACAGATATAAAAGGATGAATAATTTTACAGTATGTGCAAACATTGAATGGGTGAATTTTCACCGTGAGAAACGTATGAGGGTTAAATCTATGAATTTATAAATTTGTAAAGTCTGCGGCCTCCTGATAAGTATCATAGGTTGAAAACAATGTAATTTTCTTTTCAACGACATGTGCCCAAATTCCGTCCTTCCCCATCCACGTTGCTGTTCCCCAATTATTTTCGAACGACTACGAGTTGAAAATGAATAATTACTAAATTGTACTATCATTATTTAATATTATATTCAAATGACAATGAGAATTGCAAATGAATAATTACTATGTAGTTTCTCCACGACGCAACGGTGTTCCCCTTCGCTGCCGAAGGAGGATACTTCTTAACGTAAAGGTTGTATAGATGAATTCGATACGGTAAACGCGGAATTATGCGAAACATTATGGCGGGCAGGAACGATTTAAGTATTCGCCGTAAAAGAGGGAAGGTGCGAGAGCAGAGAGAGGCCGGCCATTCGCGATTCACAATGAGGCGGGCTTAATCAATTACTCGGTCGATTTCGGCGCGAGGCGTTCGTTAAATTTGCACGTGTAATACCTGAAATGGTAACCGCTTCACCGTGCGCCGGTTAACGGAGTTCCTAATTACGCAAGAAAATGGGAGGGAAGTAGTTGAACGCTATTAGAAACTTCGGGAGGCAGAAAACGGAATCGGACCGTGTACAGCACGTGAACGACCTTCCTCTCCGTTTTACACAATAATCATCTGGCCTTCCAGAAAACCGTCCGCGCAGAAACGCAACAGGAGTGAAAACAGCAACGGTGACGTTTGGATAACAAAAAAGAAAAAATACACGCACAAGCACGTTTATGGAGATGAGAGAGAGAGAGAGGGGGGGGGAGCCAGAGATCACAGGAGATATTGTGCGTGGTCGCGCTCTGTGTCTCTTGTGTTTCGAAATGTGAAATGTGAAGAGAGAGAGAGAGAGAGAGAGAGAGAGAGAGAGAGAGAATGTCATAGACGGTCTAGGAACGATGAAGGGCTTCGCCGACAAATGCTCATTGTGCCACCGGGGATCTTACGTCAACGGTGAACTTTCGTTTTAAGAGCACCTATAGTCTGTTTCGAGCGGGTCGAACGCGACGAGCCACTTGCCGTGAAAAGACCAGTCCAAATTCTGAATCGGGAACTTTGTCTTTTTCCAGCCGAGCTTTGTCTTTTCTACAGGGAACGTCGACACTGCAGACGGTCCGCAGACGAAACTTATGGTCGGCGAAGAGACGAGATTCATAGCTAAATCAATCACATTTTGATATCATCATTCAAGATTAAATAATTTCTATTTCATGATCGAGAGAAGAAATAATTTCTATTTTTACTATCGAGCGAAGAAATCATTTTTACGAAGCAGTAAATTTTAATTTCGTAGTCTATTCGTGACTTATGTCTGCTTCGTGTACGTTTATAAGATTAATTAATTCATGGTCTGGTTCAGGTCGGACGCATCGATCTCCTTTTTAAACCCTGAAGATCATCAGCTCGACGGCCGGAAATTGAAATCAAGAAGTTCCCCAACGGTTATTGAAAAATTTTTCTGTGTCTCTCGCTCATTTTTACTGGAATATACTTTTTTCCAGAAGCAATATTCCACAACTTCGGCGCGAACACGTGGGTCGATGAAAAAATATGTTTCGAATATTTTCGAGGTTTCTATTACACCGACCTTAACGTGCACGAAAATATATTTCGTTTCATAAAATGGGGAACGTCTTTCCGGAGAAGCCTCTCTGCAGGTATCGCGCGTAACTTTCACATTTTTCACGAAATTCGCTGGAAATTTGAAGGGACTCTCTTACATATAGGGTGGTCCATTTTACATGTAACAAGCGCCGCGTAAACTCTGTATGATCTTGGTACAAGTTCATATTAGAAGTCGTGAAATTTTCGAGGTGGTTCATTATTTATGAGTGATTAAGTAACGTTCAACCTATTACCAACCGGTGATTATTGCCTAACATTGAAAAATCTATGGTAGATGGCTGAACACTTTTTAATGGAACCTTCAATAGCAACAGCAATTCTTCATTATGAACTATCTAGTCACCCACAATAACGCCATCTAATAGTTTCATTTACGATTGTAATGTAAAAGAAAAGTTCTATACTTTCTTTCAGTACAGTACAATTATTGCAAATCCTATTAATAGGCTTTCGGTAGGTAAAGTGTTAAGCAAGACATTAGAGAAGTAGCAGTAGAATCGGTATTTCTCTGAAAAAAATTCAATTTCGACTGAAATCGACTGAGCGCGTATTCCGCGGTTACTTCCAAGACGCCATTTATAATGGCGGGGCCGATCGAGTTCGCTGTGTCAAACAAATTGTGCCGCAAAAAACGACGAAAAAAGTCGGACGAGTTGTAAAGTACGTTCATTTGAAATCCCGGAGCTTCACGGGTCGTTCCGCGTCGCGCTAACGTACAGATAAGTAAATAAATGAGCGGAGCAAAATGGAAAGAGGTGAAAAGAAAGAAAGAGAAGAAAAGAAAAGAAGAGGAACGAGGTGGTAGACGGTTGAAGGGTACAACCGGTTCTAATTAAAAAGCGTGTAATTAATCATAATTATGCCAGTAGTTCTCTTTTCGGTCGACGATGACGTTTCTGCAAGATGCGACTCAATGGGTAAATGAATTAACGCGAACGACGGGAATAAAGATGATGAGGCAGTCACCGGCGAATGGCAACGCCACTCGAGACCATTTGTTTATGGATTAAAACGTTAACTTAATATTACGTGTTCAATTAACGAAGTCGGGAAATAGTTCGCGGGAGGCGCGGCGCACAATTTCTTTGCTGCTTTTTTCACCATTTCATCCATTTTTCCGTTCATTAGGGAGTCGCGGGTTTGGTAACACGGAAAACGATTAGGCAGATCCAGGTAGATCGTCGAAAGCGGTCGGATCACTTTCGAATCCGGCCAGTTCCAAAAACTAGACGCCGTTTACGGTAGAATGAATCGTCGTGTAACATGTTCTAATGGGGAGTTACCGCTGTACGGAACACGTTAACATTGATACTACCAGGCTAACTACATAATTAAATTCGTTAAAGGCGGAACGTGTTCTGATACTCTTGTTCGATGATCTTCAGCGACTGATCATTAGCGGATCTGCACGCAAAATGAAAATGATCAAGCTAAATTCTAACAATCTGCAGTGAAAAAGAAATTTCTTTCTTGACATGATTCACTGATTGAAAATGTTCTAATAAATCAGATTCGCTTTGCAATATGCAACTTCATCGATAGGATCTAAGGAAACAAATGTTTCGACATGTTCGATGTTATTGTTTTCATAGGAGGAACGTGCTAATTCGAATAGCAATCGATCCTTGAAAAGTGAAACTTGAAAATCCAGTCGCCGCGCCGGTAAGAATTTCCAAAGCGAAAGTTCAATGTAAATGAATTTTCTATTGTCGTGCTTTGAATAACTGTTCCATTTTCGTTCGGCATTAAATCGATTAAATGAAAATTGGATTTACGACCTGGAAATTAATTTTCTCACTCGGTAGAAAGTGTGCAAAGAGATTATGTCTACCTTGAGAAACATAACTCATCGCGCGCACGTAACAATTTATAATAACTCACTTTGAAACGAATGCGATAACTCCTGCCCGCTGCCACGGTATTTCAAATGTCTGCTTACCTGAAACGAAAAGTAAAAGTTTATTATTAGTACGGTACGAATAGAAAAACTCTCAGAAAATCATTAGCAATGTTTTCTTAAAACAGAAAAGTCATATTTCTAATTATTCGAAGACTCGAATGTGACTTGAACGGAATAAAAATAACGAGGTCCTTCCGTAACGTCGAATAAACACACATAGAGAAATTTTAATCGCAGAATAGACTTTCAGGAGTTACAACTTTTAGACATGAACGAGTAATGCTAAGGATTCGTTAGGCAATCGAAGATCCAGAGGTTTCGCGAGAGACAGGATCGTGAAAAATGCATGCAGGGACCCAGAACTGTAACACGATCCGTAAATTTTCAAACCGAATTGGCCTAACTGAGAAGTAGGTCACCAGGCGCACCTGACGTCCTCGTGTGTATGTGTGTGTCTGTGTGTGAGTCAGAGAATGCAGCATGGAGGCAGAGATTGAATGATTATTCTTCAAGCTGAAGGTGGAGATCCAAGTTTTCATTAAAATATTCAATTATAATTTTACATTCAATCAGTAAGACGTAATAGATGATTAGGTTAGGTTATATCGATGATATCGGTCAAGTTTATAGGTGCCGTGCTAGGTTAGGCAAATGTATGCTAATGTCAACGCGTAGAGCTGGTTAGAATTGGCCTAGGCCTGTCAATGTTAAATTCAACGTCGGTTATCGCCTTGCTGTCAGCTCAATGCGGAAGATATTGGACCAAAGAGCAACTTGTGGACGATGATGTGGGTTCATTTTCATATTGGGTGCTAGGGTCATTGAGGTAGGTCCAGAAAGTGATCTAGATGTTCCATTAAAGATCATTCACTTGCAGCCATTGTTCTCTAAAGACGATCATCCACTCCATCAACGTCTTGATGATGCTCGATTAATATTGGGATCCAGGCTAGCTGAGCCAGGTCCAGAAGATGGCCCAATTTGTCCTTTGTCTTCCAAATCAAAAAGCGTACATCCACTACATCAATTTGAAGATGATACTTGACTCAACTTGGGCCCAGGCTGGCAGAGTCAGATCCAGAAGATGACCCAATTTGTTCAGAGAAGAGTTCCCATTAAAGATGATCATCTGGCAGCCTTTGTCTTCCAGATCAAAAAGCGTATATCCACTACATCAATTTGAAGATGATACTTGACTTAGATTGGGCTCAGGCTGGCAGAGTCAGGTCCAGAAGATGGCCCAATTTGTCCAGAGAAGGGTTCCTACTAAAGATGATAATCTGGCAGCCTTTGTCTTCCAAATCAAAAGGCGTATATCCACTACATCAATTTGAAGATGATACTTGACTCACATTGAGCCCAGGATGGCAGAGTCAAGTCCAGAAGATGGCCCAATTTGTCCAGAGAAGAGTTCCCGTTAAAGATGATCATCTGGCAGCCTTTGTTACCTTAATCAAAGGACGACCACCCACTAAATGAACGTCTTGACGATACTCGAAGATAACGTGGCGGGTCTTAGAGGTAGCATGAAACAGTCTAAAGGAGAGCAGCGAAGAAAGAGGGGAGCGTCTGGTTCTAAGGCGGTCACGGGTCTGAGTCCGAGGATGTAAGAGCACTGCCTCCACCCGCCGCTTCCTTTTTCTCGTTCCCACCACCATCGGTAGCGGCCGGAGCCCGAGGAGCTACCACACGGGCAAAACCGTGGCAAAAGCAAAAGTCGACGGACGTGTATACAGCCAGGCCCGTTCTGGTCCAAGTGTTGGGAATACTAGCGGCGGCGTGCCATCGGAAACCGCCAGTTTCCGCGTGGACTTCGGCACGTCGAGTACGCCGATCGCGTGTCCTCTTTCCGTCTTGTGGTTCCCCACGATCTCTCGTCTCCTCTCGTTCGCATAACCGCCGGTTCGTGGACACACACCGTGGCGCCCCTCCAAGGATTGCCCCGATAAAATGCGGTCTACGAGTGCACCATGCTTCTTCGTTCTACTCTGTGTTCTCGGTGAGTAACCCCGTGTCATTCGTTCAGATCTTCTGCTAAAACCTCGCCCCGATGAGTGTTCGATCATTGACGTCGTTGGACGAGATCCGAGCATGATCGGAATCTCAATGATCAACTTGGGTGTATATGTATCTAGTTGCATAAAAATCAAGTGCTAACTTTCGTATATCCAGCAAAATTGTTACGGATTGTTAAATATTCTTCCTGATAATCATCTGACGTCATCAATGTCACGTGTCTCCCACCTACTGGAAGAAAGTCATTGGTAGTCGGTGAATGGAGAGAGTGGTGTATAGTGTTTAACTGTTATTTGTAGACAACGGATCTTCGCGCGAAATAAAAGTGCTCTACGTGAGTTACAACAGAATGCAGCGAAATAGAAATTTGTTATGTCGATCAGGTTGTAAATAATATAATAGGATGTTTAAATTTTGCTGTTCGTTTTTGTCAGAAATGCTTACAATCCGCAAGATCCTTATGCGAAATAAGTAATTACTTATTTACTGGGTAGAGCATTTGCCTGTTTAGATAATTGTAGCCGTAGCGAACAGTATTGTCTACGAGGAAGTTTTCAATTAGCAAAAATGATTGGTGTTGAGCAGAGACTGTTGATGCATTCATGATAAAAAATGGTTCATTGATTCATTATCTTAATGGAGGCCGGTCTCGTTTATCGAGAATAGTTATAGTAAGTTGGTCTGGAGGTAGGAGAAAGAGCAGTGTGCAGGTATAAAACGATCGTGGAACACGTACCGAATGCGAAAACGCATAGAACGGCGTGAACCGGAGTCCCAGAACGGTGTAAACACGTATTCCCGGACACGTGCCGCCCATGGTCCCGTGGGAATCGATACGGACTGGTTAAGTGCGACCGCTGTTTCCGTATGAAAGTATGGAGTGCGGTGAAAATTGTGGTGGCACGCCGACCCGTTGCACGTTCCAGATCGCAAGAAAAACGGCCGACTATATTTCTCGTGCCGTAGCGTGTTTTTTCACGGATTTTACTATTTTTCCTTTACCCCCCACCCCCCTCCCCACCGAAACACCATGATGAATTTTCCGCTTTCACAGTTCATTCGAAAACGCGAAATACCGATAAATGGATATTCCTCTTCCATTACGATACATCGTTTTCAGTCGCCTCCTATTTAACCCTTTGCAGTTTCGTAAAAAATAATCGTACAATTATAAACTTAGGCTCATTTCTAAGCTCGAAGCATCTACTTTCGCATCCCCTTGTTCCCTTTCTCTGGAACTTCCTGTAAACACGGCTCCCAAAATGATAATATTAAAAAGGCTGATTTCCGAACGGGGATGTTGAAAAAGAAGAAAATGAAGTGGTGACGTGCTAGCGTGTTGGCAACGTTTTAACGTCCCTTTGCCCCTTCATAAACGTCTCGGGCGTCTGGGCGAGACAGTGATGGACCGGGTTTACAGAGGCGCGAGAGCAAGGATTGTTTGTTCGATTGAAGCCTCGGAACGCCGTCATTGAACAGCTATCCCACGCGTGTGTTTCCCGTGTCACCCCCGTGTGATCATGCCGCTCACAATTCACGATGCATACGATGCGGCGCGACGCCGTGTGGACGTCGGCTATGGCTATATCAACCGGTGTACTACCTGATCACCATAAAAATTTATACGCCATCGTTCGCCACCGTAAATTGTATTATCGAATGCATACCGTCGGCTCATCGTTCCTGTATCCCTCTCGTCACCTGCTACACCCCCCTTCCCTTTTCTACGGCCACCACAATACCCCTTTTCCCACCTCTCTTCCTCACATTCTCTTGCAGAAGGCACTCAGTTGCGCACATATCTTTTGGACACAGTATGTAATCATGTGCATCTTGTAAAAGCACAATTGTTGTATTTTCTTGTACATTCTAGTATGTTCTAGTATATTCTTGTATATTCCTGTATATTCTTGTAAATTCTTGTAAGTTCTTGTATTTTCTTGTACGTTCCTAGTATATTGTTGAATATTCTTGTAAATTCTTGTAAGTTCGTGTATTTTCTTGTGAGTTCTTGTATTTAATTGTATGTTCTTGTATATTCTTGAATGTTCTTCTATACTCTTGAATATTCTCGTATATTCTTGTATGTTCCTAGTATATTTTTGTATGTTCTTGAGCATTCTAGTATCTTGTAGCACATGTCTGAATCACGCACAAATAGGATTGCGCACTATAAAGTTGGATGCAAGTGGTATTACGGCCAAGTTGCGATTCATTTCGGAATCATTCAAGTTTGAATCAAGTTGTAATCAATCGCAACTTAGCCGCGATTCGTTTGTCCAACTTTACAGTGCGCAATAAATACGTGTACAATTCTATATATTTGTGCACAATCATGCTATGTCCAAAAAATATGAAGACTCTCACTCTCTCATCCCTGTGTTCGTGTCTGGCGTTCATCCCTCCGGCGAGCGCCCCTAGAATTTTTTTCGGGTTTACAAGAAGCTCTAATAAAAGGCTCTGACAAACGCTGAAATTGTTCGCAATAAACCGTCTCCTGTTTCGCATCGCCAAGACGGTAAATTAATCGACGGAACTCACTCCGTCGTCCAACGTTACGCTACTGTGTAATGAACTTTATGCTTTATGTACCGAGGATACTTATTGCGCTTGAACATCTCGACGAGAAAAAATGTCTCTCGATTTTTCACGAATCGACGACTCCACCTAGCTTCGATCCACTTCCACAGGGAGGAAGAATTTAATATTACGCGGAAAGCGTTCGACAAAGCGCGGAACAGGTTGGACGTGTAGTAGGACTCGAGCCTTTTTACAGAGCACACTTTCACCCAGCTCTCGCTGCATAAGCAATTACCGGGGATGTGTTTCAATTGGTATCGACGTTATGTGGTAATACCGCGTGCTTTGAACTTGCTCCTTGCGATCTTGACTCCCTGTCTGGGTTTTACCGAGGGGAATAATGATCGGCGGATTTTATGCGGGATCTGCCTTTGAGAAAGCGGAGAATCATTTTCTTCTCGATTTACATCGTGAAACACTTTACGCGGTGAAGGGTTCGGCATAAATAATTATTACTCCATTATGCATCATTCTTTCGGACTGAAAAAAATATCTCGAACTAGTTCAGTAGTGTAGCAAAATAGTCCTAAAATTTCAGAAAGATCGGTACATTCTATTGGTCACAATAAATTCCCAAAAATCCACTAGCTCCCAAAAGACTGGTTGAAATCTCCATGGCGAACGACAGACGGCATTCGTAGACAATCGGCGCGCAAACGAAGAACCGGGTATTGGTCGATGTTTCAGAATTTCTTTTCCTCGATGGGGGGTGCGTCGATGTACCAGTTCCCATTAGAGAATAATAATGTGAAAACCGAGAGCACGGTCGCGTTTCCGGTCAGCATCCGCGTATGCAGAACACCGCGCCGCATCGAGCCGCGCCGTCGAGGACAACGTCGTCGTCGCTGGCGCCCCGAACACCAAGGGAAATCAAGCGTTCTCCGGTTTTATTTGCATAAAATGATAGGACTGGCCACGTCACGTTCGAAACGTCGCGTCGTCGGCCTCTCGGCCCGTTCACGCTGATTTTCCTCTCGAATTTCATTACGCGTCGGCCCCACAGGTGCCGCGAGACTCCGCGGCGAACAACGCGCGTCTCCGATCATTAAGTCCGCAAGTAGATGCAAATTAAAGGACACGCCGGACCCGCGCCGAGAAAATTTTACCGACAAGATTTTCCACAAACTGACGCCCTCCCCGCCCCACGCGATTTCGAAATCACAGATTTTTTCGATCTCGAGCAATCTGTCCGGATGCCGCTAGTGTCATCTTCTCGAATTCTGCGCCAATCCTCTATCAGGATTTCTATCTCCTTTCGGTGGTCGTAAATCTACGATCACCGTCAAGATAGAACAGCGTGAAGTGTTTTCGTGAATTTTCTTCGGTACAACTATTACAATTTTTTCAGTTAAGATTTTGCAAATATATTTACGGGTAAATAATCAATTATGTCGTGCTGATTTCGGCGCATAGTTTCGATCAATTAGCAACAAATTAAATATATTTTCGGGTGTTTGAAGTGTACGCAGAATTTCGGTCGACCGGGAATTAATGTCGACGAGCGGTTTTACGGTTGGATACTGTGCGGCTCGAAAAAAAAACATGTGAATACAGCCATTGAACCGTGTACGGCGGATCGCGAGGAAAATTCTTACGGTCGTCTCCGAGTACTAAACGCTGACAAAGGTCTTCGAAAAGCTCTATTTGCCTCCCTCCATCGTCGGACGAACACCGAGCCACGTTCTCGCGCCCCTATTTCCCGTGGAAAACGGGTAAGGAACCCCCTTCCACCACCGGCGATCGTCAAGCGCTGTTTCGCTGGTGTTACGTGCTGTCCTCGCTCGTTTTTCTCCTTACAACGAATCAGTTTCTGCAGACGAGGCGGCCGTAAAACGTAACGACGTTAATTCCGTGAACTGGTACACCTTACGGGCCACCGGACACTTCTGTGTACGAAATGTTTCGATCCGACGACGATTCTCGCCGAGCAGAATCGTTCATGAACACGACAGAAATGCTTCTTATCAAGACGAGCGGTCGAAGACGCGGCATTCCTGTTTGCGCGGCTCTTTACGATTTCAAAAAATATACTGAATTACTTCGATAGTGTAGTAAACCAGCCCCAAAATAGTCAACATTATTGACTTGTTCTATCGGTCACAATAAATTTCCCAAAAATCCGCTTATTATCGAAAGACCACTTGAACGTAAGTAATTCTAATTGTAAGTCCATTACGTGTGACCTTTACAGACTAAAAAAAATACTATCAATTACCTCGATCCATCCCATTGTTCACAATAAATTGCCAAACATGCTTGTGCACCGAAAAGTCTTCGCGGCGTTACTACCCGGTTAATCATACACAGTCATCGCGGAGCACAATAAAGAAAATCGTCGAAATCCCACCGAATCAAATTCGGAATAAAGAGCGAACGTTCGCGAATCGCGCGGACAAGGATAACGAGAGCCAGTCGCTCGGTTATTTAATAAATATTTCGGGATAAGCGGCGAATGCGGTGCATTACTTGTATCTCGTTATTATCGGCAACGATCATTGTCGACGCGTTGGAAAATGAATCATCTTCATTGTCCGGCGCGGTGGCCGCTGGGACACGGTCGAAACAGAAGCTGACGCGTAATAGGAAAGATACAACCGAATAATGGAACGGTATTGATTCCCGTGAATTATATGTCCACCGATAACAATCCCGTCAGTCGCCGGCCGATCTAAAATAGATGATTCATCTGTCTGGCGTTTTTCGCCGGCTGCGACCATCAAGAATCCTCGAACTGTGTCTGCTTAACTCTGCTGCACGTTCCTGATTTCCAATAATTTTTATTAGAGTCGATGTGTTGACACATCAGATGATCGCATAGATTCGAGCCCCGATTTTCAGCGGCGGAGTATAAAAAAGAAAAATTGTATTGTCACCATTCTTATCAAATTGTAGAAAACACAGCTTTATTAATGAATTAGACAGTCACCATTCTCTTCTGCAGTTAGAAACATAATTGATTAATAAAGCTGTATTCTTTGAAACTTAACCATTAAATTTTATTTTCAAATCGGACACGAATTGTGCCAAGAATTGTGCACTGGACTGTCTAGAGCGAGATCTAGTGCACGCATCCAACCACTTACATTGTTGGGATTCGTGCCAGATTTTGGATAACGTACGGCGCGAATTGCAGACTCGTTTCTCAACAATTTTTACTGAAAAATGCGCCAACGTTTTAGTAGCCGGTTCTCCTCCAGCACGTTTCCGGCGTCTACGAGAGCATACGTGGTCGATCGATCGATCAGCACTCTGGCAAAATGTATTCTCCTTCAGCCGGGTTTGCTACCCACCCCCTAACCCCGAGATTTTTGCGCTGAAACGCGCCACTTCGGACGCAATTATTCGACCAATCGCCCGGAACTCGTGCACGCAACCACTTCAACGATTCCCCAATCGATGAAGTTTCGAGCCCGAATCTGGGGCTCGAACCTGAACCGCATTCTTCAAGATCGCGGGCGCGTTTAACGCAACTTTCTGCACGGTCCGTTTAACATTCCGGAGGAAACCAGATGCACGAATTCAAATTGACTAAATTTAAGCTGCGTTTTCCCGAGCGACGCCTTTATCGGGACTCATCGAGAAAGTATACGCCGACTGCATTAGGCCTATCTCTGTTCCCATCTAGTTTTCTCCCAACAGAGAGTTCTCGCGCCGATTTCCCATGCAAACGAGCCGGTGTTAAAAGACGATTCGAATCGCACGAAATGTTGGCAGTGATACTTTGACACTGGACGCAGGAGACGCGTAAATAAATCCCCAGAAATCGACTTGATTTATACGTAATTATAACTCCATTATGCGTGGCTCTTTCGGAATAAAAAGCTACTTAACCGTCATACGCTTCTCAGACGTAGTTGCATAAAAGATCCGAGAATAATATTTCACCCTGAGGAACGTATAAATAGCGTACCAAATCATCCCGAACATTTCAGAAAGATCGATCCAATCTATCGGTTACAATGAATTCCCAAAAATTCACTTGTTCACAGAAGACCAAACACTACCTTTTCATTACTAGACAATAAAATGTTTTGATCAAGAATACTTCAGCAAACCATCGAAAATAACGTTTAATTTTCCTGCAAAGAGTCTCCTAATCAACGAACGAACTCTGTTAGGTTGGACAGAAAGGACACGTGGACGGTTTGACGGAAGAAGGGGCGGCTCTAAAGAAGCGTTCGACAAAAGTTATTTTGGGGGATCACTTTGTGGGGCGGTTTCTGTTCGAGCGTCATACTAATAGCTTCGATACTGAAAGGGAGAAATTCTCTGGGTAACGGAGGAGGAGATTGGTCTCCTGGTTTCGGTGCCGGACCGTGGAATGGAAACAGACATTTTCCGCGGATATTTGTGCGATACGGTGTGCTTTTTCGCTACAGAGGTTCGCGTTCACCTTTCGCCTCTATTTTTACCCCCGCGTTTAGTATTTTATCGCCAAACGTTGCCGCGAGCTGTTTCCTTTTTGCTATCGATATCTCTTCCAACCCGGACGAAATTAACGACGGTATAAACGACACCACTTTGAACCAGGAGCGTTTCGATCACCGTTCGTTCGTTCGCTCGTTCGTTCGTTCGTTCATTCGTTCATTCGCCTGCTCTCGCTCGTTTGCTCGTTCTAGTGATCGATCGATCATCAGCCGAAGCGACCTTCGGGCTAAAGTAAGTAGTTAATCGATTTCTCTGTCGCAACGTCGTCGTCCCGCCGCGGAAGAAAGAAACCATGCGACCCTGCCAGAGGGAAAGAGTGAGAGGGATATTCTCTTTCTCTCTCTCTCACTCTCTCTCCTCCTCCAGCACCGGTGTGTTTTTACGCTTTATGCTTGCCAAATAACCGTGCGTTGCAATATGTCGCTCAAAGAGAATTTTTATCGAAGGTTGGCTACGTTTTATTGCGACCGCCCTCGGTTTTTATAACCGCTAACGCGGGTTCCATCGTTCGATCCGAGGATTTCTATTGTAACCGTGGGAACCAGCCGATTTTTTACGCAGATTAACTGGCCGCAAAGAGATTGCAAGTTTTTATGCATATCAAGCCGGCTCTCTCTCTCTCTCTCTCATCACCAGGAAAATCTGCGATACTCGCGAGCAACCAGTCGTTCTTTTAACCCTTTGCACTCCGTTTTCGCCGATAATGCAATATTTCAAGTGTGAACTACAAAACATACAGTTTTCATTTTGTCGAAGATTTTGACACTTGAACTCGTTTCATATAATGTAGCTAAGCGATGACTATTTTGTTTTATCACTGCAGCAAATTGTCGTATCTAGATGTTTTTTGAATAATTGTTTTCAGGTTCTGTGTGTTTTCGCGGATTTGCGCCAGGACTGCGAATTATCACGTCCAGATTGAATCAGATTTAATTGAATTTCGGTAGAGAAATTGGTGAAAATTTGTGAGAATCGTAGAATATAGAAAATTTCTCTTGTGCAGTTTGTGGCGCGATTACTGGAGCATCTAGGACTCGAGCCAGCCACAATAGCGAGTGAAAGTTGAAAAAAAAAAAGAAGAAGGCAGAATGATGAATAGAAGGCGTATCAATTTGCGTAAGGCGTGTGTGCGTGACAAGACGCTCTGAACGTCGTGTCTCTTGGGCAAGAAAAACGCGGCGTAAAGTGAACGGTAACGACGGAACAGCTGACTTTGTTACTAAGAAAGGTGCCAAGAACGTGTGCTCGCACTTTCCACGCTGCTCTTGCCAGAAAAGGCAACGGGAGAGATTCTACAACTGAATTGCTTACGATCTCTTCTACAAAAATTATTACGGTTCAGAAGGTGCATCCGAAACATCTTTTCCATTACAATAGAACATAGAAACATACTTTACAATATGTCTTTAATTTTCCGATTCAGTAGGGCACAGTAAAGTCTTGATCTAAGAAAACGGGAAGTTCAGGATCCAACAAATAAGGAAAAAAATAGTGGAACTACGCGAAAAAGAAAACATGGAGCCGAGGATGTTTTATCTGAAAACGTTTACTGCATTGTGAAATTAGTGTCTTTTCATTGATTAGAAAGGTATAAAAAATCGGACCGGTCCGGGATGGTCATTTATTTAAAAAAATGCTTTGTGCGCTCGAAGCGGTAATTGATTGACACCGTGGTCGAAAATTAAAGAAACCGAGCATTTTATGGAGAACAAAAGACGCTTCGATTCGGACTATTGCGGAATAGTTTCGGCCATTGGAGCCCGGAATTATGGCGCTCGATCGCAAATTGCGGAAAACTGCATCGCGAACGTCGAATTCAACGCGCGTGCGCGTGTGCAGAAACACATTACTATAAAACAGAGAAACCCGTTGGTCTGGCGATTAGAAAATTTAGATCGCGCGAAAAACGCGTGCGGAACAGAGCGTGCCGGCTTATATCGCAGATTTCGATGACCAATAACATTTATAACGTCATATCCCGTCGGAAAGAGGCACTCTTAAAACGTCCAAATAAATTAAACCTGAAATTTATGGTATTATTTGCATTTATGTATACGTACGCGTATACACCACCACACGGCTACACACACACAGACATGGATATACAGCATTTTTCCTGCAATCGTGCACGTGGATATTTAAACGCGGAATCAACATGCGTCGCGGTGCATCGTCGCTTTTTTACGCGTGCGGATAAAAAGTGACAGGTGACAGTAAAACACGAGCACAAATTTTCATTCCTCGTTCTTTTTTTTTTTGTTTTTCCGCATCTGTACTACCGGTCGCTGCTGTTTTCCGTGTTTTGTGTGTTTTTCTCTTCTCTTCCTTTTTTTTGTCAACGTTTTTCGGGCATCACGTGGTAATTGTAACAAATGTTATGAACGACGAGTATCGTCCGCGCGGCCCGCGCAATAAACGAACCGTTTCGTTGCATATAGATCGTTACTTGAGGAAAACCGGGGAAACGTTCGTGTTTCGGGTAACGATCCTTTAATTCTTCCCGGCCAATCGATTCGGAAGAGAACCGATCACTCTCTCTCTCTCTCTCTCTCTCTCTCTCTCTCTCTCTCTCTCTCTCTCTCTCTCTCTCTCTCCCCGGAAACCACGAAGAAAGCAGTTCGTTACAAGTGATACACGCGGCGGCGTTAATCAAGCTGACCTTGCGCAGACGGAACTAATTAACGATTATCAGCTCGTTCGACTGAGCAACGCTCAACACAGACACCAACCAAATGAATAACAATAAGAGAACACCGGGAGAGCCGATTGTTACAGACTGTATTGCTGACTCCGCCCGTATACTTTCCTATAAAACAACAAGCTTATGAACCAATTAACAGGGGGAAATATAGAAAAAATTTAAGGATATTCTTGTAGCATACAATGATGAAGAATAAATACATTCTTTTAAGTACATGTCATTACTTAGTGGTACACAATTGTACCATTATTATATATTTTTTTTCTTTTTGTATATGTCCCTTCTTTGTTATTAGACGAGTAGTCTTGTATCTTTTTCTTTTTTTTATTGTAAACACTTATGTAAAAGGGCTTCAGTCCGTCTATTATAAATAATAATAATAATAATAAAGTACATACTACGACAACACCGCGCGCATCCACCGTATTGTAGCTGTCGTCCAGAATTTGAACGAGTAATTGAAAAATAATGTGAATGACTGGTTAGAGTGGAGTACATTTTTTCGAATATTTTCGCGCGTGAGTACTCGCGTGAATACTCGCACAACAATCGATGAAATCTAGGGCAACCGAGTAGGTTCTGAAGGATTCGTCGTACAGATCTTCGAGCAATTCGGGCGAGTAGCACTACACAGTCGGTAATTAATCGGCGTATGGATGAACGACAGAGCGATTAGGAGCGGTGTATACGCGGTGACGATATATGATCGTCCGTTGCCTGTCGTATGGGGCAACACTGCATCGGAATTCCGACTATATTCGTCGGGATTAAGTACTGACCGTATGGCAGCCAGATAATAGTTGCGCCTCGATTTCGGCTACATCGATAATATTCGAACGTTTTCGAACCTCCGTGTGTGCACATTTCCCCGTCGCATTTTCCGAGGCTCTTTCTTTGCAGTATTCATAAAAATCAGAATTTTCCGTCTCTTTCTTTTGTTGCGCTTCGACGAACGTTCTCCCTCGCGCCAAAACCCTGGCAAACTGGCAAGTTTCGCTTGGCGCTTTTAAATAACTCCGGGAAAAATTCCGGTTTCCGGTAGAACGCTTTCGAAAAACGCTCGCTGCATTTTCCAACCTTGGGAACACCGTCTACCGTTTATAGTGAATCGAGGCGGACGGAATAAATCAATCGTCCTTCCACCGGCTCGTTTTAATAGAATTTTGATTGGCGAAAGAATCGAGCTCTCTCTTTCCCTTTGTATTGGTGGATAAACTGTTCGAAGGGTGCAATGAAACGAACCGGTTCTCCGTCGTAACGCAACTACAAATGACACTGACATTTTTCTTCTGCGTGCCGCATTTCCGGTTACGCGGTTCTCTCGCTAGAAGTTACGTCTACCAGGTAACTTGAATCTCTCGGCCGGAGAAAAACGCAATCCCAAGAAAAACATCATGCAAACAGGAGCTACGTTCTCTATGGCCGTAAAAAGTTGTGAGATCAAACAAAATACCGCCAAATGCGTTAGCTTCGAAATACCTGTTGTAATACTGAAAGAAAGCTTTTGTAAAAATTAGTTTAATAGAGCGAAATTTAATTTTTAAATAGTTACATGGGCGGCTAAATTATTCAAGCTTGGCTGCTACCTAACACCTTTTATGGCCATTGGTTTAAAAATTAACGGCCAAGTTTGAATAATTTAGCCCTCTATGTAACTCTTTAAAAATTAAATAGCGTTCTTTTAAACTAACTTTTACAAACGCTTTTTTCAGTATTGCAACAGGTATTTCGAAGCTAACGAACTTGCCCGCATTTTCTTTGATCTCACAACTTTTTACGGCTATAGAGAACTTGACTCCTGTTTACATGATGTTTTTCTTGGGATTTCATCGATTTTTGATAATTGTTTTTTTCATCAGTATTTGTTGCGACTTCGAAGCTAATAAAATGTATACTTATGTATGTTATGCTGCAATGTTCTATCCTACGTACCTATTTCGTAATGCTTTCTTTTCTATACAACCCCTTTAATATGTAAAATTTCAAACTTTGATAATTATTCTCTTTGAGTGTTTGTTATGGTGGACCTATTTACCAAATTTCACGCTTGTAGGTCAATGAGAAGTACCGAAAAGGTTTTGATAATCTGTCAGTCAGTCAGTCAGTCAGTCAGTCAGTCAGTGAGAAATTTAGTGATTTTTGAGGTCCTGTATCTCGGAACCTACTAATGTTGGAAGATTAATGTTTTATTAATATTGAGCCATGATAGCATTTAAAAAACGGCCAAGTTGTTTCGTGTAAAAGGAGGTAGTGCGAGAACTTGGCTGGTGCACGGTAGTGCACCTAGATGCTTGCAGCGTCGAGCCCCGGGGATACTTGAACGGATCGGTTACCGGTGTTTTTTGCTGTGACGGTTCTTGATAAGTGATATTATCCGCGTTGCCAAACCGAAAGAGGAAACGACGGATTACATGAATTTGTTTGCTTCCCAAGAAACTTGCCAAGACGTGTGAGACAGAACGTAATCGGCAACTCGATTTTTTCTTTAATTTCATGAATCCATGAGCGATAATTCTGATTTTAAAAAACAGTGCGAAATTTAAAATGGCACCGCTTAATGGGAGACCATTCAGAAGATTGTCTAGAAGGATCACACACAATGATTTGTGAATTGTAGAAATTCTGGTACTCGAAAGCTGGTTTCGAGAAGTGACATAATTTGTTCTGGCGAGTGTTATTAGCTGAGGCATGTAAAACGGAACTTTCTCGTTGCGTTTATGTAACCTTTTTATTTTGTCAAGAGCTTTGCGCAACCGCACTTGCAAGAAGTGTTCGAAAAAAAACTGCAGTCCATTCATTCCACTTGAGGAACGCTGAAAGTCCTCGGTTTGATGTATACTTGCTGTAATCACAGTGCGAACTGTTTGTGCGGAAACCTATGAAACTGCCATGAATCGCCTTACACAATGTCAACAAGATTTATCGTTCACACCGCGCCACTTCCTTCATGAACCTTTGAATCGATAGAGAACTTTCCAACAAAGAAATAAATGTATAATATTAAACATTTAACAACAGAAGAGGCTCGCTGTAAAAGTGTATCGCAAGAGGATAAGTCAAACCTAATCCGCGCGAGTTCGGCTGTTCAAATTTACAGGAAAGTTTGCCTAAGTCCTAGACCAATGAAACTCGGACGCGGATTTCGAAACGCGCGCGCGGTGGCTTAGCGGATCAATATTCGCAGACCGAAGACAGGATTGTTGGAAGTTGATCATCGAACTGTAACGTCATCGAATATTCCCCGAGACTCTTGTTAAAACTTCCTCGTGATTGGGATTTGCTACGGATGCCGAGAACTTGCCATTTTTTAAAGTATTCCACCGCTGGAGGAGTAATGTTAATGGTCGGAGGAGACTTCGCAAGCCGATTTCTCAAAACTTTTAAGCTGCGCGACAGTATTGCATTATAAATATCTTTTGACAGACTTTCTTCTTTCTAACCCTCTCACTCTGTAACGGAACCGTCGCGTGACACCGTGACAGTCTGGACAATTGAAACTAGCTAGATGGGTCCAGTGTTGGGCAAAAATTTAATCAACTTCCAAAGATTCTTTCTTTCGAATTCTAATCGTCAATCGGATAATAGATTGCTGATTACCTGCTGACTATGGTGCAACGAATCTGTTCACACCGTGGACTCCACGCTGAGATACACCAGCTGGAAAGAACCGGGACACCGAGAACTAGCTAGAGAATACTTAATAAACGGTCGCGTTTTGGCGATTTTGTTGCATTCGAAAAAAGTGGCCGGCAGTCTCGAAGCAAGTTCTTCATCAGAGGGGCCCGTGCACATCCGTCCTTTGACGAGCGCACTCTTTGTACGCGGCAAACGGTTTCTGCTTCTTAGATTCCGCAGCTGGCGAGCCCGAGGGATGGGAGGGAGTCAACGGGAGGAGATGCAGAGATGAACGAAATTAAAGTTTACTACGGTTTCAATATAATCTCTGACGACGTGCAGTACCTCTACACGTGTACCGAAAATATACACACGTACATATATGGGAGAGAGAGAGAGAGAGAGAGAGAGAGAGGGAGGGAGGGAGAGGGAGAGAGAGCGAGTGAGAGCAGGATGATGATACTTGGCCGGTTGGGGTCTCGAATCGGGCGAGTGTCGAGAGGGCCAGCTAGGTTCAGCAAGGCATAATATTTCGGATGAAGGATATCGCGTGTCATAAAGCGAATACTCGTCAAACGAAGACACGAAGGAGAGAGAGAAGAGAGAGAGACGTCGACGGATATGCTCGTGAAACGAACGGGAAACAAAGGAGGGACGTCGTCGTCGACGACGACGGTGCTAGCTACCCGCGGGCTAGGAAAGATGGCGAAAAGAATGAAAGAGACCGGGAGAGATGCGAAGATCGGCAGCCTCGGAAAAAGAGAGGAGAAGAGTGGACGAATTCATAACTTTGTAGCGTCGGGAGAAGTTTACCGCTGCTCGTAAAAGAGCCACGATCTCATACGATCTGGCCAATCGACGCCGAGGCAAATCGACCAGCGGAAAAACCGCGAGAGCTGAAGCCCGTTCCTGATACGCAGTATTCCGCGACGCTTATGATACGAGATGACGGGCCATCGTATTTCAAAACCGATGATGATATCGTCGCGTACAGACAGGGATCACCCGGTTTCTCGTTCCGCGTTATGACCGATCATTCAGCTACGATGATAAACTGGGGCGAAACAATTTTGCGTCCGGTGCGTGTGCTCCCTCACTCCCGATTGCTACCTGAGAAATCGGCGATTAGGTGCTCTTTGTCACGGGGCTACGTGGTTAGCTATAGCCGATGTTGGATTTGGATGATTAGGGGATCGAAGACATTTGGGACTCTGGGACCTGGAAGTAGGACTTAATTGGGGTATCGAAGATCAGCGATATTTGGGACTTGCAGCTGGACGGCTCTAGATGATGGGTGATTAGGTGCACTTTAATTTAAGGCTTAACCGGTGCTGTATTTGGAAGATCAGGGTATCGAAGATTTTTGTGACTCTGAGACCTGGAAGATGGACTTGGAGCTGGGATGGAGGGTAGCTGGATTAAATACACTTTGATCTTGGTCTATACAACCTATTTCAACCCTCAATAGTTTTCAGTGTAGACCCAGTTTCTTTATAGACCAACATTATGTAGTGAGGGGTTTAATGTAATGGTCGAATCGGTATCAGCAATCGTTTGCGAGTTAGTTCGAAGAAAATGCAACGTTGTCTTGGCAACATTGAATATAAATGGGTTCTGTGTTTAGAGATCGTTACAGCACTCGTATATCAGCGAATTACTATAATTTCCACGGGCGGGAAGGACTTTTACGGCCATTTGTCGGTTGAATGAGGCACATGGTGCCCGCCTTTTATGATCTCAGCAATATGTTTACCGTGAGCGAAACGCTTCCCTCCCCCCTCTCTCTCTCTCTTTCTATCTGTCTACATGCCATGATTTTATCGGCAGCGTCTACAAAAAAGCCTGGTTGCCGTAATATGTGCACCCTAAATCATATTCGAAACCTGTTACACTTGGCACAGTGAATATTGACGTCGGTAGATTTTTCCCGGGGAAATCTACGGCTGGGAAAACAAAAAGCTGAGCCCCCGACCTATTCGGCAGCGCAAAGAACGTCCATCCGCGGTTCACCCTGAAAATTTTATATTCCCCGCGTTTCGGCAAATGGACCGGGAGGCGCGCGCGCGTCCCGAAACTCCGGTTGATCCCCAAAACCCACAATTTTTCTCCTCCATTTCCATCGGGGTAAAAATTCGCACGGTCCCATCGGCGGCGTGCGGATCTAAATCCATTAGCTGAACTTTTTAAACAGAGAGTAAATACACTTCCCATCCGAACTATTCGCTTTCTATCGAAGGGATTACCGAGGATTCGCGTTCCTCGTTTGGTTGCCGAGGTACGATCCACTAGCTACCTGCGGAACCACTATGCGTACGAATGTTGCTGGCGATAGGATCGTTAAACAAAAATAATCGCTTTACATAGCAAGAGTGGGCCGTCATCGAGAAGCTACTGTCACCGGGAATGATTTTTAGCACTCGTTTATTTTTCAGCAATTTGTTTTCCAGCCAGAGGCTGTTGGAAGGGTCGCAACGATTTCCTGACAACCTGAAAACCATCGGAGCCCTCACAGCTTGTTGTCTGCAAAAGCAATAGTAAAATTGTATGTAACGACCAAAAATAGTCAGGAACATATGGAAATTACTTAGATCGTGGGGACACGATCGGCGCATCCCAGCTGGTTACACGACCTCGCACTTGTCCCCATGGCTAGGACGTGTTCGGAGGGTTGTATCTCGGGGTATCAGAGCCGATCCAACTTCAATTGGAATATCGAACGAAATGACAGCGCAAAGGATGCGAGCTGATGGCGCGGAGGTATGTGCAGCGTGTGCGGCGCGGCAGTGCGTAAGTGGACGCGGATAAACGGAAACCAAACGTTGAGTTCGGTTAATGTCCTGCGGACAGCCGGGCAGATGAGGTTGCCCTGACGTTGATAGGTTCCACGGTGGGAGTGGAACAGAGAATAGCCAGACGGTCGAACGAAGGGAAAGGGGACGAGAGACAGAGAGAATAAGCTAGAGAGAGAGAGAGAAGGGATAGAGAGAGAGGACACGGTGGGGTTAGCGCGAGGGAGACAGAAGGGGTTGACGCGCACACACAGAGAGGACCAAAGCAAGGATGGCTTTACAGGCGAGGGACTGTAAAGTGGTAACCACAGAGCACGGTGAGGGAGCCATCGGGAACAGATTGCAACTCCGTCCTCCTCTATCTACGTTCCCTCTCTATCCTCACCCTCTCTGTCTCTCCTTCTCGATCCTCTCTTTCTCGTTCTAGGTTCATCCTCTTCCTGGGTTCCTCTTTCTCTCCTTCCAGATAGGCTCCTCTCTCTTTTCAGCTTGGTTCACGTTGGCTGGCTCTTTCTTCGTCTAGCTGCACACCTCTCGCTCCATTGTCCTCTTTTTCTAGTTCGGCGAACGGTTATCTCGCTTCGGCGAACAGCTCGCCCAATCGGCGGACGTGTATGTACCCTGACACCACCGCCTGTCGCATCCTCGTTCACCGTGCACGTCCCTGCTTACCTCGCGGGCACAAAATACCTGACAGCCCTATTGCCAGTCCCATTAACAGGTGTTAGAGCGCGCAATTAACTCGAAATCCCGAAGCCGCTCGAGCACTGGGATTGATCGCTGTCAGTCGCTCGTCTTTCCTCGGGAAATGCGGCCACCGTTTTCAAGATTAAGGAACCCACGTAATCCGTCAATTTTTTAAGTGGCGCGAGAATCACGATGTTCGAACGGATTAGAACGGATCGCGTTTCTCCTACTTTCAACATAACTTTTTTTCTTTGCTAGTCATTGCTTGCTTTACGAGCTACTATACACTGCGAATTTTTTATTCGACTCCTTCGTCAGCTTGTCTGCGCGGACTGCCCACGCTATATACCTCCGGCGAGATATGGAATATTTGAAGAAAAAATACGCTCGGAAATTTCAAAGCGCATCTACCGCGAGTGTTTATAACCGGTTTTACCGGAGAACTTCCGAGTTTTAAACATTCATCGACTTCCGCGTGTGCGGAGGAAACTGTTCTTCGATTTTGTCCCAACGTTTTCCCCCAATTTCTTTCGAGCCTGTTCAGATCTATCGGTTCATTTAACGTATTTGATGAGCGTTAAATGAATCATTTCAATGTTTAATCGCTCAAACTTTGTACAGATTTGTTTTCGATGATTCGTAACAACCCTAGGATGAGCATCTGAAGAGAAATGCAATAGTCGAAAATCAGAAAGAGGAGATCGAGAACGAGCCTCATTCTCCGGCTCCAAAACGAGCGTGTTGTTTTACAGATCGCGTTATCTGCGTCGCAGCGCCGCGCCGGTGTGTCGATAAATAATTCACGTCGTCGCGGGAGATCAAAGGCGCGTTCAGGCGTTCTGTAATGAGTTCCATTCAAATACTCCTTCATTATCGGGGTCGTCGTTCGCCCCCTGGTGTTTGTCTTTCACTCCTCCGGTTCTTGCTTCGGCCTCTTTGTTATCGAGGCGCTCGTTTCGCGCCCCCCCCCCCCTGGTTCGAATTTCGTGGATCCCGGCCGTGCATTCGCGCGGCGGTTACCAATGCACTTGTTCGATGCATTTGTTGCATCGCGCAGCGTTGATGACAAAACCCTCGCTCGTGGACCGTGTGACCGCGTCGTTTAAAACGCACGGTCGAACTGTGCAGAATAGGATTTTGTCTCTCTGTTTTCTTCGAATCTATCCGGACAGGAGACGACGCCGCAGAGAGTGGGTACTCTTTCTACGCCGGCAACACAGCGACGAGATTTTACGAGGTAAACGCAGCCATTTCGACTACCATCACCACCGGTCCCGGTGATTCCCCGGGCTTCTCGATCGTTGTTTCTACCCCCGAATCCGTGAATTTGATTAAACGGAGCTGGTCGAGGGTGGATACACCGATCGTGTACGACGCGCACGCTCTAGAGAGAGATCTCTCCCTCTCCCTTCCACTCTTCGGAGTCTGTCCTACTCGTTCTCTCTCTCTCCGTGTTTCGTCCTCGATAGCAGCTCAGTCAAACGTAGCTTCAGCTATCCTGATTAATCGTACCTTCCCGGTACAATTCCTCCTTTCAACCACCCACCCCCGCTGCAACGTCCACGCCCTATCCAACCACCTTGCACAACGCCATTCCCCCTGTTTTCCGCGCGAAACTGCATTAGCGGATCTCGCTCCGGGATTTCGCGGTTCCCGGTTATCGTATTCGGAAAAGAAACTACTTCGAGAATCCCGGCCACGGTCTAGGCTCCAGAAAGTTTTAATACCGTCTCTACCCGATCCTATAACAGCCGATCTCTCTCCCCGGGAATTTCTCTTAATAATACACAACTATGCATAACGAATTCTACACGCCTCGCTTCCTGATTGCCCCATTCGCGAATTCCTCCGCGGTCGCCGATGATCCTCGCGGAAACCTAGAACCGCCCGATTTTTAGCCTCGGTGGACCTCCATTTTGGTTTCAGTGCCTTCTTAGAATAGAATAGAATAGAATTTGCTTTATTTCAGCCTTACAGCTAAGAAATGTGACTTGGTTTACATTAACCTGTCTGTACAATTCTTCAATCTTATTTCACGCATTCGGTCCATACGTTCTCTCATTCTTTTCTCTGTCTCTCTCATTCCTGCCCTGTCCTACTCTCTTACTATCCTAATTATCACTAACCTACTTAATTACTTACTTATTTCTCCCTTTCCCACTCTCTAACTTTTGCATTTTTGTTAGTCCAATATGTTCTTTGGTATATTTATGCTCTGTTTTCTCTCTTTCTCCTCAACTTCTCCAACCACTCTTCAACATTTCTGTCTTTTTTCCCGCTCGCTACATCCTCGATACTGACGAATGTTTTCTTCTGGCGCTTGATTCACTTTGATCACGTGTGCCGGATTGTTTTACATTGTGCCATTCGTGTGCAACAATTTTTCACGTACCGAAGTATGATAATACTGAAGTAATGTTGATATAAATTTCACGTTCCAGTTTGATCTCGAACAACGATGTCACTTCTCGAACTTTGTACACCGTGTCTGTGAATCGCAGCGAGTTGAAACTCTGGTGGGGGATGTTTGCCAATCCTCGGATGAATACCGAATACCGAAATACTCCTCGAATACCGAAGTAATGTTAATGCGAATTGTGTCCAAGTTTAATCTATGACTCTGAAATAAAAATTTCGCGCACAGTCTCGTAAGTGGCGCACCTATGAAACAAGTCCGTCGGTCGCGATATGAGACATAAACCGCGAAACGACCGAGTGCATGAAGGTACAAATTCCTCGGAGCGAAAGCACGGGCTAATTCGCCATGATAAAGCGGAACCGGTGTATAACGAATTCGTCGCACGAGCCACGGCGGGATCGTCGCGGTTTTAATCGATCTTGTATCAGCGATTTGCGATATTACGTGGCCGCCGTTCATATTCGACGCCCCAGAGCAACGTCTCTCGTCTACCTGCACAGTTCGACGGGGAAAGGGATAAACAGGGTGCGCTGCAGTTATCCCTAGCCGGTTTTACGAGCGGCACTCAACGCGTTCGAAACAGGCGTCTCTCCCTGGATGCAGGGCCGTAAAACTTAATTGCCGTTGCAATCCGTACATACGTATGTACACGTCTATGTTCTCCGACTCCCATGTACAACCGCGTTGCCTTTATGTACGAGAGCAACGCCGATCCATCGAGCCCCCGGTATATTCGTCATGCGAGATCCCTGAGTCGCGACGCCTCCTTCCAGCCCTTTACTCTGCCCTTCCCCTTTCTCCCGTCTACCTTGTTTTTCGAGCTTGGATTTTCCTTACGCGCGAAAAGTGCGTACAACTATTTTGTTAATAATTATTTTTTGTAAAACTTCTGCCACCTCATCGGCCATTTTCTGCCGAGTAACATGAGTACCAACTCGATACAGTAACGAGCGGATTTACGCTTGCAATTCACGATCCAGTGGAACCTCTTTTATGCGAACTACTCGCGGACCCAACGAATCGTGGATCGAACAAACTGAATATATCGTGCTTCGACTCGTTTCGATAGGAAAAAACGGCGCGCACTCAAATGCATCGACGGGAAACGATAAGCCACGGATAAATAATTCAGGATTTTATTAGCGATTATAATAAATTTGGCGAGCGGAGGCCTACGAATGTTCAGCCTCGAGTGTCATCGAATGTTATATGGAGAATAATGTTGATATTTGCGAGACGAACGAGATTATTCGGGATTCCAGTTTGAAGTGGGTAAGAATTAATGTTTTGTATGGCATATTCTGAATTTCAAGAGTCCATAAATTTCGGTATGATATTCCCGCTGGTCGAGAATTCTTCACGAGGATTTCTCTTACCGGTAGTATTAAATCTGGAATTCTGATACCGGCGGAATCTTAATGGATATTCGTTTCATTAAGAAACGAATCTCATTTTTGACATAACTCGCTCGGCGAGAACCGGGAGGGAGGAGCATAATCTCTACGAACGGGCGTTGTCTTTGCCAGCCGAACCTTGTTTCACAGTCGCGGATATCTATGAATATTTATTAACGGGAATGGTAAAACATCGGATCGGATATCGGTATTTTTAAAAATCTGCCTGGCGTTCTACTAACAAATTAATAGCCGGCCATAAAACGCGCAAAATGTTTGTTCGACATTTTCTGTTGACAGTCGAAATGAACACCGTTGATTGCCGGGCTACGGGCCGTTATTTAACGAGACAGAAGTTGGCAAGTTAAAAATATAAAATTTTCAACACACTGTCGAACCTCTCGTGTCGCGTCTCTCTCGCGCTTACACACGACTTGTAAACAGGGGTTGCGGCTGAAAATAACTGCGGTCCAAGGTCTCCTGTAATTCGCACAAAATCGCGACAATTTCGAATTTATGAAACTCGTTGAAACGTCTCGATCCAGATTTTAAATTTTCCTAAGCCTGAGATTATTCATAACGGATGCACATAATGCAACTCGATTCGATAATTCCAAGTGTACCTAACCGCAAGGTGAAACAAACTGAAATACTCGCGCTACTAATTCACACTCAACTTGCAACGTATCATAGTTTACCCTAAAGTCAATTCGGTTATACTAAACTCCACGAAACCGACTCGGCGCATCAATCTTTCCACCCTGAACTAGAGCCACGTCATTACCCTAACTGAACACGGCCCACTCGTGTAAATTCCCAGCCGTGGTGAACGCGATACGCAACACGCTACAACAATGGATCGACACGGAAAATTTATTCATCAAAGAGCTGGAAAAATCATTAATAATACTTGGAACATCAAAGAACCCCCGCACTGATCACATGGAAAATCTATCCCGGTAAAATCAGTTGGATTTTTTATATGTTGTAGCTTATGATCTACTGAACAAAAGATTTAATGGGCAGAAAGCTCAATAAACTTATCCCGTTCAACTATTGTCAGTATAAACAGGTGTAGATCTGACCACTATCATCTTGCTTTTTCTCTGGCTCGCATTGGATTTATTCATAATCCTGAGTGTAGCTGCAGGGAGGGTGACGAATCGCTAAACCACGTTCTATGACAGTGTAACTTGTACAACGAGGAAAGGCTCAAATTAATGAATAAACTCAGCAAAATAAATTTCCAGCTTCCAATGGATGTGTCAATATTAATAGCTAAACCAAATATAAAAGCTTGTCACTACATATTATCATTTTTTAAGAGCTGTGGTCTTAAAGTATAAGTTTTGTCTATACTGTTCCAACTAATCATATGTCTGTATTAAAATATCTGTGTATCTCTAATATACCACATTCTATTTTGTAATTATTATATTCTGTTTTGTACGTGGCGTAATTTCGTCTTTTTTGTAATTATGTTGAAATAAACCTCATATGAGATTTCCTAATAAATAAAAAAAAAGTCAGTTGTCGAGTTATCTCAGGAAGTATATTTACTTTACACACTTGCCGCACCCTCACTAAGTACTCAAAAAATACTACGGGAGTGACGAACCGTGGTGTCCCTATCTCTGCTGTGACACGCAAAGATTTTTCTAAAAGATTTCTGTTCGCAGACCTTTTCAAGGTCATTCAAAATTCAAAAATAATTTCACCACCTAACAGTTTTTTTTAAAACCCTACTACTTTTGATTAAAACATTTTTCCAAACAACAAATACTTCCCGAGATTTGATTATTTGGCAGCTCGAATTTTTTATGTTTCACTGATTATAACTCGATAACTCTCCATTATTGTGCTTCGTGCCAATTGCATCTTTTGTTCAATAGATCATAAGGTACAACATATGAAGAGTCCAACTGATTTCACCGGGATAGATTTTCCATATGATTAGTACGGGGATCTATTTCCAGCTAGTCGAACCACTGAAGAATAGAGTAAAATTGCGATGTTATAAACTTCATTAGTCGATTCGAATAACAGAGGGTCCACAATTTACGTGAATTGAACGCGAATCGAATTGCATCGTGTTTGGGCTCATTTTAATCGGAAAGCTGTCACGAATACTTGACGAGTAAAGTTATATGAGTTTCGCCCAGATACACGATCTAAGAAAACGTTTTCGGTTCGGAATTTTTCGCGTGGTATCGAAACCGCAGTATTTGTTTCGACGTTCTATCGATTCTCCAAAGAACCAGTCGGCGAGAGACCCAAATACAGTATCTAAGCAGATGATGTTTGTGATGTTGGTTGATGAAATTTTGCGAGGGAGCGCAGTCGACGAAAAGTATCGAATCAAACTTGGCTCGGTGAGAAGGAATTGTTGTTGGCGGTCGAAGTATTAATTCTAATATTAATTCTTGGCAATTGACGCTCGAATGGAGCCAGGCCGCGGGGTATTCACCGGAAGTATACGTCATTTCACATCGCGTGACACAGAGGATGGATCGACGGACGCATTATTATATTTCAAACGCACTAGAATCCATCAACGACATTTGATTGACGACGGGACATATTGAAGTACGCGAGCGTGTGTACCATCGAAATCCCTCTCGACGGCTTCGAAAAGCGAGGTAATGGCGAACGCACGCGCGCTCGCGCTCATCGTCGACGGTCGAACAGAGAGAAAAAACCTGTTTATAATAATATGCAAACAATTAAACTTTCCCCGGGAAAATTCGGCGAACGGCCGCGGCGATTTTGGTCCGGGACGGAAACTGGGAGAGAACGACTTCGGGCAATCTATTTTAAAACTGCGGCCCGGAGATAACTGTAGGAGAATTTTACCGAGAGGTGAGGGGGTGTAGGATTAAAAAAGTTTTAATATGGTTTTTGATATCAACGTCCGCGGGATGCTGCGAACGTTTCATTCGTTTCCACCGCCGAATAAATTCACATCGGATTCCATAGAATATTTACCAATGAGCAATCCGTTATTTCCCCGTAAAGAGATGACAAAACCGGACTTCATGGCGGCCCTTTCGACTCTTTGTTTGCCAGTGACAATATCGGAGAGCTGGCTCGATTTGTAATATTTATTTCCGATCAATACGGATGAAAATAAATGTAGACTTCCGGATGAAACGATGCCCTGGGCGGGAGAATCGAACGAGCGGTCATACGCTCAGTTACTTTGTGGCCATTTTTGAGTGACGTACTGCGCTTCGTATGCGTCCGTATTGGCAATACGTCCAATCGTCCATTTGTAGTCATCCAAATATATATATATGTATATATACCCAGAGTGGACAGATTAAGATTTCTACTCCTACTCTTCTTCGCAACACGGTCACGTGATTAGAGATGGCAGAGAGGGAGTAACTTCTCCCCTCAATTCGTGCTCGCTCTCCTCATCAGGCACCACTGGGCTTGGACTCGTCAGTGAAACATCTAAGATACCTTGGAAGATCTAGTCCTTCTCCCTGTAAACTCTCAAAAGAATCATTTACCCCTTCAGGGGTAGCCCGCCATCAGAGTTAGCGGTTTAGGTGGAGGACGTGGATTTCGGTGAAGAAAACGGTGTAAATAGTGCGGTACCGTCGATTGGTAGGACAAATGGATGGCCTAAGCAAACGGTGAACGCTATTCCAACAGAAACTTCTCTCCGGTTTGCTGACCTACCCCTCGAATCCGAGTATCATGAATAGGGGAAGGATGATAGCGGGTAAGGATGGGGGGCGCACTGAGAGGATAAGGATAGGAGGATGAAGAAGAAAAGGGGGAAAAATGTAAAACAAAGTAGGAGAACGCGTGTTCGATTGTCATGAGAGAGTCTTCCGTTGGCTCCTCGTTCCCCCTCGAGCAATTATGCATAATAGGGGTAGCAGCAGCTGGCCCGTAGCCACGTCTACCTGTTGCACGGGAGAGCCGAATCGCTCGTCGGTGCGAAACTACGGTGCCGTTCAAGAGGCCGTTTCCCGAGGGTTCGGGGTAGGTCATTGTGAAAGAAAGAGACCACGCGTGGGGTTTAGGGTCGGGATTTTCGACGTCCCGGCCCGGGAAACGCCTGGAACCAGGTCACGGGGTCACCACTACGCCTGCCCTTAGTCGCGTGGCACGTTAAACCCCCGGGATCGTATCGGATATCGATACCCCGACTGATCCGAAGATGTCTTCGGAGTGGACACGTAGGCTCAACAAGTCCTCCCGGGCTGCTCCCGAGTCTGACTGCAAGCGGGACTCTTCTACTGAAGACTCTTGAATGAACGCTGCTTCTGCACGTTCTTAGGACAATCAAGTTGGGGATGATAGTCTTGAATGGACGACGAAGACAATTTTAATTGAATCGTAACTTGCAGACATGGAAGACATATTTGGACACGTCCTTAATGGATGGTCTCGAGTCTGGCTGTAAACAGGATTCTTCTACTGAAGACTGATAGACCAACGAAGTTGGGGATGACCGTCTCGGATAGATGACGAGGGTAATATTCATTTTAAATCGTAAGTGACAAACATGAAAATCATTTTTCCCAAAAACTGTGGAACTTGAGCAAACTTTGCCGCGCGCTGTTGAATCAAGCCACTAGCTCGCGTATCCGGTGTTATGGTCGCGATTAATGCCACCGAAACAAGACTCGTAAAATGCTCGACGATCGTTGACGTTTGCAAACACACATGTCGGGGGGTGAGGCGCGCATGCACGCACGCATACAGAGAACGAATGTGTACCGTAGACCTGAGTAAACTTTCGCAATTAGCAGTGCTATTGGCTGCCTTGTACAATTATATTAAAACGGTGCATGGTAACAATTAATTATACCGGCCCGGGCTTTGTATTAGGAATTTCCTATACACTAACTCGAGCCGAAAACACGGTAACTCTCGTGTGTGTCTATGAATCGCTGGGCACAAAAGGCAAACCGTACCGTGTTACCGCTCAAAATTCCTATTTTCCCTTCTCCGCGACACGCACACGCACACGTCGAACCCCACAGCCTCTCTCCTACACAATGCACCGCAGCTCGCGATTCAATTTCTAACCGCAATAACATGGCGAAACAAATCATTTGCGGATAAAACTTTAACCGGTTGCTACTCTGAAATATTCCTACCTGTTACGTAGTCTTAATTGTTTAATTATCTAGCCCTCCGCCAATGTTATTCGATATTAGTACTGGTCGAAATGACCCGTTCCAGATTTTTCTATACAATGGAATTGTTCTAGCCAGGAAGACATGTTCAATTGTCAAAGTAAAATAGCTCCGACTGCAAAGGGTTAAAATTATACGAGCGTCCCCATTTTCCTCGTCTCGTTGTCTGCGAACGAGACGTACAGCAAACGTCTGCACGGGAATACACAGAGATCGATGGGGAACCGTATACAAATGAGAAGTTAAGTTTCCCGTTCTGGAAATTTGCAATTATTCGCATCGTCTGATCTCCGGTACAGTGCGCCTCCCTTTCTTTCCTGTCGACCGCTTTTTTCCGTCGTTCTCAGCGCTCCTCCTTTACTTGTTTTCTTCTTCCATTTGAATTTACCCGGGACGACCCACGTCTTTTCCCTTTCTTTTCCTTGCCGTCTGTTTGCCTGGGATGTTCTTTTTCCGTCAAAACATCTCTCTCCCTCTCTCTCTCTACTCGAAACGTGTCTCTGAATGTGTCTGAGGAGCTCAACTTGCACAATCAACCCTCTGCTACAGGAGATCCCAAAAATATGGTACCTCCTCGATAGGATTGCTGAAATCGTTTCATGTAACTTTTTCCTGTGCAGAAATACTCTCCGTGGCTTCGTTCAGGAGTTATCAACGAGAAACGTGGAGCAATCGGGGCGTGGCTACAGGACGTTAGTCCTGTCGCGGAGGCGGAGTCCAGTCTACGTTTCTCCTCGATAACTCGTTAACGAAGCTTCGCAGAAGATTTCCGCGAAGGAAAAAGCTACTTCAAATCACCCTCCGGGAATCGTCCCGCTCAAGTTCAACATTTTCGGGGCACTCCGCATATTCGATCATCTCCAATGCTTCAAGTTTTTCTTTATCTTGCTGCATCCGCGAAAGTCTACTTTCGTCCGACGTGAACATTCCGTGCGAATTTATCAGCGATTGAATTTCTGCTTGTAAGAGGTTCGCACGCACTCATCGGGAGCATCGTTTCCGTCAGCCGCGTGATTCTCTCTCGCCTCCGGAGCGTGTGCACGCAGCGCAGACCCATTCATTTCAAATTGAATAGAGGCTCGCCTCGCGTCGTCGTGAATTTTCTAACAACTTTTCGTTATTCTGCCCGACTTAGCACGAATATAAGGAAACGAAATGCACTTCTTTCCATTGCGGGGGAGAGCCTCATTCACTTACGCATTACTATCATGTTGGCAGGCAGCAAGAGCCTGACAGTCTCCTCCATAGAGAGTAATTACCACAATGCTGCCTTCGAAACGTGAACGATCGATATTGGATATGTCTTCAATATGATACGTTATTATTCAAACTACACTTTATACCGTACGAGCTGCACTCGGCAATTTGTCAACATGCAACAACAAATCCTGGTTGATTATTAACGTAATTAAATTTACAATAGCCAAGGTGATCTCATATTAAAATCTACCGTTGAAAAGCTACGGCTGTTTAAAAAGTCGGTAAATTAAAAAGTTTAGGAAAAACGCTCACTGTTATGTGTTATAACTCATAAACTGTGCAATCTACAGGATCGGTTCAGTCACCATTTGAAAGACCTCGGCGAGCTGAATCCAATGAGCTCCTCAAATTGAATATAGGTGCTTCCAGTCAAAAGTTATAAGCAGAATCGTTCCCAAAAGAGGGCGAAAAAGTCGTATTTTGTCTGTTTGTGACGGCATCAATTGAAAACGGCAGAACGTAGAAAGCTGGGGTTTGAACCGTTAGTCGCAGCGTTTCTTCGGGAAGGTTTGAGAGCAAACCGCATTCGAAAAAGTCCATTCGTTCTAAAGTTATAAGCAGAAACGTGGCCAAAAAAGGGCGAAACAGTTGTCTGTGTCCACTAATGACGTCACAACTTTTGAACGAATGGACTTTTCCGAATGCGATTTCAGTTTCCCAGCTTTCTACGTTGAGCCATTCTCAATTAATGCCGTCACAAACATACAAACAGGCAGACACGATTTTATTATATGTAGAGATATACTTTATTCGTATTATAAAGGTGTTTCTCTAAATAATGACACAGTGTTCCAGCGTATTCTGTGTTTAAACTTTATGTGAATAGGATGATTTAAGTGAATGCTCTTTACAAAGTTGCAATCTGATCAGGCTAACTGCTTCTACCAGATAGACTACCAGACTACGGTCTTGACTTTATGCCCCCGCCTGGACTCTTCAGTCCTTGGGAAAAACCGCCCCTTGTGCCTAAATCCTTATACCTAAGACGCTATGGTATCGTTGAATTCTAACAATCGAGACGCGTTGACGACGATGCACAAACCATATTTATAATGAGTAAAACGATACGTTGAATTTGATCGAACGTCTGTCCAGATGTGACCAGAGCACGTTGAATAATCCACGAAGGTGGATGTACAGGTGGACAAGTCTCGGACGAGTTTCGGGTAACAGGGCATCTCTATATGCGCCTATGCTTGCTTACGCACACCGCTTCAGTGCATTATGCAAATAGGTTTTCGGCGTGGTGAACGCGAATTCTCGTACTTGTCGTCGCCGTTTTCCACCGGGCAAGCGGCGTCCTCGACGACGACGAGTATTACGAGTGGCTGTGCCACACCACCCTGGCTGTGGTTTCTAAATGCTCAACTTCGTTCATCGCGCCAATTAATGTTATCCACATTCCTACGAGGAGAGTCGCTAATTAACGCCTTCCGACCAGACCTAAACCCCCTCCTCACCTCTCCCCTTCTATCGTTTGGCCTTTCCGCGTAGCTTGTTGCTCGTTACTCTTTACTCTGTCTGTTGTTTCAGTCGACTGATGATATCGTTATTATTTTCGCGACTGCTCTCGCGGACGACAGAACGGTGGCGGCGACGGCGGTCTCCTCTTTGTCCTTTCGGAACCGTTTTCAGTCCGGCAACGTCTCGCGGCAATTCATCGCGAAATTTCCATTCCGATGGCTAGCTCTGTAATTACGTTACTCACGGACTCTCTTCCTTTGCGCTCGGACCTTTTGCACCCGGTGTCACTCGCCGAATCTTTATGCGAGACGCGATATAACGATCGGAGTTCGGGGTAATTAATATCGACTTCCGGAAGGATTTGTTTTCTCGCTTCAGTTGCCGCCGGTGCGAATCTACGCTAGCTAAGAGTCCTTTTGGACAAGTTTCAAGTAGGTACACCTCTTCCGTAGAGAAAGGTATAGGGTAAGCACGGTTTCGTGAATTATTTCTTCAGTTCTGCTTAAAAAATTTCTAAGAAAATTTCTGAACTTTATACCTAGTAGCCTAAACGACAGGAAATTATATCAGAATTTTTGGTTGCAAAGTTGATTTTTAAAACATTGGGGGAAACATGGTAAATTGTCGAATGGTTTAATAAATCATGTTCTATTTCTTCTGTTCTGCTTAACAAAAGGTTCTAAGAAAATTTCTGAACATTCTACCCAGTAGCATAGACGACAGGGAATGATATCAGAATTTTTGGATGCAAAGTCGATTTTGAGAAAGATCGAATGGTCCGACCAAAATTCAATTTGGTTCGGGGTCGTTGACATTAATGGACGCTTTGATACGAGCCCGTGCAATTTAATTCACGGTCGTTGAGAATAATTGATCGGCAAAGATTGGCTCGTAACGTGAATAGATTCCGGGTGTCGGGTAGCAAAAAAAAAAAAGAAAAATGAAACGGAACAGACCCGAGATGTAAAGGAAATACAGGATTGCGTAAGCGGAGTATCGTAACGCGTTTTGCACGTAGCTATCGATGGGCAAGCACGAAAATCTAACTGGTTCGAAAGTACAGCGACGACTCGCGTTGGACATCGTAAAATCACCGGACCAAGACCGAACTAACTAGCCGTTCGCTTTCTCTCGCGCGCACGCGCGTATGTGTGCGTGTGTACGTGCGTGTTACGTCCACAAATAATAAACCTCGAGTATTTCGACTTTCTCGGGTCAGAAACGAAAAAAATCCTCGCCGAATGAACCGCGACGTTTATTGTTGCGTTGCGAATGCTAATTGGAGGGGGGAAAAAGAAAAAATACTGTATTTCTAACATAAATTTCGTTTGCCATTGAACGAGACTCTGGGAAGACGAGGAAGAGCAGCCTCTTTCGTTATCAACGACACAACTTTGTTCGGCCCATCAAGTCAAAATTCGCTTTGTTCGCGTCGTTTAAATTCTGTTTGAGCTCCCCGCCGTATTGTTAGTAAGATTTGCGCTGGAAGACTCCGTTTGAATCTCGTTTGTCGCATTGTCCTGGTCGCGGGACAATTACGCGTTACGACTGCGAACGCGGTAATAAGCTATTATGATCGTTGCCTCGCGCGCGCGTGCGTACCAATCTTCCAAATTCTTACGGAATTACGCGATTTTGTAATAACAACGAGGAAAACGAAGCGACCCGGCCTTGCTCTAGGAAAAAAAGAAAGTATATAATACAACCGATTAAGGCGCTTCAATTGGAACACTTTTACGCGGACGTTATATCATGAATTAGTGTCCCGGATTATGAAATTCCGAGGTGAGCACGCAGAGCGAAGAATACGTAATGGGCTGCAGGGTTTATGCATTAATGACGCAAAATGAGCGGGTGCGATTTTAAAACGTTAGCAGAATTTTTAAGTACAATTTTCAAATATAATCACGAAATAAACGTCTATTTCACAAGGAAATTTTGTAACAATTCGGGTAGAAATTTCACCCGAAAAATTAACCCCCATTTGCTATGCGATTTTCTTCGCGGTCACGCCGACCAGAGAAAATATGAATTCGGTAAAGAGGCCGGAGCACGTTCGAAAATTTTTTAGAATTCCTTTGTAAACTGGTAACTCATAATTCATTCCCGTAACACGGTGGATCCCATTATTCATGCGCTTTCGTTGAACACGAAAGCTACAGTGGATCTTGTTTAATTTATGATTGCGAGCACTACATAAATTGCCGAAAAAATATACACACGTTAAAAACAACGGTGTGCATATAAAACGAGATTAATTACAATTTTTCGGCTCGTGGAAATGTGTAATGCGAAGAATGCTGCAATGAAACAATAGTTGAAAATGTAGAATATTCGATCGATTCGAGCAATTTTCAATTAACGTGTTTGCAGCGGTGAGGATGAGAGCGAGAGAGAGCGAGAGAGAGAGAGAGAGTGAGTGTGGAGGGGGCGTTCCATTTTTGCTAGGAGGGGTATGACCCCCATTAGGCGAGTCTCTCCTGACGTTCCCGATCTATGCTGGCCGGTGTATCCTTTCGCGAGTCAATTCACCGGGGTAGAAACAAGCTGCACAAATATAAGAGACGGGTTTTCGATTTCTAAGAGTGCACGCAGGCCGATGGCGATCATTAGCACAAAGCTAGAGCTCGCCGCGCGGAGAGCAGCTAGCAACGGGTGCAGACTTGCAAATTGCACGAACGGAAGCCAATTATGAGGATCCGAGGCCTTTGACAGTTTATAATGCAATTAGAAAATGCCTTCTCTCTCTCCCCCCCCTCTCTCTCTCTCTCTCTCACTCACTCCTCTCTTTCTCTCCCTTGACGACAATATCTTCCGCGGGGGCGGTTGCTGCCTTTTCTTCTGATCCCGCCCGCCGTTTTACCGGAGGAAAAACAAATGTCTGCTTTCACCGGTCCTCGAAGACTTCCTTTCGGGCCGCGCACACAAAGCATTCGCCTTCCATTCTTGCCAACCGCTTATTGTTTGCGATACTCTCCACCATTCTTACGAATAAGTAATACTCTTTTTGCCGATCTCTCTATGGCGCGCCATATTCACCAAATCGGCATTTCGACCTTCGAGAACCTAATATCCTGTTCTGGATCAGTCGCAGATCAAATAGGATCAACCAGGGTAAAACGTATTCAAAATTGTCTATACGATGAAATAAAATAATGTGGAGAATACTTCCGAGGAGGGCAAGCTTCTGAAGTCTGAAAACTCTTTCAATGTCCACGACGTTCATACGGATATTCATAAGGATGTTCTGCTTCTATATACCGAATAATGTGGAAAATATTTTCGGGGTCGCCACTCGACTGCTGAAGGGTCCAAGAGAGACACTCTTAACGTCCACGACGTTTAGAAAGGTGATCTCGCAACATGTTGGCAACACTTTTGCAGATTTCTTCCACAGAAAGTTCCCTATAATTCGGAGACCGCGTCGATAACCGCGCCGCAGCGCAAAGCCCTTAGGAACTGGCCGCGAAAGCAAGGAAAGACAATTCCCGTCTGGTCCTAACTCGAGCATGACGGGTAAGAACAGCTAGTTAGCAATGTTGCAGTTTGTTACCGGAGGATGTTCGCCAGTCCGCAGAGCCGCGGCGGGATCCCGCAATACGGAATAACAGAAGCCGAGCCCTCTCTCCCAGGTTCGGCCCGTTCCGAAACTCGATAGGCAAGTGACCATGGGGAATCGACGAAGTTAGTTCGCGGGATAAGCATACTATGCACACACACACACACCTATGCAGAAATTTGCAAGTATAAGTCTGCACTCGTCTTCATCGGTGCATCCCGACTGGCAGAGACTGCAACGCCGTACACACATCGATTATTAATTCGCGAGTAGATTGCGTCTTCTATCTAGCCGTCTCCTTTCTACATGATCCTCTATCTTTGCTAACACTAGCGAACATGATTCTTCGAAATAGTTTAAGTAACATGAAGAAAATGAAGTGTCACATTCCTAACCTTGAAATCGTTTTAATGAAATGCTAATATTTCGTATCGTATAATATTAACTTCACCCAAGGTGATTTGTCAACAAAAATGCAGGACTAGTGTTATCTCAGCCTGTCTGTCTCATCGTCCTCGAGGAGAGGAGAGGAATGTGAGCTAGCTACCCCATTTGTTTGTTTAATTCAGCGATTCCCAGAATTTTTAGTAAAAATTTCAGTGAAATATTGTCAGTTTTACTGGCATTCTTGAAGAGTATCAATATCATTTATCGGTCAGAAAAAAACGCTCGCTGTATTTCTCTTTTATCGGGTCCGGAGTATTCTCGATCTCTTTCGACGCAGCTCTTGTGCACCGAATGCAACGGTTCCAGCTCTCTCCTTTCCAGGCTCGAAATCCCCAGCCGGGTATTACGGTAAGCACATTAGTTGTCGCCTCTCTGTTGTGACTAGGCGAACTTCGTTCCTCCTACCGACCGGTTATGGCTGACGTGCTGCGAAGATAAAGGCCGCGTCGATGCGCAACCTGCGAGCGGTGGAAAGCCGAATTAGATCGGAGCTGAACGAAGGAGAGAGGAATAGAAACACACAGAGAGAGAGGGAGAGAGAGAGAGCAGACTAGCGTGATCTCTCGCGAAATGCTCGCGATTTTCTGAGACCCTCCTAAATGAACCCGTTCTCCTCTTGCTACTTATTTCCTGGAAGACCTCGAGTGCATCGTGTAATTGTCGCAGTTGCGCTCGTTGCGTCGATGAAGCGCTCGCCGAACGCAACTGGAAATTAGGCGGAGGACGAATTGGAATCGTGTAGACAGCGTGTGTGGTAATGATGATTATACCATCTGTCGGAAGTAATTAAAGTTTCAGATCGTTGGATTTACATTTTAGTATTTTCAGTAAAATTTGTGATCGGGTTTTCATGATTTTGCTATACGATTCCGAATTTCCTTGTAAGTTTTAACTTTCCTTAAAAGATTCAACTTTAAATTGAGGCGTCGGACGTCCCAAAACTCCTCCTCGAACACATTCTAAAATTGTTACAAAGAATCACCTCTATCCTAGTTCGTATAGAAGCGGTCCCACTAAATCGCGAATTAATCGAGTAAACGCAATCCAAACTGTACCGTGTTTGGGCTTATTCTGTTCATAAAAGTGTCGCCGATATGCCAGTGGAAGGCCCACGTCAAAACACGATACTCGGACGACGATGCCGGGGTCGGTTTCAACCCGCTATGTAAAAATCTACGTTCCGACCGAAGTTTCGGTAACCAAGGTCTCGATTTGTTATCACGGTTTCCTCGCAGGGGAAATCAGCCGGTCCCTCGGCGAAACAGGAGTAGTAACGCCGTTACTCGTTCGTCGCATTTCGACGCATTACCATGTAAAACTCCGGTCGACTGTCGGGGAAACTCGGAACGAGCGAGGGGCTACGGCGAGAATACTTTCGTTATTTGTAACTGGATATCCCGCCGCGTATCTCGCGAGAGAAGAGATAGAGCGAGAGAGAGAGAGAGAGGAGGGTTCGCGAACTTCAACTTCCGGCGCACGCTTCTCCGGGATGGCATGAACTGGTCGCAAAGATCGTAACGAGAGAGGACAGGCCGTCGTCGCGTTTGTAATTTCAAAGCCCGAAGACAGCACACACCATACACATACACACACCAACACCTAACCCCGCTATATGCTGTCCCCGTGCCGCCAGGAGAGCTAGGCGAAACTGCTCGCTCGCGTGTAAGAAGTTTCCCGTGAAATGTTTCCAGCTACCGATACACGGCTAACTGTGTTCGCGGAGCATGCACGCGACGAGACTCTCCTTTCTTCCCTGAGCGGCATCCGCTGCAACGGGTGTTGAGTCGAGCGAATGCAACTTGATTATCAAAGACACCGAAACGGAACACCGAACGCAAACACGCCTCCCGCGCACTTCCTTCGAAAGCACCCGACACGTTGCTCGACGCATTATCGGTCCTACGACCGTGTGATCACCTTGACAATTTCATGCGGTTTTACACCTGGTACACCGATCTCTCTTCTTACACGGTTATAAATGATGCTAGGACAGTTTCAAACAACTTTGTTCACTTGCGAAAATCCTCACCGCCGCTTCGTTCAGGAGTTACAGTAATGTTTCTATTAGAGCGACAATGCTGGGCACGATTGATGCGACCAATTTATCGCCCCCCCCCCCCCCAACTTAGGGGGAGATCTCGGCTCGATATATCGGTGTGAATGACTCACACGCGGCGCGGAGAGTCGCAGTTGCCGACACGGTTCAAACGCCCATGCCTCATCACAATGTGTATGAACACCAATACTCGTACTTAAATGACGATTAACGTCTTGGACGCAAGGAAGGATAGCATATAGAAAAGAAAGAGACGCGGACAGTTGCCATCGCCGGCACAGTTCAAAGGCCGCTTTGTAAAAAATCCCCCCGAGGCTGTCGCTCTAATAGAAACATTACTGTATCAACTTAAAACGCGGATATTCAGAGCGTTCAATTAGGCCTGTCGCGGAGGCGGAGTCTACGATTCGTCAGTGTTTTTCTTTGATATTTCGAATGACCTGAGGAGAATCACTTCTTTGAAATACAACATTCTCGGAAGTTTTTTGAAGAATGTATCTACGAAACAAAGGGGTGGGTGTACAGCATCGTTCATTATAATAGAAACTCGTGATATTTCCGCTGGTAAAGATGAAACGAAAAATCTCTGGCACTCGTCCAGTGACGTCGGGAATGCTCGCGTTTCATAAATAATTAAATATAATATTAAGCACACGCTCGGGCTTTGCAATTTACGAAAGGATAAGATATATTTGATTTAATATCAATTTACGAAAGGATGAAATTCCGAATAATATTGTCGCTGGGACAAATTCGCGCGACCATAAATATTTTCAAACGTGGGGGGCACAGCATACACACCCGAACCGGACCGTTGGCACTCGCAACGTGTTTTAACGGGACGGAGGGGTAGAAGGCAAATGCACAAAGTGCAGTTATCGCAAGATTTTAATGCCCAATTATCAAAGCGTTTCATCGCTAATTTTATATTTCCTCTGTTTCCCAGCCGGGGCCAATAAGATCGGCCGCATAGGATCGATTTAAATTTACGGAATACGTCGACCGAATAGTTGAAATTATTCGACCAAATGAATGAGTCGGCTGAAAATTCAAATAATAGCGGAGCGTCCGCGGGTGCCGAGCATACGAATCCTACGAATAGTTCACTTTTCTAAACGAGACCTGCAGCCAGCGCGGATTAAATTCGGTCCACATCGGATCAACATAATTTCTGTTTAACGAAAGAATAACTATCACCATCTCTCCACGTCCCCTAGGATTTACACAGCAATTCTGATGAATACTTTTGCTTATATTTTGCGGTTGATTACACGGTACGATTGAACGTACTTTGTTTGTACTATCGTACAAGCAGGATAGGTTACTGGAATTTTCCTGGTTGGCTGCCAAATCGAGGGAAAAGAAACGTGAGAATCGATTTTCACCGAGGAAGCCTGTCAACGTAATTTATAGTCGAAATCGACAGATCGGCTGGACGAAAGTGAAAGCGGCGGCTCAATTAACGACAGTTAAAATCACGCCGAAGAAAGCTTGACCAGTAGAATACTGTCTATCGATCGAGCATCGTGAAACTGTGAACGCAATGCGATCGGCTACGATCAATTAAACCTCGAACTGATACGATTCTACGGGGTGTCCGAAAATTAAGTGAACGCTATACGTTTCAGTACACTGTACTGAATACAGAGTTACCCCCATTCTACCAGTACCAGAACAGTCACGTGACGTGGAGTGAGGACACAAGATTTAATCCGGCGTTCTCGGTATCATAGAAAATATAACAACTATATTATTTTCAACCTCTGTAACCTGTTATGCGAGTAATTCGATATGTATTTGTTCATGTTGGAATATCTGGTATCAAAAACAAGTTATGTTGATAAAGATACTGAAAGGGTTCTTTGATTCTCTGTTTTATCGATCCGCAGGCTAGAAACCGATAAGAAGGTCTGAGTAATCAAAGGGCAGTTCTATTTTTAGTCTTTCCTCGAACTGACCCAATGGGGAAGGCCCAAGATTTTTTTCCTATTACAATTTGCACTTCACTTCAGTTCCGCTTTACGAACCGTACAGACGTCTTCCGCGTGTTTCATCTATTCTTGCTTTAAATAAAGAAATCGTGTATGGACATACTCGCGTTGTTACATTATCAATACCCATTTCCATTAGTTCACAAAATTATTGAGAATAATTCTGTGAAAATTCGAAGGGGCATAGCGAAGCGTAGAAATGGGGACCAGATCCTTTTGAGCAGCCTCTATATACCGCCCATCCCGGATCGTGGGTTTTCCATCGAGCCTAGTGGCACGCGAACGATTATTGGCCACGAGATCTCGACGGGAGGCTCCATTGGAGTGCCTGTTTAATCGGTATCCACATGATCTGATTTGGTCCGGTTAATGGACCAATTACCGATATACGAAAATATATGTAGACGGCGGGGGGTGTTGGTGGGAGGGACGGCGGCGGTCCCGGGTCGTGGAATGCGAATAATTTCGCGAGTGTTTCGCTCTCGGCAGGGGGGTAAAAATCGGCTGCCGTTAGAGCCCGACAAAGAGAGTTGGTTGCGATTTGCAAAAATATATACGTCGATTAACGCCGGAGCAACGGAGAGGCACAGAGCATAATGCCTGGAACGCTGAAGTAGAGGGTAGATAACACGCATGCACGTACACGCGTGCACGCGCCAACACAGCGAGGCCGCACACTGTTAAGCAACCGACAGAGACCAGTGCTATGTTGTATTAATTTTCGTTTGCCGGCCTTTCGTTGCTTAATCGAGACTGTATTGTACGGCAGCACAATCGAGTGGAATCAATCGATCGAGCGAAATTCCGTATTCCCCTCGAGAATAGTGCACGCTCAAAGAATGGCTACCTACCCACCGCTGCCGACTGCTCCCAGTTACAAGTGCACAGAACCTGCCCGCTGCGCTCTGCGAATCCGTACGCCGACCATTAATAAACCCCAGTGTCTCGAGCTGTCGCGAATTCTCGTCACCTCGCGCTTCTTTTCGCGGAGCCATTGAAACCCGGATCCCACGACAATTCCAGTTTCGAGTCCAGATTTTACCAAAGAATTGCAAGATAATTGTATAAATCATTATTGTCGATTTCGTAAGGATCGAGGCTTACCACCAGCTTTCAGACAAGGTTTCTGAATGAAGAATTCTGTCTACCGACTCTATCTTCCCCCTTCCACGACGCTGTTACCACACAGTCTGATTAAAAAGCCAGACTGTCATTCTCTAACTTCCATCGCGAAGGTCCCTAAACCTATCAGTCAGACTGACAGTATGAAGCACGTAATTTTAGCTCAGTCGACATTGAGAATGTTTTGTTCCAATGAAGAAGAAGCTTGTTTGGCCATTATCCTGGCAGTGGGCAGCAGGGAAAGAGTGGAACGCATAGTATGGATGAAGAAGTGCTATAAAAAATAAGATCATTTAACCTTGCTACGTGAAGTCTCGCGATAAGCAATGCCTCAGATTACTATAAAGATTACCTCCGTATGGACGAAAATCTTTTTAACACATTGATCATTAAGGCCCTATATTTCCTCCATGACTGCTTGTGTAAGACTCAAAACAAGACTGACAGTTGCCACTACACCATCATTCAGACTGTCAGTCTCCCCTCCGCTTCCTGCGATTGAACCTCGGATTTCAAAATATCTGAAAAACCGTCAGTCCAATCATCAGTCCGGCAGTATTAACCTTACACGATCAATCAGAATGTCATTCCGATTGACCGTGTAGGGCCCGCTTTAGAGAGATTTCCGATTGTGACGCAATTCGTCACATGACTGACCCATTACTGACGGTGTTTACTGTCCGCGGTACATCTTACGATCTTTCGGACCTTGCAGTGATTGCGCTACGTGTGCCGACTAAAACACTAAAGGTTGAAGGACCACCTTCCCACTTGGAAGGAAACAAAAACAACGTCTACTGCCTCTTGGCGATATATTTCCAACTATATACAATTTGTACGGGAGAACTGCTGCTATGGTTATCCGTGGCAACAAAAATGGGGAACAAAGCGAAGTCTAAAGGTCTAAGCTGGAGTTCTAAACGGTCCACGGTGCAGTCTCGATGCAAGCTAAAGATCTATGGTGTAGGGAAGTCTAAAGTAGCGATGCAGTCTCCCGGGAAGACCGACAGTTCTCCTACTTATCACTTCGGTCCTCTTCCCTACCTCTGACAAACTCGTCCCCACCCTTTTGAGATGATTTGGGGGTTGGATGGGACTAAACTATAGGCTTGCAGCGGTCCCGAAGGTTTGCAGAAGTCGCACAGTTGGTGACCAAAACTTGGGTCTTTCCAACCATCTGGAAACGAACGCGCTGTAACTACAAGTATTCGTCATCTGCGCAGGAGCCAAGGAACGAACGGTTTTAAACGTTTCATGGCAAGGACGGGTTCGAAGACACCCCGGTACAGACAGAAATTAAGTGGCGATGATGTGCCCAACGCCGTAGCCAAACTACAAGAAGACACGTACCGGGCCCAGTGTGCAATAGAGGTGTTCCTACTAGACCCGACTTTTACCTGGGTATATGAGATACCCGGGTAGAGCAAAACTATCCGGGTATCTCATGAGATAGCAGAGCATCCGGGTAGCCAGGTATCTCATAAGACATAAGTCATAAATGATTTTGTGCAATTGAAAACAATAATGAAATTAAAAGAACGTTGATATATTAATTTAAATTTATTAAAATCGTTCAAGAGAATAAGTAATCATATAATATATCGTCTGCCTTTTCCTATTGGTGCAAACGATTTTTATTTTGCATAAAGATCCGCAGTATTCTGGTAATTTTTGTTTACCCGGGTATCTGGATAATGCTGTTTACCCGAGTACCCGGGTACCCGAGTAATTTTTGTTTACCCGGGTATCTCACAGGTAACCCGGGTACCCGGGTATCTCATAAGTCACAGCTCTAGTTCCTACCATAAAATTCGCCCAGCAGGGCTGCAACAGACGGAGAGAGGGTATTCCCCTCGATCAGAGTGAATTCGCCTGTTCCGACGACACTGGTTCGAGGAAAAAGATGAACAAATTTTGTGAAGCAGTATGTTGTTGGTTTTCAGTCGTAGAAGATCGTTTCAGTACACGAGGAGGGACGATGGCGGCAGTATCCGTCGTCGACGGATCCTCCGACCCGGATCCGTCGGTTTCACCGTCGCACAGAACCGTCGGCGACCCCACGAGACCCAAATACGACGATACCTCGCAACCCGGCGGAACGAGTGTCGTTACGCGGCTCGTTTTCCGGCTTTAATTAAATGACGTGCAAAACGTGCGGTACAGAGTCGCTTTTCTGGGTTTCCGGCGCGGCCGTACTGAGACGGGTCAACCGTAAACCAGAAATGCGTATTACCAACCACCCACGTATTAATATACTATGGTCGTACCCCTTCTACCACCACTCGCACACACATGTGTTTCTCTCTCTCTCTCTCTCTCTTTCTCTTTTTCCCGAGGGGAAAAATTGCAAAATTCTCAAACGCGATTCGTCTTCGTCCGCCGCGCTTCAATTTTCTTTTGCGCACTTCCGCCATTTCGCTTTGCATACCTGATGAAGGACACTCGGACAATATCCGAATTTATTCACACGAAATTGTACGCGGCACTTTTTTCCGTGCTCATTATCTACGTTAGGAACATTTCTATTTTTGTTCTGATTAAATGTACAAATTGATACGAGATTAAACGAGTTGGTGAATCGATAGTAACCGATCGCAAGGTGGGTTAAATGGTACCGACAGATCGGCCGAGAATTTTCATTTGATAAATCGATGCACGACAGTAATTGTCCGAAGGAAATATAGTTGCGGCCGGGTAATAAAGTAACGGCGATTAATGGAAAGAATGGTTGAAACCGGTCCAACAAAATGGAACGTATAAGCTGTTTTTAAACTGCGGAATTTATGTGCACGTGAATCCGTGCAGCTTATAACAAATAAAGCGCACATTCAATTTCCCCTTTCCAGCGAATTCATGTTTTTTTGTCTTATTTTAATTAATAAATAAAATCCTTGATCAAAGCAGCTGCTGAAAATCCTTCGAAATTAATACAAATTTTTTATAAAAACTTTTACAGAACCAGATAACGTTACAAACTTTCACGCTAATTAACTTTTTCCTCCATATTCCCCAGCTCTCCGATAATTAGCACGCACAGATCGAGCGTCCGATTAAATGATTCAAACGCGATTCTTAAGTAGACAACGATTTCGCGAATAAAAATTTGATATTGGAAAAAATGTGCGAACAAGTTGAGAGATCGCGAACGATGACAGAGTGTCGAGTGGATTTCTAAAACGATCACCGTTGAAACCTGATTTTCCCTGATAGCGTTACCTCGTGCCCATTCTCGCCTTTTTCGATACCGAATCGGCAATTTTAAATGGTGGGTGGGGCTTTTATAATGCGTAATTATAACGCGTATTCTCTCTCATCTTGATGGCGGTGCGTGCTAGCGTGGTCGAAGGAAATGCGAACACGCACGAGCCTAGTGCGCACACGTAACGAAGCTAATTAGATGCACGCGATGCGAAAGCGAAAGGGTCATTACATATCCGCGGGAAAATGGAATTCGCAATACCACCCTTTGCAACCTCTACCTAAACGTCATACACGTGCATCCGGTTATGTCTCGTCGCTATCGATTTCTACGATAAACTGATAAATGGTTTTTTCTTGGATGTTGTTGTGGAGCGTGAAAAGACGAGTTCAACGAGTACCATGACCATACCATTACGATCGTTTAATCTCGAGATATTCGTGTCTGAAATTTCAGCTCTGGGTTGGGTCTAGTTTAGGAGCTTACAGAAATTATACAGGGTGTCGTATAAAAGACTACCAACGACCCGAGACACCCTGTACGATACAACCCCATTGATTCGACTGATCAAGAAGAATGTGGAATAAAAATTCTCTCAAGAAAATGGAGTCCGGTATCCTCGCCGGGCGAGAGAAGAGTTTCTAGAAAGTTGAGGTCCGCGAACGAGCATCGGCGACACTCAACGAAAGCAACAATTACCGGTGATCAAACGGGAGGGAGGGGATACCTTTGACTCGCCGCAGATTGATTACTGTCTGCATCTCTTTCGTTTTCACGGTGTGTCCCGCGTGCGCCGGGCGGCGTGGCAAATTGCAACTGGATTTCTGTGTTGAGCAACATATTGTAGCCCGGGCCGGGGCACGAAAACTCGGCGTGTCGGGCCGGAATGTCGGGCGCCGATTCATCGGTATATCGATACGGAATATTAATTGGCGGCTATTGGTCTCCCGGATTACGTTATTTCGAACGCACGTGACTTGGAAGCGTGACGGACGGGGAAGAGGAGTCGTCGCCGCGTTGCGAGACAACTAGACACGGACTAGACACACGCGAACCGAATTTCTGAACCGGTGTATCCTTGCATCGACGGATTTGTCCCTTTCGAGAATTAATCAAAGTTCCCCCGAAGAAGAATCGTCCGTTTTCAACTGGATTTAGGACGTTCGTACGGTTTTACTTTGCCAGGGTGGCCGATAAGTAACGGTTACGGTCGAAGAGAAGTATTAGTCGCAGAAATACAATAACGGAATAAAAATGTATTCGATCGGTGCGCGCCGGCGGCGATGGAAAACAATCGTTACAATCGTAATTCATATCTCGCTGGCACAAAGGGGAGCAACTGTCCGGGACAATTGATATCAAGCCCGTCGCACAGGTAACGCCGATATTCAGAGTCGCGCGAGAGCAAAATTACTGCGACCCGCGGTTTTATTTATTGTGCGACTGGGGAGACGAAGGACCGATTCGGGAAAAGCGATACGCGGCCGTCGCCACGTACCGAAATGAACACCCGTTCTCCCATTTCCTGGAACGAAAACCAGCACCTCTTCAAATTACGCGACGACTTGGTTACAAATATTACTTGAAATTCCGAAATGAATATGTTCCGACTGTAGGAGAGACAAGAATTTTGTAGAATATAGTATTCCGAATAAAACAGCATATTTCCTCGAGCTTTCGTCGCCGATAACAAACTCCCTCGTAACGGAACAAAGTATCACCGTGCTCGTATAAATTTAAAGCATTAATAAAAATTTAAGCGCTGTTTCGCACGTACGCTTTTATTCCAGTTGTTTTGATTGGCCGAATAACTTTTACGTATTCAACGCGACGCCGACCACCGCCGCAGTCGTAAACGAGATGAACGCTTTTGATAACTGCGCTTTTAGTCGCTCCGGTATTACACTCTCCGAGTTACATCGTTACCTAGTTAGTTACCGCGCGAGAAAGGTATTTCATCTCGGTCTCGGTTAAAAATATTTCAACGTGATCGCGCTATTTTGTTTTCGACAGCACGGCTACTGTTATTTCTCGGACGTTTTTGTAGGGTGTGAAAAGACGAGTTCAACGAGTACCATGACCATACCATTACGATCGTTCAATCTCGAGATTTTCGTGTCTGAAACTTCAGCTCTGGCTTAGATCTAGCTTAGGAGCCAACGCTTCGGACACGAATATCTCGAGATCGAATGATCGTAACGATATCGTCCTGATGCTCGTTGGACTCGTCTCTTCACGCTCTACGAGAACACTATAGATAATATACAAGGTGTTGCACAAAAACGTACCAACGACCCGACGCATCCTGTACAATCTAACTGAACGAAGACGACAGGGGATAGCTGTACTCATTAACGGCACCAAGAGGTACAGTAGATCATCCACCTACCACTGAGTCAACTTGCTTTACTCTCGGATCTCTCTAACTTTTCCTGCCTATAATATCAAAGGTCAATCTCGTGAATTTTGCATCGGCCGAAAATTCTGGAAATTTCAACGATCCTCTAGAACCTCGGTACATTGGTATTGGTGATTAATATTTCATCGGCGGTTCAAACAGTCAACCAACGGAGGCGGCGATTCGTTCTCGAAAATGGTGGGTGAATGATTAAGGACGTGGCTGCCGGAAGATCAAACGTCCGAGTCGGAGAAGATAAATTGAGAATCAAAGAAATTACCCGTGACGAGGCCGGTGTGGGAGCGGTCGGATGTTTTTCGGAAAAATAGGGGAAATGGGCTTGATGTGGCGAGCGGTGGGTCTAAACGTTGCCTTGACTCTCGGAATCGAATTCGCGCGCAAAAGGGAAGAGAGACACACAGGGTTTGGTACCGGAGAGGTCCAGTTAGCCTCGAAGGATCGTGTACATCTTTATGCAGATGTACAGAGACATCGTAGGAAAAGCGTCGGGGAACCCCAGGTGCTTTGTAAATTTTCAGGGCGAGCGCCTGCCTCTTAGGGGACGTGGCACACGCGCTTTGCGGATTTTTCAATCACGTTCCCGTACTGACAGGATTAATAAAGCGGCACAGCGCGCGCGAGCGCTACGCGAAGAGTTTCCAGACTCATTTCATGCAGAATCGAATTGGATTTCCAGGTCGGGGACGGTGTGTACATCTCTCTCTATCTCTGTATGTGTATATATATACACACACATACACATACATACATATATACATACGTATATGTATATATTTCTATGTAGCTGTCTATGTGTGAAGAACAGAGATACAACGCGCGAGCACCGAGAGAGCTCCAGAGTCCCTTTGATGTGCCACGCTCGGATACCGTCGAGGCTTTCTCTCGGTGATGCCAGGCTCTCCGCACTTTGTTACATCGCCACTAAATAATCGGTTTATAAAAATTCATGGCGGGCTTGGCGTCGACACGCGGTTCGGTCCACGGGCTTAGTTTATAGCCGCGGCCCGTGTTTCGAGCCAACACCAATCCGAAAGAAAGACACCGACATTTACAGGACTTGGAGGGACTCCGATTTTTATCGAACAAATGAATAAACGCGACGTGCATACTCTCCGTGCCTCGAGAGAAGTCACACACCTTGGCCAATAAATTCGACTGGAACCGAAAGCGTCAGTGGAATGATCGAATCTGCCCGGAGACTTCTCGCGAGACACGGAGAACACGTGGGTCCGTAGCAATTGAAGTGGTCGGACGTCTGAAAAAATGATTGAACAATGAACGCGAGTGTTGCTGCGGGTTGGGACTGGATGGACGAATTGCGACTAAGAGATTAACCGATTCAGTTGTCTCGGAGACTCGATCGAACAGCGTTGACTTTGTTCGAAGAATCGCTAACGTCGAAGTATCGCGCAGCGTGGCATAATTAGCGGATCGATCGGGTTCGATGGCGGCGGACCGGTGTCACACGGAGAAGATTGAGCCGTCCTGTACGATCCCGGAGAGCGAGAATAATGGGGGAGGAAGGTAGTCGGTAGGGTTGAGGGTTGAAGAGCTAGAGGGTGGAGGATTGGTACGTTTTTAGTGGTTGCAGCACTCGAACGTGCCAGAGCGAATATATCCTGCACGAGTGCACGCGCACATGCGCACAACACTGTGTGCGTACGAGAATGTACGTGTGCCAGGTACGTGTATACACGCACACGTCCGCGCGTAGCCGGGAGCCTTTATTCTTGCTATCACGAGGTGCACGTGCAAAAGCGGTGGGACGGCTCTCCGAATATTTTCCTTCTAATTTAATTTGAACCGGGCGGGAGAGTGCAACGCGTACGCATTACTTCGCGCGTATTCGTCGGGCGAGAGTGAGGGAATCGAGATCGAGACGCGAGAAGGAAGAGGCGACATAACGACGCTGCGCGCCGTTGATTTTTCGAAAGGCCGATTAGGAAACGTTGCTCGTGCGGCTATAAGGAACTGGTATTTACCCCCTCGCGTCTGATTTTTATCATCTCCCCCGGGCGAACCGAGAACGTCGTCGTAATACGACCGACGTTCATCGACGTTGATTGCCGGCACCCTCGGGTCTCGCTGTCGGTGCGAGCGACACTCGAAAACACTTGAATCCAGAGGAATCTCCGCGGTAGATACATTTATCGAATGACCGATCTCGAGCGACCCCGCCGCCACGGGATTTTACAGTCCGACTATGCGACGGTATCGCCCGTTTTCTCGGTGGTGTCACCGTTACGGGGAAAATTGAATTCTGACAGGAATCGCGATATCCTTGAATTTTAATACCGTATTTATCCTTACATCCGTATTATTTTAAACGGAACCCTATAGATTTTCTTTGGTATTCTTGTAGAGCGCGAAGAGACCAATCCAACGAGCACCGTGAACGTACCATTACAATCACTCGATCTCGAGATATTCGTATCCGAAAGATAACCTCCGGATTAGCTCTAACTCAGTTGTCTTACCTTTTAAACACGAATATCTCGAGGTTGAATGACCGTGACCATGAGATTATTATACTCGTTGGAATCGTCTCTTCGCACCTCGCAAAAAAACTACAAGTTGTCGTTCGAAAAACAATTATTAACTCTGTACACCTTGTAGCTTAACGATATTTAAACACGTTTGGTGTTGTTACAGTGCTGTCTCTGAGAACGGACGCAGAATCCTCGTCGAACTCGAGCTCAACGCCGCCAGCGGAGGAGGAGGATGAAGAATCCCTAGCGCAGATGACGTTGGCGGAGTTCAAGGAGAGATACAGAAGATTAATACCCTATATGACGTTCTACGTTGCCAGCAACTACGTGAACGGGCAAACTCCGTTACCGCAGACCTCAGCGAAGGAGTATCAAAGCAACGCCTTGCCAAGGAAAGAGCCGGAGCCCTTCGCCAGGCTGGCCGCCGTCAGAAAAACGAACGTTCGCCTAAACGAACAGAGTCAGGACAGAAAGTTCGTACCATCTCTGCAATACGACCCCCGCCAGCTAGGGAACGACAACGAGTACTTCGCACCTGTTAGACACACCGCTAAAATTGATCAGGACGATTACCCGGCTCAGTATCAAACATATCAACGCCAGAAATCAGCATACACAGACGTGACACCTATGCCGAGCCAGTTCGCACGCAAGGATCATAGATATTACACGAACGTGAGATCATCAAGACCTTACGCGACGAATGGCAGAGATCCCTCACCGAGAAAACAGTTGGCCAAGCCTAGCTCGGCGTTAGCGAACATTCGAGATGAGTACGCGTTGAATTACAACGTCAGACCAATCACGAATGGAGTTCATTATCCGGGGAAGGAGTACCAAGGAGTTCAGGAGAAGCAACCGGGTTCCCAATTAATTCGGAATCCGAATGTGAATCTGGATCAGATAGTGGAGAGTTTGCACTTGAGCGAACGTCTCCCGGAGATACTGAGCAGAGACAACATCGACAACAGCTTGAGGACCCTGGCGGAGATCCTTAACATACTCCACAATAAGAAGAAAGAAGAGTTCCCACAGAGTCAGCAGGTACCATTGATCCCATTGATCAAACCACCGTCGAGGTTGAAGATCTCGAACGCGAAGCGCCCACCGACAAGGCCTAAAGTCATCACGGAAATGAGATTCCAAGCGACGCCTAATCCTCTGTACTTAACCGATGATCCAGAGCGTTACAAAGTAACGTCGTACGAGGAGGAGATAGGTCCTCCGCCGCCTCAGTCGGCTTACTTCGAGGACGGTTTAAATAACCAGAAGCCAGAGCCGAACTTCGTGAGGGACCAGCTAAACAAGCCGGAACCCGGCTACGTCGGGAACAGCCTGAATAATAAGCTGTTAGAGTACTACATCCCTGTGGTTCAGGACGCTCCGATCAAGAACAAAGAGGTGTTCCTACCGACGGTTAGGCCCCCGGTAAATCATCAGCTCCCCGAGGACGGACCTAACGAAAACTCGTACGAGATCACGGAAAATTTGAACGAGGACGTGCTGCAGCATGATCAATACCCTCCACCACCTCCTCCTCCTCCTCCTCCGAGCACGGCGACTACCGAAAGTTCGGTTTACAGTTACACGGAGCCGAATAAAATCTCCACGCCAAAACTTAGCGTACCGCAGACGTCCGTGAAGTACGGCGCGACGCAGGGGAAAGCTCACGTTGATTACCCTGCTTATTCCAGCATACCTCTAACCAATTTCAGCTGCAAGGAACAACGGTACAAAGGGTTCTTCGGGGATCCCGAAACTGGATGCCAGGTACGCTGTTTATTTTCGTACGACACCCTGTATATTTTATTCGGTATTCTTGGAGAGCTTGGGAAGAGAAATCCAACGAGTACCATGAACGTACCAATACGATCATTCTTAGAATCTCGAGATATTTAGGTTTGAAGTTGAAGACTCGGTTAAGTTTGTTCTCGGATATCACGAGACTGAATGATCTGAAGGGTACGGTCATGGTACTCGTTGGACTCGTCTTTTCCCGCTCTACGAGGATATCGAAGAAGTGTGAAAAAATGATTTTCATGGAATTGCAACTTCATCTGTTTCGCAGGTATGGCACTATTGCGATCTGAACGGAGGGAAGTCGTCGTTTCTGTGCCCGAACGGCACCGTATTCAGTCAGGTGGCCCTAACGTGCGACTGGTGGTTCAACGTAAAGTGCGAGACGACCACGCAATTATACGTGCTAAACGAACGACTTTACAAGTACATCTTGCCGGTAATGCCGAAGTTTCCCGAAGACTTTACTGGGCCGGAGGTGGACCGGTATTTGGAATTGAAATTCAAGGAAATGGAGGCGAAGCTGAAGGAGAAGTTGAAGAAGGAGAAGGAAGAGAAGGAGAAGCTCAAAGACAAACCGGAAGCAAAGAAAGAATCAGAGGAAGAAGAAGAATGACGAATACGTAGCTAGTAGTTAAATTATTCGAATTATCATCGATTTAATGCGCGCGTCGGACCGATCCTTGTTGCCATTGTTTATTTTAGCAACAATTTGTAAATTGTATACTCCGCATAGTCGAGAGCGGATTCTGTGAAATTTTGAAAATGTGCAATATGTATATCGTAGGTTCCATGTGTGTGATTTATGTTTAGTGTACTTTTAAGAGGAATTTTGTTTATACGACAGATCTCTGTACTGATTAAAAATCAAACCGTCCTGTTTCACCAATGCATATCGATACAACTATCGCGTCAAAACTAATCGTTCGAACAAGCAAAAACGCCGAAACAAGTGTGGAATAACCGAATAATGTCAATAAGTATTTCCATTCCCTCTAGTCATATTCGTACTGCGTAATTATTTATAACAGGATACACTTCGCTATTTTATAGAAAATTTTTGTATTTGTACATGCATAGAGTGGCCAGCGTTGGTCGAATTTTTCTACAATGTTGACACATGCTCCCAAGGACAATGTACGTGACAATAAATTCATGGAATACTTTTCAGGGAACGGCGTGTCACTACTAGAAATATTTCACGAAATGTAACACTTCAGTTTTCTATCTGTACTTTAGTAGCTGTTAGTCGTACAGAATAAACTTATTTATTTCTAATTTTATAGCTCGTACACGTTCGTTCTGTATACGTTAACGAAATAATAGACGTTTTTGTAACAAAGATCACGTTGACACTTACCTTTTGCGCCTGCCGGATCCTCTGCAGCTTCTGACCAACCACGTTGGACAGTTCGTCGAACTCTTCCAGGAACATGTCATTCTGTAAGCGACAATTAAGAACATCGTATTGTACACGTAAAATACATTTCTTCGAGCCATATTTAATATACAAACCTTATTTGCTAGTGGCACGTAAGTGTGACCTTTATGCATCCTTATCATACAATGAGAACATCCAGCTATCTCGCACTCCTCGCAGAAATATCCTAAAGCTTCGGTGCATTTCTCTGAACAGGTATTCTGCACGATGCAGGAGTCATCAGCGGCAGGGTTGGTCAACACAATTTTCGAGTGACTGTTCAAAGCTCGTCCGTGAATCTACCGACAAAGCCAAGCACAGTTTTATCCACCAAATAATTCTTTATTAATACAAACAAGTTTGTAAAGAACCTGCTGTATACCTTGTTATAGCAGATAAAGCAATAAAGAGCTTCACACTGTGGACACTTTACAGAAGCATGGATTCCACACTCTTGGCACGGTCCTGAAAGTAAATTCGTTGTTAAGTATTACAAGCTCATTATTCACTGTTGCTTATAATGCAAACCTTATATACCATGTTGTTTAAATTTCGAGCCGCTCGACTTAGTGAACGAGACATCTAGATCGTTCGTGTTAATCGGTCGATTATGAGACGAGACCATCAGACCCAGCGTATAAATGTGCAGAGGCAGTCCAGTTTTATTACTGCCGTTCTGCATGAAAATTACGTTGCACGAGGGACACGGTTTACCCAAAACCAGCTTCGTACACTTCTCGCATATGACGTGCCCGCACTCCATCAATAAAGGAATTACCCCATACAGTGGTATAAATTCTGAAACAAGTGGGAATAAACATTTCTTAAGTATCATCTTAAATAACATTGTGGGTGTTGTACGATGTAGAAAATATTATCCCAAGAACCATAAACGCTCTAACCTCTGCGCTATTTAGATTCTCGTTCTCAACGAACTTGGGAATTTACCGATTCTATAGAAATAATTCACTTTTTCCAGGCATCAACGAAATTTGTTGCAGAAACGTGCGAACAGAAATAGCAACTATTTACGAAACTAACGGTCTGGACGTCTCAAATTGTTATAAATTAATGTACTTGTTGCTAAAGCACGCGCGGTGTGTAAATTGAGAAAACAGTGAAACCGGTACACATGTGGCTTGATGATTACCTTGCAGAAAAAATTGATGTTTGCAATATGTACAATACACGTTCTTCAATTTCGTCGTGGGGAAATTGTAAGTCTTCTGTGGTTTGCAAGCGTTCCGTTTTGCGAACATCGTACGTCACGGAATTTATAATGTACGAGTCTTATAATATCTCAGACAATCTCTGTAAACGGAATCAATGCACTGTTTGAAGTTTACACGCGGCAGAGAACCGTGTTGAGACTCAATCGTCACGCATTTGAATTGTAGTGTCGGCGGCAGGGCCGGCGGCGCATGCGATCAGTGCCCGCCACTTTGATTTCCAATAATCGCGGTGAAATATTTTTTACGACACGCGAAGAAATTGATTTCAATTGAGATATGAATATAAACGGCAATTAGAAGTTTCTTTTGATTGAAAATTTAATTATATTTGCTTTCGACCAACGTGTAAACAAAGCGCCCCACCGAAACTCCTCTAGGCATTGCGCGTCACGTGACTTGTAAAACACAGTTTGAATCGGTGGAGTCTTCGCGTTGTTTGTGAGTAAACAAACTTGAATTCTCAACAGAAAACGGGCAGGAAACAGAAATTAATGGCGACACGTGTAAATTGAAGAACCATTAAGCAAGTAATTCACGTAAGACGCAAGACAAACTGTTTCAAAATTAATAGAAATAATTGATTTATCTGGATAGTCGTTTTTTGGTTCCCTCTCTAGTTGCATTTATGGTTGGCGTTTCGTTGGGCAACCGGTAGAGATGTCGCTCTTTATTGCAATTGGGCCAACAGTCGTTGGTCGTCGGCCGACGTTGAGCCAAAGATCACACCCAACCTAAAGCCAACGGTATTATAAAACGAACCTACAGAGCCCACATTCTGATTTTCTCTTTAACAGTTATTTTTATGGTATATTATAAATAATATACATATTAAAAATGTATAATGAAAAAACTAAATAATACCCATGTTGGAATACCCGGACCCACTTGCGTAGTAAGTACATGCTCTATCGCTGAACCTACAAATATGATTCTTGTTTGAAGATGCTATGATTAGGGTTACTAGATACGTCGACAAATAAAATTAAAGTATCTAAAAAAGGAAGAAATCCAAAAAGGTCTTCTTATACTTCATGAACACACCCTTGATTTTTCCTTGGAAAATGGAAAAATTAAAGAAATTAGAAAATTCCAGGACTGCTTACAATAAAACTTTAGTAGATCAACTATCGCGCAAAAATTACAAATTTTAAGTATATTTAGAAATACGAAAAAAATTAATATGGAATATAACTTATTTTTGGTTGCAGCAACACTTCTGGCGTCTGTTAGACGAAATATGTAAATGTTGGCAGATTTTCGTTGGGCCAATGTAGTATAATCGTTATAAATTCAAACTATAATATCTGTAGGCCCAACGTCGGGTATTCATCGTTGGGCCAACGTTGGCCCTGACTGTTGGCCCAACTGCAAAAAAGAGCGACATCTCTAACGGTTGCCCAACGCATACCGCCAACGGTGGCCCAACGAAACGCCAACCATAAATGCTACTAAATTAATTAATTTAAGCAATTTTTGCAGATTATTGAGTAAGATTTTGATAGTTTTTTGCGAGGAACACCACTTAGACAAGCTTGTGATCGGTAAATCCTAGCGCGGATAAATTGCTGTACATATTTGTCGCAGGTAACCTTTTTAGAAATTAATAGAAATGATTGTTTTATCTGGATAGTCTTTGTTCGATTAATTTAAGTAACTTTTGCAGGTTGTTGAGGAAGATATTGATGGTTTTTTTTTTAGAGGAACATCAGTTAGATAAGCTTGTGATCGGTAGATTCTAGCGCGGAACCGGTATGCGGCTAGTCATGTGACTAGAAGAGTCTCGCGATCTTCAAGGCAGATGCCGCCGCGATCCTCGAGAACCGAGCGATTTGCAAAAACATAAAAAGGCAGGTGGATAAGCGAAGTTATGTTGAATCCATTGGATTCTAGGCGCGGTCGCGACCGAAGGTCCGTTATGATCCCACCCATCGTGATCGCTTCAGCGAGCAGCAGGCTTGCGATCCTCGTTCGCCATATTTTGACTAACTCGCAGACTCTAGTTCTGCGAACAAATACTCGCAAAATTTTCTGAAACACACAACCTGCAGAAGTGGCAAAACTTTTTTGAATTTTATTATACATGTGATTACACTGTAGACTTTGTGATCCATAGTCTACCTCTTCTGCTTTTTATTAGGCAATCTCTTGAGTGAGATTAAACAGTCTACTTACAGTATCTAATATTTATAACATCGAATTAGACTGTGGATATATTCATGCGAGAAATTTCTTTAAGTATAAAAAGGAGAATTTATAGAGGTGGAGTGTATGCACTGAAAGATTCAGTGAATAATCATGACAAAATTCTCCGGAGACCTTTAAGAAAAATATCCATGTTTAGAAAGTCTGCATTTCGACGTTTGTCCTGAATATTTGCGCAGGAAACACGTCATATTTTGCTGCATTCTAAAAGTTTTAGTGGCAGACCTACAGCCGTAAGACTAGGACTATGGCTGCAGAGCACATGAATAATGGATTAGCTTGTTGTCATTTCTGCTTCTATTTTCGAATAGCACGTATATATTCGCACGACATTTTTAAAAGTTGTTCATGGTAACTTTCTTTCTAAATTCGACTGAACAATTTTTACAGTTTCGTTTCCATTAACTCTTACAGATTGTATACAATTCCTGGATCAAGAGAGAGGCGGACAGAGTAATGGAATAATTATTTAAACAAAAATCCTGCCCACGAAGAGGTTCAATAGCGACTAGAGTGTTTCTCTACGTGTAGAATTGAAGCAGAGCCTCTCGAATCGACGAATTCATTAACCAAAAATTCCGTGGAAAGAGAGGTACAAACCGAAGTCCATCTGGAAAGCCTGCAAACCTTCAAAGTCGCCTAAACTGAAAGAGCAAGCGAAGAGAACGTTCGGATAGCATCGTATTCGGCTGTGCTATAATTGCACGCCGTCCAAGGAGAATCACCCGCGATCCAGGCGACGATAATTCGTGTTTTCATCTTTTACGTAATCGTCGGGATCGCTCGGCTGGGGGGACACGGTGTGGCAAGAAGAAGAAGAAGGAGGAGGAGGAAGTAGCACCAACAGCAGCAGCAGCAGCAGCAGGCGCCTAGAGAAATATCGGATTTAGGCCGTGGCGCTCGAAACAACAGTATCTACAGCAGCAGAGAGCGGTGGTCTCTGGACTAAGCAAGCCAAGCGAAAGAGCTGTAGCAAGGTCTAGGCTGGCTGGCATTCAAGGTCGCGTGCACAGCGCAAAAGCCCCGGATCTATCCCCGCCCCAGATTTCTAGCGCCCTTTGCCTCACTACCTCCCTGCCTCCTGCTCGCTCTTACGCGTTCTCGCGCGTTTCACCCGAGGTTCGCAACACGCCTCTCTCTCTCTCTTTCCCTCCTTTTGGGTCGCGCTCTTCCTCGGTCACTCTTCGTGTAGCACAGCCTCTCTCGCTCCCACCGACAGCTCCGGTCTGTCTGTACCATTCTCTCTCTTCGTCTCCTCCAGTGGTTCTGTCCTCTTCCGAAGCCAGGCCTGGGGAGCTCTTCGTCTTCTCGCACCTCTCCCTCCTCCTCGTTCTTCGCCCTTTCCGCATGCAACATCGATTTACCCATAAAAATTCCCCGCACTCAACTCTATCACTCGACTAGTACTTCCTGCCCGGGGGCCTCCTCGATGTGTCTCTCTCTCTCTTTCTCCTTTTCTATCGCCCTGGCAAGATTCACCGTTGTAATATGCAACAAAAGTATGATCGATCCGCTGGATAATTCAACATTCGCATGCCTCGCGTTACTCGAAATCGCTTATTTACATGCTTGCTGCACGTGTGCATTCTCTCTCTCGCTCTCTCGCTCTCTGTCTCTGTACATGTATAGTACGATAAACACGAACGTGGTCTATGCTTTTTGAACAGTAACTTTGAAGGTCGACATATTATACATGGTTGAATTTGTCTTTTCGTTAGCTACAATGTTGCGCTGAGCGAAATACGTCGTACCATTTGGAGGAACGACGATGACCTTGAAATATCAGAGAATACGAGTCAGAGAAAGGAAACTTGTCTGTTAAGATAATTGGCCAACTGAACCAAACATTTTCTTGTATTACTGAGAACAAAGGAGATATTTTCGATCTTAGTATTAGGTGTCTCACCCTGTATATGCATAGAGAGGAGAGAGAGAAAGAGAGGCTGTGTCATGTACGCACGCGCGAGAAGAAGCTAACAGAGCTGGAAGTTGGCAAGTCGAACAGAGAGAGAATAAAGACGCGCCTTGCACACAGAGAAGGCAGACCAAGAAGCACATCTTCTCGACCGTTTCTTGATGCGTTCAGGCTAGGAACGAGAATCGTCCGAGTATTTCCTGCTTTCGGCGAAAACAATCGACGGGAGGCAACGGTGACCGATGAAAATGGAATGTACAACGGTGAAACTGGTAGCAGGCTGATCCTCTACAGCGATCTGTTTAGAATCGTATCATAAGAATAAACGAATGGGAAGTCGTTGGTACTTTGTACTCGATAGAGGATCCGGACTTTACGTCCATCGTAGATAAAGAGTCTGAATTGTTCGGAAACAACGACGACTACTTACTTGCACGATGAAATGAAAATACACGGGTGAACCCACGCGCAATCTTATCTCGAGGAAAAGTCTGCTTTCACGGATTAGCATCGCATTAGAGCACGCTATCTGGGATTAGATAATAGAGTCTAGTCTACTCTATGTTTCTGTACAGCGCACAGTGGTCCAAGAGACCAGTTTTAGCGGCGAGAATTCAATTGTTTGACTTTGAAATCTCAATAAGATTTTGTTTTCTCTCGAACAAGAACTCTCCGAAACCTTCAAGTTCAAAGTACCAGGGCTTTCCAGAAACAAGTTATTACATAATAGTGTCACCCGATCAACACAAATCACTCCAATCAATCTGAAAGCTTGTATTCTGTAATTGCCATATTTGTTGAAGATTTTTATTGTACGGAATAAGGAAGAAATATTTTCTCTAGGTCTCGGACACTCTTCGGGGATTGTCGACACGCGTCAGGGATGAAGCAAAATGGAGAGAAAGAGGAGCAGAGCGCAAAAGATAGAGGGAGAGAGAGGGTGCCAGACCGGATTGGGCTGCGAGAAAGAGATCACTGAATAATTTTGAAGCAGTGAACGGACGAAAAGCCATCGATTGAAATTTTCATCAAGCTTTCGCACGCGCGCATGTTCGCTCAATTATTTATTCACGGAATAACGAACGGACAAGCAGAGAAGTCTGGCAGCGGCCGGCAAACGAGCCGAACGCGTTCTCTGCGGTTTCCACCGGGAGAAAAAAGCAACGTCTAAAACGGACTTAGCTCGTGCGGAACGCGTTTCGCACGCGACCACGTTCAAATTTTCATAGCTGTCTATTCCTCTTTCCTATATCTTTCCCGAACCCCGCCAAATTGATTCTGTAATCGATCCTTCCCTCGATTTCTTCCTTTTTTTCTCGGTTCGGGCTCCATTGCTATTAGTAAACTGCGGATTTTATGCATTTATTACCGAAATGGGTAAGCACTATTTAAAGCAGTGGAAACGTTAAAAAGATTTAAACACGTCAGTGTATTGGTTTTAGTTTGATCAGCTCCTCTGTCTTGCAATCAATGCGAACATCTTTATTTTGAATAAAGATCCGCCATCTAATTATTATTACAAGGGGAGGAATTATTTACCAAATTTATATATTTGGGTACATATTATTGGTAATATGGCCGAAAGTTTGGACAGACATTGTTGTTACGTTAAAAAATAATATGGAATAGTCTATTTCTAGAGCTCCGTAAACGTCAGCGAGGTACTGTCTTCTCTGTTTGAACGACAATATTTAATTTATCATCAATAGTTAATTTCTTCGTAAACGCATAGAGATCCGCAGTTTAATGATGAGAAAAAGCTTTTCATTTGTGCTGTTGATGTTCGATGGGCTAACTTGCGACGTCTTTTTGCAAGTGGTGTATCGGTACGTTTGAGCGACTGTGCTCGCATAAACGCGATTCACGGCCGGATCTCGCCGTGACACGCAGCCCCGGTTTGTGTTTTAATATCACGGTATTCACCGGTGTGCGGTTGTGGGGTCGCTTTAAATTCATTTCACGAAGTGCAGGCGAGTCCGGTTTGAAAAAGGGCGACTGCCGCGGCGCGTATCATTCGCCCCGGCATCGCACGGTGTGCGTTTCCAGTGGCAGCTCGCGTTACACAAACGCGCGGAATTACAATATCAGATTTCATTTTCCGTCACAGGGCCAGCAAGATTTCTCGGAGGAAGAGTAGCCCAGCCCACGGAACAGGAAAAGCGTTACCAGCGCGAAACTCTCGCGGCGAACGGTTTCCCTGCGATCACCGTTTCTCTTGTCCTCCTTCGGATCAAGACGGCCGCATGGCAGACACATTCATACTTGCGCCGCCTTCTCAAGAACCTCCTGCGGCAAGGTTGAGCTTGCACAACAGCGCCTTAAATATTGATGCACGGTCTTTTTCAGACGTCTTATTCAATCTTCGAAACTGCCGCGTCCGTACGATCCTCAAAAACTTTTTTTCCCGTAAATGAATCTACCATGGATTTAAAGTTGATGCTTCTTCCTCTTTGCAACGAAACTTTGAAAATTGATCTACGATTTTTCTTTAGCCGAGTTATCGATTTTTTAGTAGGAGGATTTACCACGAACGTTTTGGTAACATAAGGTACACCGATGACCAAAACTTGGTCCTCGATTTTCTTCCATAAAACAGTGAAAAATAATCGTAGTTCATCTTTCAAGGTCTCGTTGGAAAGAGGAGACTTCAATCTTCAAATCTGTGGTGAGTTCATTCTCGAGAAAAATTGTTTAACGTTTCTGCAAAAGTTTAAATTCACAGCGATTTTTTGGAAAAATGGGTCCTGGGTTTCTCGTCCGCTACACCGTGTAAAAATGTGTTGACGGAAAAAAGAATAACGGGTCGTGAAAGTAGAATCTTGAAGCTTTAAAATGAATCGAGGTTCATAGTCATGCAGTTTCTTTTGACGAAATTGTATCGGAATGAATGCAGATCCATCAATCCATCGGCAGTTCGACTGGAGCCGCGTGTACGTGCGAAGGGGAATCAGCTGCGTGGGCCAGACAAAAGTAGACTAGGAACGTGTGAAGACGCCTCGGGTCTCGAGGGTGTACGGATTCGCCTCACGTAACCAAATACAAAGGTTACATGCACCTGTAGAAAATAGAGGGAGAGATATGTAGAGAGAAGACAATATTTGGTTCTCTGGTAGGATGCGTTTGTCAGTGTCCCTGGTCACAGATCCTTTTGGAAGCGTGGCTGTAGTAGAGGTGTTGACGAGGGTGGTAGAGACGATGATACTGAAAACGGTCTGGAAATAAGGGGCTGAAAGGGGCCACGCGTCGCGAGCCAACGCCAGAGAGAGCCGGAGCAGCTGGCTTGAAAGCGAAATAGTCGGGTTCTCTGCTTTCTTCCTTTTATAAACACCGGGGCGAGAGAAAGAGGCACGGATGGTCAGGGTTGGGATAGAGCTACAAGTGGTGATAAACGAGGCCGAATCCTCGTTATTACCCGTTGGGGAAGGCTCGAAAATTCCTGCGGAATTCAGCCGACCCGGCCATAGCCAACCACCACCAGTCGTCCACCCGGTTTTTATCATTGCTCTTCGTTCTACAGGCACACACAGAACCTCGCAGACCCGGAAGAGCAACCGTTTACCAGTCTGTTAATCTCCAACGAACCCCCGGTAATCCTACTTTCTAATTAATCGGTCGAACCCCCTCATTCCACACGACCATTGCGATCTAAAGGGGCTGATTCTACGCTCCCCTCCACATGTCACCGGGCACTTATTCAAATTTTTTTGTCTTGTTAATCCTCTCACCTGAAATATTTCGATTTTATGTGATTCCCTTCAGTTTATCGATATAAAACTGACACAATACACATCGTACAGTACTTTCAGTAGTTTATTAAAATATTAAATGAATTTTTTGACGAATGCTAAGAAGGACATGGGGGATTTAATTTTTTAATTTTTTTTCTACGTTTCCGACTTACTTTTATTCCGTGTAAAATCATCACCCTTCGCATCGCTAGTGAAACAACACAATTGATTGATTTTTGCAGGATTTTCTAGCAGACAATTCGAATTAGGTTGAAGTTGAGATGATGGTTCGGGGCGAACCTTTACGGAAGCGACGAGGCCGAGGCTCCTTAGGTTTTCGGGAAGCTCCTTCCGAGAGCGGAACGTAGCAATATCAACGCGAACGGGTTAGCTCGTTGCTACGGCCATCGAAATGCGAAATGTTTTCACTGAGCTCGGCACGAAAAGCGCGCGCTAATGAATTTGGGAAGGGCCTGCAAACATTCGCTGATTGCTCGACTCGGTACCCGCACGGACAAACATTGCTCTCGCGGCACACCAGGAATACAGCAGCGCGAGACCATTCAAGCTCCGGCACCGCTCGTTGAAGGCCCTCTCGCTGTTCACTTTCCATTTTTCAAATGGCACAGCTTGTTACACGACACCCGGCCTTTCCTTTTGAAATCAATCGGACGGGATCGTTGGTTCAACGAATTAAACTGCTCTTGTGTAATTTCTAGTGAAACCGGATACCGAATATATGTTTCCAACGCGAAACATTTTGGTGGAAAGCGTGGCTACAATGGAAACAGCTGTGAGAGGCGGTAATTAATATTTTCACGGAAGAACTCCCACTTCGAGCCTGATCAAACACTTCCGTTCAAGTATTTCGAAGAAGTTTGTTCGACGTCACACAGTTCTCCCGAAGTAAGTTCTACTATCCTTTTATCGTTTCAATGCGAAACACATAAAATATAAATAAATATATAGTAAATGTATAAAGATCTAAGAAAAAACAGCTGGTTTACCCTTGAGAGACAGATTCTGTTCGCTAGACGAGGGACGGTCGAGGATTAATGAGAAGACTGTTTAGAATAATTCCTGGACACGCGAGATTTCGTAGGACGGAGTGGAAGTGTTACTTTCTCGGCGGAAGCTTTTCATCAGTCTTTGACACGGTATGGCGCACTGCATAGAGGCGAACTTTGCCCGAGATATCTAACGGTATTAATTAACAGCTGCGTATTAATCTTCGTCGAGTTATCGAAACAGGTAAGAGGAACGTTGTCGACGTTGAGAAGCTACAAGGAACAGCAGCAGCTTCAGGGCTCGGCTGCAGCAGTAGCACGAAGTATTAAACTTTTAATATTCCCGAGATCTCTTTTTAAAGTAAAACGAGGGTACACGTAAGTCGTGTCTGCGCGGAGCACGGACTGGAGGCGATGATGGATTAGCAACGAGATCGAAGGCGTAGTAACCGGAAAGAGGAAATTAACAACTTCTCTTTTCTCCAATCGTCAATTTTATTGCGACTTCTTGCCCCCCCCCTCTCTCTCTCTCTCTCTCTATCTCTCTCTCCTGAAGGTTCTCTTCGTTCCCGTTGATTGCCGGGAATCTACTCCTAAAGACCGGGGCCACCGAGAGATGCACAAGACCGAGAAGAAGAAGAAGATGACGAGAGAAGTGAGAGTGGTCGATAGACGACGACAACGACGACTCTCTCTCTCTCTCTGCTGTTCCACCCTCTCTTCTCTCATCCCCCTGTTTGCCTCTCCTCGTCACCCTCAAGGCCCTCTTTCATCCTCGCGAAATCACTTCAGTTTTCATGCGAACGACGACGACGACGTCGACCGAACACACCGTCACTGCTTCGTTTTCTTCGCAGTTTAACGCAGCATCTATACGAGTTCAGAGCGATACCCGTTCCCGATACAAACGTATGGCTACATTGTCGGGCCAACAACAATGTCGACGACTCGCCCCCCTTTCTTCCATTTCGTCTGCACTCTCTCTGTTCCGTTTATACACCCTGTACCGTCGACGACGAAGAATGAACATCCTCCAGGAAAATCTTCCAATGTTAGAGTCGTTTATCAGTATTGGCTGATCATCTCCTAGATCTCGAGTTGACTGATTGTTTAACCCTTCATGGTTAATTGCTCTTGGATTTCCAGGTGGCTGAGCATTAAATCCTTGGTGGTTGAATCCCGCTACATCTAGGGGTGCAGAATTTTTCGATCGAGGCCGGGTCGCGAGTCGCATGACAATTTAGTGTCGCGCGAGCCGTTGGCAGAGAGCGACGGCTACAAATTGATGCCCTCTGGGCCCAGTGTCGGCGAATTAATAGAGCCGGCGTTAGGTTCGATCGATGATACACAATAAATTGATGAAATCGTTATTGCGCCAGGGGTTCCCGGTATTATTTAATCAGCGATGCACACTTCGGTACAGAGAGGCAACACACGGAGGGCTCTTTCTGAATAACTGTGTATAACTAGATGCTCGAATAACACGATGATGGGGAGAGGTCGAGCCCAGTCCATTGTTCATAGACGTCGATGATACAGAGGTTCGTGCCGCCACGTTAATGACACAACGCGACACCCTCGACCGTACGAAGGACAGAGAGGTCCGCGATAGAAGAGAGACAGACGCGTTACGGTCTCGTCGTCTACATCTTGATTCTCTTGTTTTTTCCCGTTCCCCGCACCCTTCAGGGGTTCGCACCATTCGACAACCCGTCGGCCGGTTGGTGCAGGGTTTTTTTCCGTTCCTTGATCGTCGCCGGGGACTTTGCGCCTGTTGGACTGACCAGCGAACCATGAAGTTGCCGGCAGGTTGCATCGCGGAATCACGCGACAATCCCTCAAAAGGAAAAAGAAGAGGTTTCTGCTCCGCTGTTCGGATGCAAAAAAAATATCAGGAGAGCCCCGTGCGGCGAACTCCGTGCAAAACGCGGCGGTCGTTGTTCAAGGGGGTGAGGGATCCTTTCGGCAGTTAGCTCGGGACCCTTGCACCCTCCCTTCTTCGCCGACCGAATACCTCCCGAAACAGTTCTTGGCCTCTTGCTTCCGTGTGCATACAACGCCTCTTTATCCCGTGTAACACGTACTCTCACGGCTTGTTAAACTCCTAAGCCTGCACTTGACGGTTAATAGCGTGCAATTATTCGAACGCGGCGTGGGAAAAGCACCGGGGGCTTTATTAAAGCTCGACTCGTCCTCCTCCTACACCCACCGGGCGAATCAAACGAAAAATCTTCACCTGAATGGAGCATCGGTGTTCCTCTCGTTCTCTCTTCTCTAATAGAGTCCACGGAGTCCTCTTCTGTGGACGAGAGAGAGAGAGAGAGAGAGAGAGAGAGAGGAAGAGACTCTCTTTCAATTTCGTTGTAATACAGCCAGTTAGCAGGAATCCTTTAAATAAGACATCCAACTTCGGACACAACCACGGTTTTACTCTCGGACTTAGGAGAGTACCACGAAGTGGAGTAAATACTTTATTTCAGCTCTTTAGCGCCACCCCTCCCCCGCTCCACCCCTGTCCTTTCATTTCCGAAGAGAATTCACAATGACGTCTCTTCAATCTGATAAACCGCAGACGGTACTCCTGGTTCATTCTCTCGTCGTTAACGATCGCCATGAGGATCAACCGTTGTGTTACACCAGCGAAATATTGTTTAACTCGGCCAATTTCGAGAAATATTTCATAATTGTTTATTAGATGCGTTGTAGACAGCCATGGCAAGCGAAACTTCATCATCGTCGACCCTGAAGAGTGGAACTGGTCATTTATATCAAGATAGAACTGACTCAGTTCTAGAAAACTCAGCAAGTCGTTTGAAATTTCTCTTGCTCACCAACTTCAAGTCTGCTAACGCAGTCAAACCGCCATAATCCTAACGGAATAAAAACCCCACAGTTAAAGTGTAGAGGGCACTCAGCCCTAGGAAACTTTATATTCTCCATGTTAAAGCCCCAGGTTTCAACATGATCCCTTTTTTAAAGAGTGGAACTGGTCATTGAATATTTCATTAATTGATTATAGTAGATGTGGTCGCATGCGTTATCGTTCGCTTTCTAGAACTTCGGCAATCCTGCACGTTAGTTTAAGTTTGTGCGCCGTGAGCTTATAATCAACAGCTTAAAAACTCCAGTGAAAGCTATTCGAATCACTGTTCTTGGGCATGGCGGTCTCCCAACTATTCGAACCCTAACCTACCGTGATCAGTGTGAGTGGAGGCGGTGAGACCAGCGTGTCCTAGATCAAGGTCCTCGTGCCGTAGCGGCGGCACGCGAAGGGTAGCTAACTAGTAATAACCGGGGTAGCTTGTCTGCCGTGGCTGTGACATTACCGCTCAGCGATTGAAGCGTTGAAGGCTTATTAACATTCGATCTTGCCGTCGAGCCCTGCGCAATTCCTCCTTTTATATAAAACAATATAGCTCCCTCTCTCGCTTTCTAGGTACCTATATCGATCTTAAATCGTGGGCGACGCGCGTATCGCGACCAATCTCACGTGCTTGCTCCGATAAGACCTTGGGTCTAGAACTCCAGGTTGCAGCAGCAAGCAGTATTAAAAGTTGTAACGTCGCGATGCTCGACCGGCTCAAGTTTGGAATTACCGTTGGACAACCGTTGGACTACGTCACGAGAATAATCTTTTCGGGTCACCGTGTTTTCAGAAAAAGACATCTTCCCTCCTCCCTCCTCTTCCTGGTTGTAACAGAGATAAGTTTTAACGGGGGTAGCATTAGCAGCATAGAGTTCCGTGACCGGAAAAGGGAATGCTCGTATTATCTGCGCGTCCTGTACTTAAGTGTCCGTTTGAATTCGTATTCATCCGCGGGACGAGGCAGCGGAACTTAGGCCGGGGTCACACGACCGTTGAAATGATGGGCAACGTTACGACAGACTCTCTCTCTCTTCCTCTGCTACCCCCGGCAATCTTGTGTCCGATGTGACACCGTACAGGGATCGCTACAATTCTTCTTCGTGACACAAGCTTCTCGGTTAGCATGACGCAACTCTTTTACGTTCATACTTGTAACACTGACTCAGTATAGCACGACTCACTGGACCTAGACGGGCTTTCTCTGCACCCCTTAACTTCATTAAAAAAAATTACAGCAAATTCTGTAGAACACAGTCATGTTCATAACACTTGGAGAACCCTAACTCCCCTAATTTCTCCACCACGTCATACTTACAACACAATTCCCATACACCGCGACTCGGTCAACCCCTGCGATTTCTGTTACAGTAGTACGAGCGGTCCAGTGTCGTGCCATTCTGATCGTGGATCACCGTGAATCCGTTTCGAAGGGACTGGAAGAGGAAAGGGATCTCTGTACGGTAGGATCGAACGATGATATCGGGTGCGCTTCGTTCGGCCACGAGCGTGCGAGGAACTCGAGAAGGAAAACCGCAGGCGAACCTCGGCGACGTTCTCGGTGGTGAAGTTCGGACACAGATAGGACAGTGGTGCGGAGAGGGTTGTATCGGGAGAGAGAGGGAGAATGTGAGGACGAAGATGAACGGAATACGCGCAGGCGGAATGGGGATAAATAGATGTCCGAGAAACGAGTGCAACCAGAACGAACTCGGAAGAACGAGCGAGAGGGCGGATGCCCGGACACTAGAACTCCCTAACACTATCTAGGAGGGAGTGAGTAAACTGAACCCCTGGGAAAGAGAGGGTGAAGTGTGTGTGTGTGAGAGAGAGAGAGACTAAAGAGAGAGAGGGGGGAGGAGGATGATAGAGCGATAGAGAAAAAGGTGAGGCAGAGAGAGAGAGAGAGAGAGAGGCTAACACGTGGCAGAATGAGCTACCACTGGAAAGAGAGACGGATTATTTCGGAGTGAGAGGGATGTAGTAGAGGAGAGGGAGGGAAAAGGTGACGGTCGAACAGCGAGGGTAAAAGGTGGATAAAGGTAGAGGAGACAGAGAGGGCGAGACACGTGGCAGGTGCAGGAGAGGATATTCGCGTACGGGCGGGTGAGTTGTGCGTACCAATCGCGGGTTCAGGGTACGTCCGCAGGCACGCAGGAGGAGGTGAAAACCGGGCACAACCGCCCCAGGAGCGGAGGGTATTCTGGCAAACGGGGCAAAACCGCCCACGCTTGGTTCCCGGGAACCGGCGCGCGTCTGCTGCTCGCGCTGCAGCGAGTGCAACACACCGAGTGTGCCGCGCGCGAAAACGGGCTTGAACGCGACTCGGTTGGGTGGTGGCCCCGTCCGCGCTGTTCGCTGCGTTCGAAGGAAAAAGCGAGACGCAAGAAGTGTCCAGGACACCGTGAAATAGAGAGAGAGATAGAAAGAGAGAGAGAGAAACTCGAGTTGCGTGAAGGAAGAAGGGTGGAGACCGTTCGGAAGAGGAAGAAGGGAAGAGAGCTACGTAGTAGGGGATGGTGGCGAGTTGGCGGTGGTTGGGCGACGGGGGTGGCGCGGCCGATTCTCGGGGTTGGTGGTAGTGGTGGCGAAGGCTTGAAGGGGTGAGTGAGGTGGTGGTGGCGGCGGCGGCGTCGGCGGCGGCGAACATAAAATCCGTCGCACATGCCTGGTGCATTCATTAGGGGGGATGTGCCCGTGCAGCGTACACGTCGACCTGCATCCACGCCACCCTCTCTCTCTATCGGTGCCACCCCTAGCCTCAGTCGCGCTCCGCGGCCAACTTGGTACACACGCCACTTTGTTGTTCCTCCCTGACGGAGGGAGTTCTGTCGTTCGCGTTTATCCGTCGCCGACGTCGTCGTCGTTGTTACGATCATCGGTGGCCGCGTCGTCGCGAGACAATTGTGCTTGTGAGCACCGTACACGTACGCACCACCGTCGAAGTTCGATCTGCTAGGCGAGAAAAATCGATCGATCCCCGACTCCGTAAAGAACCTACAGAGAGTGAGAAACATACAAACGGAGGGAGAGAAAGAGAGAGAGAGAGAGAGTGTGCTCTGAACATTTATCTTCGGGATCGACGTATACAACATCTGTGCGTTTTCTTTGATCTCTCTCCTCTCGGATGCTCGAAAACGCGTTCGATAGCGATGCGAGAGTTCTAATTCCTCTCTCTATCTATCTCTGTCTATCTATAATATAAATATATATAGATGAATATATATCGGTGAACGGAGAATATTTACGAGTGCCATCGTCGAATCGTTCGTTCCGTTGAATTCTCGTCGTCTTCTCTCGTGTGCGCGAACTATGTACTGTCCGTGAACGTTCGCTGTTCTCTATCGTCGTGACGAGGGGCTGGACAAGGGAGAAACGCACGCTGAAGAATATCGGCGGAGGAAGAGAGGAGGAGGAGCTGTTCCGTCCGGAGAGGATCTTGTCCTCGGAAGATCACCAGCTGGAAGATCTTCCGAAGGAGGATCGAAGCTACGGGAGGACGACAGGATTTCATGTTCCGAATTTCAGTAAACCAGGTAACGATGCGCCAACACCGGAACCACACGGAACCGGCGTGTCGATTTCGTACTGATTCCGATTTTCGTTCTCGCACCGGGAAGAAAAGAGAAAACACATACGGGAAACGTTTGTTTCACGTCGATTTCGATCCGAGAGCGCTCTCTCGGCCTTCCTGGCGACACGCGACACGCGGCTCGATAAGAGAGGGGAGGCGGCGGTGGTTATTCCCGCGATAACAGCCTACCAGAACGGGGATCCATCGATCGCGGGATCCAGAGTGTGCGTCCGTGTCGCGTGCACCTCCATCCCTCTTTCGCAGAACCAGCAGGATGCGAATCGTTCTCGGTTTTAGATTTTTAGAGAACCGTTTCTCTTCCGTTGTCATTCCAGCGATTCGAAGTCCCGATACATGGCAAACCCGAACTCGGTCACCCTTCGATTAATCGCATCGATAAAGTTCTACGCCGATGTTCTATTTTGGCATTGGTTTTTTTCAAACACGGTGCGACGATCGGCTCGGAAAACAAGGGCCGCTCGGCGACGCGATCGATTGTAGAAAATATGTAAAATTTAGGACAGGGTGGGGAGATACAGGAGGCGTGGGCGAATCCGCCAGTAAATTCCGTAACTGATCGCGGAACCGGATATAGTTTAACGGATTTCAATAATGTGCTCTGTAAACTAGACTGCATTTATTGGTTTAGCGTCCAACTGAAACATAAACTGGTCCGGGTCCGCGCCGACAAAAACATACCGCGCGCGTGTGACCGAGCGAGCAAGCGATTGTCAATTTTCTCCCCCAAAATGTATTGTTGTAAGTTACCGTGTAATTTGCGCGATTCCTGTTAACCCGTGCGCTCGCGCGGGCGATTAAGATTTTCAGTGTTTCGATTGCAACGACCAAACTGTATACTCCATGAAACCGACACAGTTCTACACAACGGTCCCTTTTAATTCCTTGCCATGGACTTGAAGATTTTCGATTAAAATGATCACAGCTTTGGTCGCGCTCTAACTCGATCCAGAATTATTTCGTTCGCTTGAACGTTAACCCTTAGCACTCGAGTCTCAATTAAAAATCACAGAACCATTATTCGGAATATCGTTTATACTGTTAAATATGTCGGTAGCCAATCAATGAACTGCGGATCTTTATGCAAATATAATGATTGCCTGCATCAATTCCAAGATATAGAAACCAAATTGCATGCTATTTACAATTTGACATTACAATTTGAAATGATTTTCTGACAATTATGAATTTCATCTACTCAATCTTCCCATAAATTCATAAAGATAAAGACAACAGCATAATTTCCACGGGCAAGGGGTTAACGGGCCTCCGGATAGACGAGAGGTTAAACAAACAATTGTATAAAGTAGAATATAATCGTAGAGACTATCGAGACTCGTGTATACTATGATAAACTAGCATTACGAAGAAGACTGACCTTTGCTCAAATAAATCGTAGACTACAAAGTACGCGTATTATATCAGTACAGTTGATACGAATACCTTTCTAAGATTCAATGTGATAATACGAAATAAGATAACTCTGAAAGATTTGCTCGATTCGGGCTCAGCGCGGGCTTAACTTTTATCCGAGCAAACAAACCTCTCGCAGTTCCGTTCCCTCCAGTCGGATGATTATCATAATTGCATCATCGTCGTTCGAACGCGAGGACTAAAAAAAGAAAGAAAAATTCATAGTTTTACAACAACAAGACAAACCTGTCCCTCTCTCCCTTCGCGATTCGGGCCTGATGGAACCGGACAGACGGGCGAGGGAGGAAGAGGGGATGAGGGTCGGGACGTAGAGAGATTTTGGAAAAGTTAAGCATGCCGCGCGAGAGTTCCATACATATATGGTTAATGGAAAGCAATTGAGCGAAACCGAGAAATTTCGGAGATAAAAGTTCGGATGAAGCGGACCATTCTTTATTAGAATTTCCACGGGCGGTTTCGGCGAATGTTTGCTCGATATTTCGCCCCGGGACACGAGAAACGGTTCTTCCCCTATGCAAATACAAACTGCCATAACTTCCTTACGTTGGACAAATAATGCGATAACGGTAAATCAAGATTAATTTTTAATCTACCGCGATGGGAGAGGGTGGGGGTCGGGCGGACGCATTCATAATTTATCGCGAGTGTATAGCTCGCCCGGCGTGTTTCCGGATTACCGGGAAAAAAATGATCGCGAGAATGCTTCGGCCGGAGCCATTGTCATTCCGATTTTGAAATTCATGATCGTCTTGCGGAGATCCTTGGATCCGTCGATCGGGCCCCGTTCGATCGCTGAAAAATGCTCGAAACAACAATATTACAAAATGAGAACGCTGTCGCGTTGTCGCTGGGAAAACGCATGGCCGAGTGCAGCTGCAGTCGAGCTGCGGATTTTCCGCGTGAAATTTCGCGGAGCGTCGCTTTTCAGAGAACTCCGAACTACGTTCAATGCGATAATTCACGGAGAAATTACATGTAGAGAAAATTAATAAGAATCCCGTCGCTACGGGAGAACTCTAAGTGCGTTCAATTAACGTATTCGAATGACCGGTTGAATTTCCTGGAGAAAATTGATCAAAATCACGCGCACGCGGTACTTCCGGCGCGCGCCGTCGCGAAGATCGTCCCTGAAGATGTCCGCAAGGAAGACCGGGAGGAACGAGATTTTCCTGGCAAAAGTGCCCGGGAAAAGAGAAACGTGTCGTGGCCCGATACGTTCGACGTGTTTTCCTCCATGGAACAGTCAAGGCCACGGCAAGATAATTATGCAGATAACGGTGATGCTCGCCGGTAACCCAGCTGCGTGGAGGATCTACAGGTCCGTGTTTCCTTTTTGCTCGAACGATAGATAAGCTCTCTTATACACACGTAATCTTTCTCTTCTGTCCTTAACATTGATCTTTGATCTTTCCGCGATCCTTTTTCTTTATCGCGTCCGGTTCGAATCGGACACGTTGGCGTGTCTGGTTGTTGCCAGTCTAGAAAAGTTTCTTAGGCGATCGGAACAGTAGGAAGGAACTTGTTCGTGAAACCGGTTCGCGCTCGTTGCGTAATCGTTTATTCGATCCCCGGAGAATGCTGTTGATAGCGTTGTTTCGAACGGCAACGAATTTCGTCATTTTTTCGTTAGGATTATCCGAGATGAATCGATGTTGTTTAATAGGCTACAGCTTACAGCCACACGCTCTTTCGGCAATCACTCCGATGGAGCTGCCGGATCCGATCTGGCACCCGTTTACGTGTGCGTTGTTTGTAGAGGAGACGAAGGGGAAAATGCTCCCGGAAGCAGGGTTTATAGAGTCGCAGGAAATCGGATTTCTTAAACGATACCGATCGGGAAAAAACGATCCGAAAGTAGAATTTACAGAATCGCAGGAGAATTGTTCGAATTCTGATTCTCGAGCAATATCGATCGGGAAAAAACGATCCGAAAGTAGAATTTGTAGAAGCGCAGGAGAATTTTTGATATTATGATTGTTGAACAGTACCGATCTACAGTCAGTGTCTGTTAGAATTAGAAATGATCGATAGAAAGTTTCTTTAGGACAGGGGAAAATTCTAGCGGTTTTAGTTGGTCATCGATAACGGTGATCGGGTCGTTTTAAACCCTGAGAAACACGGTTCGAGATAAATCCAATTATGCTCATTGCGTTGTCCGTTTAATACACCGGATTCCTATTTACCATCACGCCCTCGTATTTTCCGCCGGAGAACAAGCACGCGAATTGTAATTTCGCGCAGTGCCAATCAAAGTGCGGATTAAATCTGTTAATGGTCAGGCAAAGCTTGTAAATCCATATTCGAAAACCGATTAAGGAGATTTTCCAATTTTCCCCGCTGCCTATTGATTTCGTATGGTTAACACGATTATCGGTACCGGCTCGTGGCCGGCCGAAATTAATATCAGAAAGCTCGCGATTTGCGTGAATTACCGTTTATTGCAGTCAAATGAAGCCGAACGACCTCTTTGCACTCGATGATTTTCCGGGGAAACGTAATCCACCGCTCGTATTACGCGAAAGCGTGCACGCGCGATCGTTTCAATCCCCTAAAAAACAAAAGAAAATTCATACTTCTCGTTGTTAGGTCCGTGAAAGTTCTCGCAAGGATCCAACGCGTTCGAATTAGGCGACGGATAGGAGGCGAATTTGAAACTTTATGCGGTCGCAAAGTTCTCGATGTCTGTTGTTTATTAACATTTATCCGAAGGATAGCGAATACAATCGAATTTTTGACGTTTAAACGTACGTCGAGTTCCTGGATGAATTATAGGATTTTCTACAATCGTATTTATTTATAATTTTGTTTTTAAATGTTGTACAGAGTTTGGGTTCCAGGATGAATTATTCTAATGTGTAGAAACAGAATTTTTATACGATATTGTTCATATTTGTATGTAATTATCGTGGTATTCCCAGAAACATAAAGATAACAATTAAATTCAAGAATCTATTCCTTTACTTCTACATTCGTTTGTTCCTCGATGAATTATAGAGTTTTCTACGATAGTTTTATTCATTTATAAATTGTTCACACTTATATGTAATTACCGGGGATTTTACATAAACATAAAGACAACAAGTTTTTTTTATAAATAACTTGCTTACAGCCATGCCAGGCTGAGTATCTTTTTACAAAAACTAATTCGCGCATAACAATCTCGCAATATCCATAAACAGTTTCCGTACACAATTTCATTCTACGTAGAATATTTAAAAGCGCGCGGTAAAGGTTATGTTTTCCGTATCGAAAGATCTAAAATCGTGGTAAACGTCGATTTTCGTAAATTTCTCTTAGCTTTTATGCATTAAAACTATTTTCTATTACACCAAAAGATAATTGCAACGATTAGAACGAAACAAAAGTTCGAATCTACTATAAAACATAGTAATAAGCTGTAACGCGTGTCTAGACCGCGTTTGAATTCGAGCGCCCTTCGCGCCATTCCCCACGGCAGATGCACGAAGGTCAAAAGTATTTTAAAAATAAGGCCGTAGGCATTGGCAGATTGGTATGGCAGTGGACGTTAAGGGTCGGGTGGCGTTGTAATGGCAAAAAGTTTGCGAAAGGTGAGTAATCGTCGTGAACGATAAACAAACCGGGTTCGTTGGTGTACGGTTGCGTTAGTTAGCTGGCGCTGGGTTTAGGTAAATAAAGCCGCGTGCGTAGCGTGTTCGAATGGTTAGAAATCCGAGATCATCAACAAATCGAGTTTTCGCGAGGTAAGGCTCGTGGCTAGACGAGTCCCGACCGACAATGGCGCCCAAGCCTCGCGAATATTGACATTGCCGAAAACATTATCTTCGTTTATTTGATATTATCGTATCCGCGAGTGACACTTACTGCGTCGCGAATTAATCTTCTTAACTCTCTCGTGATTTTCGGTAGGTTCGTCGACGTGGATAATCGCGAACGCGTCGTGTCACTCAGGTCCGCTAGGTTATGCGAAAAAAAATGTTTTCGGCACGTATAGTAGCGACGCGTGAACCCTGAAGGGTTTTACAGTTATACTGCAATGTGGCACATTTGCAGAACCACGGAGGAAGTTGTGTGGGTCTAGAGTTGCGATATTATCTCCGCGGAGATATCGTCGAAGTCGATATAGGAGAGTGTGCGTGGAGAAGGCGTGTGAGTTCACCGTTTTAAGGGTTAGGGAGTCATTCCTGTTAGTCAGGGTGATCATCAAAAGATCTATTCAATCACCTGGTGTGGACAGTTCAGGGCAGCTAGTTTGGTTGTAGGGTCGGGATTGGAGATAGACAAGATGGACCAAGAGTATTGTCTACGGTGGAACAATCATCCAGCCAACCTCACAGACGTTCTCAGCTCGTTGCTTGCCAGAGAGGCACTCTGCGACGTAACCCTGGCATGTGTCGGAGACACATTCAAGGCGCATCAGACGATACTCTCCGCGTGCAGTCCGTATTTTGAGAACATTTTCCTTCAAAACACCCATCCCCATCCCATTATATTCCTAAAGGATGTCAATGACACAGAAATGAAGGCGTTGCTGCACTACATGTATAAGGGACAAGTTAACGTTAGTCAGGATCTGCTACCGATGTTCCTTAAAACAGCCGAGGCGTTACAGATTAGAGGCCTCACCAATAATAGTGTAAATGACAAGACCGAAGAGAAAAGCCCGTCGCCAGAGCCTGAAACGCAAACTGGCGTTAGGCACACCGACTCCCCCAATCTTCAGCCTCTGCCAGAAAAGAGGAAAAGAAAGGCTTCGGGCAGCTACGACGTTTCCTTTAGCGGTCCACCCAGTGAACGGATCATGTCCGATTCTCAGGTGTGTAACTCTTTCTCAGGTGTCTTCCTGTTTATTTATATCTCTCATTTTAACTGGTATAGTTTCTTTCTATTCCGCTACTATGTTCTGTTCAAAACCTCTCTGTACTTTTTCTTTACGATTAAATCATTCTAGAAAACATTGCATCACGTTTAAAATTGTTCTATTGTCTTCCACAGTTACGTTACTTCATTGGTTGTCGTATAAATTAATTTCTTCCAAAATAACAAAAAAAGTTCTTTCTCTTCCTCAAGCGATTTTATTTACTTTGCATGGATATACGCTGCGGCAACATATTTTTAAAACGGAGTAAAATGCATTCTAATCTTTTCCTTTACGATTAAATCGTTTTAAACAACATTGCAACATTAACAGTAAGATCTTTCTTTTTCTCAAGCGATTTTACTCATTTTTCATGGATATAAGCTGTCGCAATATATTTTTAAAAAAGCATAAACTGCATTCTGATCTTTTTCTTTATGATTAGATAACTTTAAAAAACATAGAGCATCAACATATAACTAAATAATCACAATGAATGTAATTGTAATACATGTCAATGCGTTTTTACAGACACTTTAATGTTTCCTTAAACGTTGAAAATGTTTTAATTTTATTTGTTGCAATTTTCGATCGATTTTCTCGTTTCCCGATTATTATTTTGAAAACATATGCTCCCGCGTGCTCGCGCGCATGGCTTTGTGCATGCGTGCGTGCACGTGTATCTATACACCATGTATGTGTAACAATGTAATCACATGTGTGTCTCACAAAATTTTGTTACGCGTAGCGTCGAAAATTCGGAGATAATGATCGTATTTCGTTATCTGCACGCATCGCATGTGTGTGTGCGATTGCACAGCTTTCCAAATACCTTCTTGCAACCTTGAGAAATAAAGCAGATGCTAATCTGCGTTTTAAAACGCCGATCAATTATTTATAGCATCGTATTATATCATTACATATTTTTTCTGAAATCTTTCCTTCTATCGCACAAAGGCATTTGGTAACGAAAGATGATTTACAATAGACATTAACACGTAGAAAAACTTCTGATCGTATGGTAAAGCTCGATAGAATCAAATTCAAATCCAGTTGTGTCACACGCATGTTACAAACAGTCTAAGTACATTTAAAATCCGTGTGGTTTCCATTTATTGTTTTCAGGCATCCTCGCAATGTAGTTACAAATCAAGTCCTCCTGTAATTCCAAAGTTAAATAATGCCTTGGGAGGCGAAATGGAAGATGGTGGTCGACCTATGTCTCCTTCGTCGCAGCCACAACCGTCTATCAAGCAAGAGTTAGATCATCACTTAGACTTCCATGACAACTTCTCCCTCCCAGTAAGTGACTTCTCATCTATATTTTGTACTTTGTATCGTAGTGGAAACTTAGTCACATTTCGCATGCCGATTACCCATTATAATCTCTATGTAGTATGTATATAAGTTCACTGTAGAAAGTCATTTAGAATTCTGTACTTTTTTCACAAATGTACTCGTTTCTCATCCAAGTAGTACATTTCAATTGGAACCATAGATATAGTTGGTGTAGCTGTTTCAGTAGTTCTTTCAAAGTGTGTATTAGAAAAGTAGATTGCCTTTTTTTGATTCGTTGGTTTCATTATGTACTGTTTTATTTCAGCAGATTACTGTTGCTTTTCTCGTTATTTTCTCTGTACAAAGAGTTACACTCTCGTGTGGGGCTATGGAACAATGGATAAATATTACGCACCAAAGACATATAGTTTCGTTGCTGTTCTCATAATCAATTCGCTGTTAATACCCTACGACTGGTTAGTCCGACAGACATAGGAAGGAAGGGATGTTTAAACATACAGATGCTAAAGAGAAACAGTTGTCCTCTAGTACGCTAAAACAGCAAAAATCAGAGATGTGTTGATTAAACACATATCCTTTCCTTCTCTGTTGACAGACCAGTGTGGAGTGGGAAGTTCAGAGAGATGGGAAGAGTGACGAAACTATGGATATACAGAATATGCCCCAAAATCAACCAGATTCTGCCGTTGTACACATTTCTCGTGAAAGCGCCATCATGGCTGGTGGTTCTCTGTCTGTCAATGTGTCAGGGACCACGTCCGAGTCTAACAGTGCTTCTCACAATTCGTTGAGAAATCAGTCCGTCTCTTCTAAATCGTATTCGCACAAAAACAGTAACTTGAAATCGCTGTTGAATCTGTTGTCGGACCATACGAGTATTAAGAACACCCAAGCAAACATTAACACACGTAGGTCGACAGTAGGGAATCAGCATCAGGAAATGTCAGTGATACAATCCACACTGAGTAGTGTTTCGCAGCGTAGTACCGTTCAAAGCAGAAAAGCTAGTAGATTCAGAGTTAGTTGGCTAGATATGTATTCTTGGCTTCAGTACGATGAGAGGTCTAACCTCATGTTCTGTAAATACTGTAGAAAATGGAGCGATTCCATTCCTGAAATTCGCACTTCCTTTGCTGCTGGTAATGGTAATTTCAGGCTGGAAATCGTGAACCACCATGATAAATGTAAGGCTCATAATCTGTGTGTTGCCAAAGAGAGCGAAGCGAAAGCAAGTTACACTTGTATAATGGAAACCTATTGATGCCACATTATATAATCACACTTTTGTTACAACTTTGCTCAAGATTAAATGAAATATGAAGTATTTAAATATCCTTTTGTTACGCTCTCATTTCACTGCAGAAATATGTACGCTCCTTTCCTTATCGGTCAGTCGTTATTCTGTATGCGTGCTCGTTTCGTGTTCTCGATTATTTATAGCTGTATATGCAATTTATTTGTTGTTTCCTAGCTAAATTAGCGTAGTCTACCCGCATTTAGTTGGCATGCTTGTTCTGCAAACGGTTTCTTCGTTTCTATGCTCGATTTTATTTTAAGAAATGCATTAGATGTATAAAATATAAATTTTATTCTCGTTATTGTACTCTCGTACAAACATTTCCAGTTATTTAAATGCGTTTGGAGAGAGGTCGGCGATATTATGATCTTGATTTTCTTTTTCTTTTAAGAAAATATATTTATGTTTACACAAGAGTGTTTCATTTTAACTTTATTGCATTATTTTTGAATACGTTCATTTAAAGAACCTTGGAAAGCCTTTAAGTTTTTGATTCAATTTTAGATACTTTAACGGAATGATTATTACATTGAAAACAATATTGTCTCTTTGAACAATTTGAAATACAGTTAGAAAGAAAAGAATCGCCAAAGCGTGTGCATTTGTCAATTAATGTGCTACTGAGCTGGATATTCCCGCGATCAATTTTAACAAAAAAGATTAAATATTTTTATTAGAAACTGTACTGTTATTGTCTCGCAATATATTTACATAGGAACTTGATTAGATTTAGAAGAGTAACAGTTACTTAATTTCTTCGACCGTTTACTATCATTTAAGTTGATATTGTAAACAGCAAATAAAATGCGGCTGTTAAAAAATTCAATTGTGTTATTTGCATGTGTGAATTGTTGATTTGTTAATATCGATCCTTTCGAATTAGCCCCTGTGCATGAGACTAATACTAGAGGAATTGCGAAAATCCTCGAATTCGATCACTATAATAAGCAATGGTAATTCATAAAGATCATCTTCTGTGCAAAGAATCAACCCCTAATGTTTATTCAACCTCTGTGTACGAGACTAATGTTGGAAAAATTTTAATTAAAATCAGACTGAATTCTCGACCGAAACAAGCAATGGTAACTCATAAGGAATCACGTTCTGTGCGAAGAGTCAACCCTTAAAATTTATTCAACCCTTGTTTACGAGACTGACACTAGAAAAATTACGAACAATTTCAATGAAATAATTGCATAGACTGAATCCTCGAATTCGATCACTATAACAAGCAATGGTAATTCATAAGGACGATATTCTGTGCAGGGCCATCCAGTCGCAGTGCTCGGCGATGAGGGCGGCGCCACGACGGGCGCGCTAAGCGATAGCGTGTCAGGAATTGAACCGTCTGAACACCATAATCCCCCAGAAATGCTCGACGGACTCGATGGTAAGACCTCCATACATTTGTCATATGCAATCAAATATTCCATCTAGACCTGACGTACTTCCCTTCGCCCGTCGTATCCAACCCGAAGGCCGTTTCGCGGGGGCGCGAAACCTCGTCGCGACGCGCGCGCAACAAGTTAAACACGTGGGCGGTGGTTTCTCTGTGTTTCGTGAATTGACGCGTGGCCCGCCCCGGAATCAACAAGTGTTTCCATCCACAATTACCATCGGAAAACTTTGCCATGTGAAACTCGCGGTCGCATTTGGCGACGGCGCGCGGGGAACGACGTCACGTCTAAGAAATCGAGGGAGATGTGCATGCACGTGTGCAAGGACTTACTTTTTTTTCCGCGTCGAGTCGTACATAGGCGTACGAAGCGAGCATCCCTCTATTTCCGAGTCTGGCAAGCGTAGTGAGTGGTAAAACTACTGTTTTCTTTTTTGTTTTTCATAAAGGAAATACGAAAAAATTAACAACAACACGAAACAGAATATTTCTTGTTGGATGTGTATCTTACCGTGCATAGAAAATCCTCTCTTCTGTTCGATGTATATACGTGTACGCGCGCGCGTGCCCCTATGTACATACGAGCGTAACCACACATATACATACATATATATGTATATATTATATTATCCTTGGTGTTGTGGTGATGGTATCGTGCATTTGCTATGTCGCTGTTCGATAGAATGTACCGGGTATTTCATAATTCAGGTCAGGCCGATTCTGTGGTTGGAAATAGGACGAAAATCGAGAAAATTAAATTTAAATACCAGTCTAGTATATATGGTACTATGGTACATGAAACGCAGAGTGATAAAATAAACGGTTATTTATTCAGGACGTGCGTACTCGACTGAGATTTCAATTGAATTTTCTTGATTTTTGTCTTGTTTGCAGCCATAGAACCGTACCGACTTAATTTCAACCACGAATTGTGGAATACTCGGTGTTTACAATGAATAATTGAGATAAGACGGTTTGAGTCGAAAAGAAGGAAAAAAATAAAGACTCAAAGTAACAGCAAATGGACTGTACTCCTGTTTGCCTGGAATCTTTGAGATGGTGTGTGGCCGGTGATTGCGTACGTGGTCCCCCGTATATGTGTTTAATACCCCTCATCTTTTTGTTGTTGTTTTCTGCTATACCTTCTCTACATTATATACATATATACATCTCGGTGGATCCGTTTTACGAGGCCCAGGATGTAACGGAACCATGTGCGTTCGTGTGCGTGCGTGTGCAGAACGAATGCGATTCTCTGTGTGTATGCGCGCGTGCGAGAAACATGTGTAGATATTATGTGCCACGTGACTCTATAATTTTCTATATGTACATATATATTATATTATATTATATTCTATATACAGGGTGTCTTAGATGGAAGAGGCCACCTAAGGAAGGAGACACTCTGTATATGTATATTATTGCTAATGATATACACGTGTGTATACAGATACATATGTATACGTATATTAGATATTATATGTGTATATGTACATATATATATGACTACGGCGTGATTCTCTATGCATGCCTCTACAAACACTGTTTTCTCTGTCCTCTTACAAATTACCTTTTTGCCACCGTCTCTTACATCACCGTATATATACCTGGCCGATCTTAATCTTACATTCTCACGTGTCTCTCTTGCGCTGTTTACTTTGAACCCACACTCGTTCACCAGGAAACGGAGGCATAGCAACAAAATGCTCTCCGCGCGAGTCTTCGTTACGCAATCGATCAATCGACCGCGAATCTCGCAACCGTAATGAAAAATCGCAGTTACGCAACTGGAGGATCAGTAAGAATCTGGTCTCGTAGCGAATTTTTTTATCGGGAAACACACCCCCGACAGTCTTTTGGGAACTCTACTTTGTCCTCGTACTCGTCGTTCGATATTACCGATTATGGTTTGAAGGATCATGCAGAAATTAAGGAATCGTCAGTCTGGTCTCGCCGCAGATCCGTCGATTTCGCAATTGTCTCGACGTCATTGACGCAGTGTGACGAAGTGCGACGAAGTTCGATCAAATTCTGCATCTCACTTTGTACCGGACCTTCACCGCGAGTCCTTCATCTTCTCGTTCGAGGTGTCTTCTGTTCTTTTTCTTTCTATCTTCAAACTCTTCTTCTTTTATTTCCGCTCTTTCAGTTCTCTTATTGATCGTTGATGATTTAGTTGTGTGACGACGTGTTGTGCTAGCCTTGCGTTTTGTTGATCTTTCTTATTTCTTGATTATTTATTGGATTACTGTTGATGATGATGATGATGATGACTTTTGAAGAAACGTAGGTTGTGCGCTTTTTTGGTTTCTGTATTAATTCGTGACTTGATATTGAGATCGTTTTCTTTCTTTCTCTCTTTCTTTTTGTTGGTACGAGTAGGCATTTGTACGTCTCTTTTTTCCAGCAACATACTACTTATTGATTATGAGTGTGGTGTTTCTCGATTGCCCTTCGTAAACACTGTTGATTGGAGTATTTTCATTGAGAGAATCCCCCTCTTTTCTCTGCAACTGTTTTGACTTGACGTAGAAGTGTCAGTTCAGATATTATACATATATACGTTCACTGTCCCACCAGTCTTTGCAAAAGTTCATATATTTTTTCAACATCGCGTGAACCAACAATAATACAATTTCTAATAATACGATCTTTAAAGCTTGACAATATTCAATTGTTGAAAGTAGTGTTCAGGTTATTGAAAGATAAAATACTGTATCCGGAGTGGCCAGATGAGGAGAGGGGGCGCGAATTGAGGGGAAAGAGTTACCCCGAGTGGAGACACGAGTCTGGCTACTCTGACTGTAGTTTATTTATTTAGGGTTAACCTTCGCAAGGTAATGTGGTTTTTTGGAGACCCCAGCTTCAGACTTTTTAAATGAATTGTTATATGAATACAATTAAATCTATTCGTTTACTTTTCATCCTGTGTTATTCTTTATCCCAAATTTATTCAAAACGAGACTATTTATGAAATTAATTTGTCGGGGTCTATGAGACTCCACCTTACTATTTACGTGTTCTTAGACATTACCTTGCGAGAGTTAAAATCGAGGTCAGGGGGAAGCACATAAATTTGAAAATTAGCCCGTACAGAATATTTCGCGATTTTCTTTACTCGAAGTAATTCAAGTATCATTTTCGTTCTAATTTCGCGAAGTATTTGTGTATGTATAATATTTGTCGTTGCCATGAGAGGTGTATTCCATCACACAGTTTTGTTTGTTTCCTTTCTAGTTTTTCTCTTGATTTGATACATATATATTACAAATATATTTGTCTCTCTCTCCATTGTCTTATGATGAACTTCCAGTAGAGATTGTCGGTAAACCGCCTGATGATCTGCTAAGCAATTATTGAAATCGGGATCTTGTAATTCCAGGAACAACGAACGGAACTAGCAAAAAAGACAAGGATATAGGTAAAGACGGTCAGAATAAGTTAGAACAGTCGAACGGTCTCGGTGCGGAGAGCTGTAAGCTCTGCGGGAAGAGTGTGGCCAACATAAAAAAGCACATGAAATCGCATTTCCCCGATAAGTATCAATGCCAAATCTGCCTGATATCGTTAACGAGGTCCGACAATCTGAAAAGGCATATTAAATTGAAGCACGGCATACGAGAGGGATCGTTGATATCGCCGTTCATGCGTCTCGAGCACAAGCACTTTCTAGAGAAATCGGAAACGGCTTACCTCACCTAGGCTTCTCGCGCTAAAAAAAGCGAACAAACCTATTCGAATTCAAACGTTCGAACCGCAAAACAAAAAATACTCCAACAATGGACATCGAGAAAACCAAAAAAAAAAAGAATAAAGGAAACATCGAGAAAAGCCGAGAATCACGGAGACGATTTCGTCTCGATAAACCTCGGCAACGATTTCACCGAGCGCCTCGCTCGCTACTATTTTAATCGTAATTTTGTCCCTCGTTTAAATTATTCTCCTTAATTACGAAAGCCGTAATTTATTTATTGTCGTGCGTCTTAGTTTCTAGTGTTTAACTTAAGGGTTTTTGTCTTCAGTTTTCTTTTCACATTTTGTAAGCGTTTTGATTCCTGGCCGTATCTCACGGTCAGGGTTCTTTGTAGATGTTTCGCCAATTATACCGGGTGAGTCGCTTAACCGCACCACCCGAATTCATCGTTCGCCTGCCTGGTCGTCGAACGAAAAAAGTTTGAAACGAAACATTCCAATGCGATCATTGCTTTTCTGATTTTCCGATCGAAGAAGTCAATCATTTCATTGTTGTCGGTCAATGTCCGACAACGTTTGCTTCGATATTTTTTCGCGGCGACGAGAGTGGTAGGTTGTACGTGTGAATTTAGGCGATACAGCTAGGCGACTCTCTCGGCGCAGAGATCTCACGGAGTAATTATAAATTCGAGAGTACAAAGAAAGGAACAATATCTGCGTGCTCGGACGAGAGAGAGAGTCTGCTGTATCATGTGTTCATGTATTATTATACTACCTCCAGCGGATACCGTGAAATAGTGTTAAAAACCGGATAGCATCTTTTTTGCTCCCCGAATCCTGTGTCTCGGCAGGTGAGATTGTTTATCGTGGACTTTGCGTATCCACGGGTTTTCGCAGCAGGAAATATTCTACGAGAGAGAGAAAGAGAGATATTATTCAGATTTCGAATCCTCTCTCTGTTACGGCGCATGGGACTGAAATTTCACGTTGATTTTGGCCACGCGGTATATTCCGCTGGCAAGAACCTCGAGATACATTGCCTTCGATTAGATTTGCATAAGAGAGAGATACCCGCAGACAGTTTTTCCGAACACCACCGGGTACACTCGCGAAATCGTTCGACATTAATATTCGGTTGTTGCGCCACGAACTTCCTAAATACCTCCTCGGACGCATAGCGATTCGCTTTTTAGTCCGAGAACGATCCTACAACGTAGTTGTTCCACTCGATCCCTCGACCGATCTTACAATTTTCTAATCGGACAGCGGATTCGAAAAAATGAGTAGATGTAATTTAAAACGGTAAAAACATTATTTTCAACTTATTAAACTTATTAAGAAAGATGATTAATTTCCATTTTGCTCCAGTTCGTTGTTCAAGATCAAGTTTATTTTTCGTAAAGATCCGCTGTCTATTTATACTTATTCACGTTCAGGATGAACTTTCTTATTTGTCTTTCGTCGTAATGTGTCGTCGTCGAAAGTGACACTTCGTGCTGTTTCTCGGATCGTGTAGTTCTCCAATCTCCTTGATGCGTGTTCATGTGTCCAGGTTAATCGACTTTTCGGCAGTGTTCGCGCTGTAATTTTGTGTCTTGGGAGTTTCGCGCGTCGCAATCGAATATGAACGACCATATTATACTATTAGGGTGTCTCCACGCAGTTCCATGCCCGGTGTCAAACTATAGTAACGCCAGTCTTGTTCCACAGATGGAGGTGATCAGTATTAAGTGACTATTTATACGCATATTTATAGATTCTATATTATATAATTTTATACTATATTTATACACAATATATACATATATATATACATAACATAGGTTGTGAACGACGTCGAAGACTGAGTATTAAAAAAGAGAAATGATAAAATGAAAGAAGACGAGTCGGAGACCCCTCTGGCGGTTTTCGGCTCGGATCAAAATAGTCAATGATGAACTAGTCTCTGAGGCCTGAAGGCTGTTGCAAGAACAGACTTTTCATAGTAGAGGGGTTTTGTTTAATGGTGCCTTTCCTTTTAAGTACAATACTCGACCTACAATGATCGAATAATCTCGATGATATGTAATAAATGCATAGACATATAGACACATAGAATATAATAATAAAATAAAGAACATCCATGTAAAACGTATAAGAGTAATCTGCTGAAACACACGATACACGGTCCCTTTTCTCCATCGACTATTGATCATCGTGAATCATCGATCCACCCAGCGCAGCGCGAGGCCAAGATCAAGCAACAACACAAGAATTACAAAACGGAGAGAAAAGAAACACGAATCTGATAACCGAAAGAATAAATCTTTGGGTGGAGAGCCAAAATGGAAAAGGATGCCCAAAAAAAGAAAAAGAAACGGAACTAATCAACACGTTCAAGGGCTTTTCTCACACGCAACTTCTTTTCTCTATTTACAGATACAACGCTTTTAACCGGTCGTTCCAACGAGAAACTTCCTAATCTGTCGGAGTTTTTTGAGAGGATACCGAACACCGACACTAGCAAGTGCAAACTGTGCGATAGGGTCGTGTCCGACATACAGAATCATTTCATCATACACAATAATGGGAACTACGTGTGCCTGATATGCATCTGTCGTCAAATTGCTCATTAACATGGTGGGTCATATCAAACTGAAACATCCCCAGATCGAAACTGTGCAGATTCGAAAAGCGCCCTGGGTTTTGAGTTGATATTCATTGTTCCCGACGAACATTTACACGATTGCCATCTTGTAGATCAACGTACAGCGAGAATCTCTTTCCCCATGACAAGAAGGGACATTTAATACAGCATGTAGTCTGTTGAAGAATAGTTCACATAGATTTCTTTTCATCTGTTAACGATCTAGAGAGTGTAGGACAACGATTGTTCTTTTTACGTTTATGTATTTCCAATCAAGCAACGTAGTCTTATAAAATGATCTTTATTTTAAGCCATACTTACGTGATTTCTTTTTACGAAGATGAATAGTTTTTATTATTTTCACCCCTTTAAGATGAACGTCAGCAGCTAAAAAGAAATACGTGTTGAATATTCTTCAACCAACTATACCTGTACAAAGTATACAGGCTTTTCCCTTGATATTTATTGTTCAAAAACGTGTAGGTGCAGTGAAATTGTTCGTTACAGCCTGAAAATTTCTTTCTGGCCGACGTTCTAGCAGCTTTACGGTTCCACGGGTATCGGGTTGGACCCGCGTACTTATCAACCCCTGCGCGAGAACCGGCGGTGAAATTTGCAACGTTTTCGATCCCCCCGGTGTCGCTCGCAGCATTATTGCGCACCGTTCAAGTTTCCCGTGTCGCGACGGATAAGCGGATTTCACGATTGACGAGCGTGTGCGAGAGTCGACGCGTTGACATGCTGGCCGATTAAACCAAGATCAATCGGGAAAACTAGAAACAGCTCGTAAACTCGTCCCTTATGTACGGAGGTGATCGATCCTGATGGAAAAGTCGTTCAACGGTACAATCAAACGCGAAATAGCTTCTGTAATGTACTATCTGTAGAATTTCTTCTGGCCAGCTGTAACTATGTACACCGGTACTGTAACGTTTCGCTTGGTGGGCGTGTCTTTCAGGGAGATGGGGATGGAAATGTATTAGCAGCCAATGAAACGGTGCCGTAATGCGTTTCGTGGGACTCCATGTTAGCGCTTTATCCTCGTCCAGAGTAATTCAACCTTTTCGTTAGGCGCGTTCAATGAATATTAATTATTTGACAGCGAATTTTCTGAATTTTTGGCGAAAACTAGTAAGGTGTAATTGAAAATCTTCAAATCATCTCCAATCTGTCAGACGTATTAAGACAGAAAATCAATTTCTATTTCACTCCAGTTTGTTGCAATCCAGGAAGAAACTGTTTTCTTTCGCATAAAGATGTGTTGTCTGTTAATTATAGTAGACCAATCACTGCAACAACAAGATTCTTCGAATTTATTGCTCATTAAATGCATTCAATGAAACCGAATATACAGGATCGAGGGTCACTTGGAACTAATAGATCGCAGCCTCCTTTTCGGACGGTATTTTCGTAAAAGGTTTCGAGAGAAAAAACTGTCGTTTCGCATCTGCCTCGTGCCATTATTCAGGAGAGTAGCTTCGAAATAAGTCGGTTCCGTGAGTGTACGGTTTTGTCGGTAATTCATTATTGACCGTGTGCCAAGGGGTAGAGAATCCGTCGCGATGAATTCCGTGAATTTCTGACGCGACATTCGCGTAGGGTGTCCCCTTCATGCTCAGTCGTCAGAGAGCAGACATGTTGTCACATCCCGGAAAGCCAGCAAGAAGCTCTGGTGCTCTCTCGCGCGACGACGACGACGACGACGAGAAACTGGCGTCGACGTTTAAAGTCGGGAGCATGGTTATGGGCTCGTACATTTAGCGCCAGGCCAACGGTACGGCGGAGCCAAATGGAAATTAGTATAACAAGACTTTCTCCGGTCTCGGTCAAAGGGCGTCTCACGGTTAACGATAAAAAGCGTTTTATCGTTTTGCGTCGGTCCATGACGACGCGGGCCATCGGTCTCGTCACCGTTGCATTTAATTACATAGCGCCTCCTCACTCTCTCTCTCACTCACTCCCCTCTCCCCCCCTTCATTAGCGTAATTATTCTTTTTGCTCGTATTTTGCGAACCCTGGGCAATCGATCTACCGGGAGAATGGTTCCGTCTTCGTCTTACTTGCAGCGTCGCGACGCCTCCGAAGCGTCGATTTGCATCTTAAGGAGCTCCGCCACAATGACAGCTGGCGAGCTTCAGTTTTTATTTCGGCGAATTATGCGGAGATCCGTCGGGAAATTGTGGGAAAGTCTTGCTGTATTATTGGAGGTACTGTGCTCTCATTCTTTCAAATGATTTTTGATAGAATTTCTTTTGGAGGCGTGATTACGTTCCACGGGTATGTACACTTTAATTCCGGCGACAGGGTCGACTTTTTCATTAATGTAATCCGGTGTTTCTTGTAGTCAACATAAATTACTGATGGCGAAACCGTGGGTATTTTGAATAAGACTACGGTGCTGTCGGTCATCAAGCGAAATAGGAATTGTTTCATTCTGTAGAAATATTCGCGGCCCAGTCGTTAGATATTAGAACGTTTCAGCTGTCGGACGAAATCATGAAATTCGGATAAAATATTGTTGCTTTAAATTCAGCACGTTTCAATTAGCCTGGCTCTTGCAGACACTCGCGTAATCGCTTCGTAATCCACGCAGAAATAATATTATCAACGGCGGGATTGATTTTTGGATTTGATAACGCGCCGCATTCTCACGAACGATTTTCTTATCATCATTGTTTATCCCGGTATTTCCCGACACGCAAGGTTCCACGTATGCTCCTCTCGGGCTTTATCAAGCTTCGTTCACAATATATCTCGAGACCGAGAACAGACAACGAAATAATTTCGAGATTCTCCGAATAAAACGACGCCGCCTAGAAAACGGCTCGTCGTCCAGTGAAACTAATCAGTGACAATCGCGAATTCATACACTTTCGCAAGGTTCATTCATCCGAGTTCTCCGGGGTTCGAATAGTTTCCCGGTCGGTCGATTTCTTATTCCCGATCGGCGTCCATTTTCATCTCGAGCGCACTTTTCGCTCGACCGTGTTCTTCTTCCCTCTCTCTCTTCCCGATAACCATTACTTCCGCCTTGGTGAATCGCTTCTTTCTGGATCTCCGGGCGCGTCCATCGATCTCGAACAAAGTGGCTTCCGAGGACGAAACAGCGTATTATAGCTCCGCGGGTCGCGGGTGCTATCGGTTGTTTAATATACCCTGACGGGCGCGACTAAGATCCTTTCAGAACAGGACACCCCTAGGCAGAGGAAGTATCATAGAGCTAGATATGGAGGTAGACAGAACTAGAGGCAGCTACACAGAAAATATAGTCAGAGCTAGAAGGAGCAAATCAGAAAAAAGTAAACAGAGCTAGAGAGAGCTACAGTGGATGGGGAAAATTAGAACAAAGTTAGATAGTGCTAGAGGGAAGAAGCTAGAACAAGAGGGAGCTACACAGAAAATGATAGATAGAGGTAAACAGAGGAAGATAGACAGAACCAGAGGGAGGAAGCTGGAGCAAGATAGAGGGGAAGAAACAAAGACGAATACGGAGAAGTGTAGCAATAAATACGAGGAAAGTAGAGACTAGAGAGAGAGACGGACAGAAGGGGATGCGGTTGGTGGAAGTGAAAGGGGTAGCAGAGGAAGATGCTCCTTAGGGGCCAGGGGTCCTTCCCGCGATAAGCTCCTTAAAGGCATATCTTCTCGCCCTTATTACGGGCTAGGCCCGTGCTTCACGGATGAACGGTTGAAGTGGAGAGTCGACGACTGAGGTGCTCAATAAGAGGATCACCGTTCGGAGAGAGGTGTACCTACTGCAAAGAGTTTCGTTTTCTCGAGTACACGCGACAAGAGGCTTTCGCCTCTCTTCTCTTGCTTTAAACTCCGCTAGCTTAGCCAATGGAGGAGAAACAGCCTTCCCCGGATTGTTGCTACCAGAAACTAAACCTACCTACCTACCCACCTGTCTGGCAAGTAGCTTGTCACAACTTGCGGCTCTCTTCATCCCCCGGAGACCAACCCGACCAGAGTTTCTTCCTGGAAATTTATCAGGCTTCGAATGCTGCTGGAAAATGGATCTCTCTCTCTCTTTCCCCTACAGTCTCCGCTCGACTCCAAAATTATCAACCGAGGATGTTCCCGAGGTTTTTTGTTTCTCTGAAGTTTTTTCTCCGTTGAAAATAGTTGGAGGTTCCCTTTGGATTTTTCTGTGTTTCGTTGCAGCTTCTTTTTGGGTACTTTCCGCGGTCACCCCTGTGCAGGACAGCTGCTAAAAATGGTTGTTTTTCAAAGCATTAACAAGCCGACAGTGTGCGCAGGACCACGACCCAGCCTCGCGCAAATTATTCTCCGTGGACGCGAGTGAGTTGTACGCAGCGTGAATATTATATCATACCTAACTCCTCTGAACTTCCGCTAGTTGGTTATTACTCGGTGACTATGATTTTTCCGAAATGGATCCTCGGAATTATTAAAGGAATCTGTACTGAAAAGTCCCTTTGAATCGAGCGGCGATTCAACCCCGCGAGACCTGCGTCCCCCGGTGAAATTTATGTCTTGTTCGTGTAAATACAATCGAAATTATTTTAGTATATTTTATACTAGGGTTAACTAATATAGAGTTAACATTTAACTGGAGCATTTAATATTTGAAAGAATAAATATAAATTTTCCTGCGGATTTCCTACGGAACAGGACTGCGGTACCGTCGCTTAAAAAATCCAGTCAGGGATTCAACGATCGAACGCCACCGGTTTATTACAGCTTCGAGCACCACACTCTCCCCTTGTCCTCGATCATAATTTAATCAGACTTAATATAGTATTTAGCCACGGCTAATCTCTTTAGAATTCCGCGTCATTTGAATCCCGAATTATTCAAATGGCCGGGAATTACTTGTGCATCCGGGGGTATTCGGGGGCTGTGTGTAATGTTTGTGCAAACGGAATGTTTGCCCACTAAAACGTTCGGATAATATGAAATTCAGATTTAAACGCGTAATTCAAATCTCCCCCGAGGCGCGCTTATCTTCTTTGTGCCTAGTCATGTATATACACCCGTGTACAACTTCAAACAAACAATTCCGGCATCGCGCGAATATTATCTTTTTATTTGATCCGTGCTTCGTAAACAATCTCTTGGGAATTGATCCTACAATTCTTTGTAAAACGTGTTTATTTATTCTTTGACGATGATTATATGCCAAATTAATTCAATCAATCGAAGAACGACGAAAATAATTGAAGAAAGGAAAATAATAGTCCAAAGTTTGAGACGAACGAAACATTAAAACTATTAATTTAATATCTGCGTAATTATTTGCCCCGTTGAAAAATATGTTAACCCTCATACGCTCCTCAGATGTGGAGCAAACCTCCTAACCCCTTTCTACTTCACATTTCAAATCTTCGAATTATGCTTCAATTGCAGCGTGACATTTCAGAGAAATATATTTCTCAACACAGACAAAAATAAATCAATCGTTTTATAATATGTGAAAGAGGTAAATGGGTGAATTTTCACCCTAAGGAACGTATGAGGGTGAAACGAAGCCTGTAGATCTGGACAGGCTGCGTCTTTTATGTCGTATCACTTGTTTCCGTAATACAAAAGGTTTTCGGTAAAAATCGCGAGAAAATAAAACTTGACATTTTCTAAAACGAAATGTAAAAGGTAGGGAGGCGCGGAACGAAAAAATTTTGTTCGGTCAGTCGTAGTAGAATAAAGCTGGCACAAGTTGAAAATTGTGAAGCTGCCCGAGGTATAGTAATGTCGTGACAGTCTCGTGCTCCCCTGTATCGGTCTGTTCGGGTAGAATCATTCTTATCCGTGTATTCGTCGAGTTCTCCGAAAGTTCCCGGCTCGTTTTTCTTCTTCTGGCCGGTTACACGATCGATTGACTCTCGTTATTGGCTCTCCTCCGGTATAAAGTTCCTTTGATCGCCGGCAAAATGGATACGTAACGCGAGACCGGCATTCGAAAGTACCGACGGCAATTTATAGATTCGCCGTGTGGCGACGGCGGCTGAATTATATTTAGCATATCATCATTTGTTTCCATTCCCGTAAAGGGTAGCCCTGCGGAAAATATTTCAGCACAGCCAGGGAACGTCTCACCGAAATGCACTTAGCCCCCCCCCCCCCTCCGTGTACAGCTCGCGGGATTCATGTATCTCCTTTCCGGTTCGGACGATTTACAACTTGTCGGGAAACCTGAACACTGCTGAATCGATGGAACTGAAAGAACGTGTTATTACAATTCTCTTTCGATGCGAAATAATGCCGACACGCCAACGGAAACGATTTTCCAATCGATATTACTGAAATTAAAAGCCTGCGCTCTGTGCCTTCTTCTGTGCGACGCCAATCTTTTTAAATTCCCGATTTTCACCTGTCGATCGGCTAACGAGGAATTCCAATTCGGATCAAGGCTTTGGGAGCTAATCGTCGATTACCGCGGAGTTTTTGAAACTCAACAGCTGGGATGCTTTTGATGGTTTATGGTAGCTACGGAAGGATACACTGAAATCATTCTGCATACGTTTCCGGGAACCTATTTCTTTCGGATCGAATTTGATCTGGTGACTAGCAAATTAGAACAACGTGAACCTGAGTCTACTGCTTTGAGATCAACGTTGATCCTCTTATTGTTCTAAATAGTTGATCATTTGAATTAGGGACTAGAGAACTAGTATTTAAATGTATGTAAGCTACACGAAGATTAAATCATCCGATCAATAACTTAGCTACCCTGGCAGGCGATACTGATTCCATCAAAAAGTTTCTTCAACTAGAAATCTAGAATATAAACGTTTGTAAATAATTAATTAGTTATCGATCGTAATTTACCTTTAGGCTAGATAGCCTTACTGATGAGCCCTCTAGCGGGTCTAGGACGAAACACCTCCTTTCTTGTCCTCGTATTAAAACTTTTTAATATCTAACGTGGCTCTATAAAAATAGCTATTTGTTGTGTAGAAAAATGATCGAACCTTTGCGCCGAGAATAAAAATTCATAATATCCTAAAGATAGACGTTTGTAACTCTGGGTCCAAAGGGACCCAAGTCGTCCAATTCAAGGGTTAAATAATCGATTGAATGACAACCCCTAGCAGGGTTAGAAAACATAGACTTTCGAAACAGCAACTGAAGTTGTTCGAAATCATTCGATCAATAAAATGTCTACCCCGTCTACCCTAACGCTCGGCCAGGCGGTTAGGTCGAAAAGTTCGGCTCCGTGTCATCGTAACGTATCACCTGGCTGCGAATAAAGGGAGGGGAACGTATCCGAGGGGGTTTGCCGGGCTCCCTCTTGTCGCCAGAGAATCGTTGGTCTCCGAGAGGGAAAACTAGCTAGCTAGTCCCGAAACTGTTTCTGTGACAGTTGAACACGGTTGTTTCCCCCGTTGAATCCGCGTCGCGCATTCACTTGCATCGCACACCTCTACACACAGACACACGTACACAGAAACAGAGAGACATACGGACCTACCGCTGGTTGGCCTCTGAGTGTGTGTGTTTGTGTGTGTGTGTGCTTCACCGAGTGCAGGGGGTTAGAGATACACAAGAGAGAGGTCGGGGAGAGAACTCTACTCCCCGACCTTCTTTATCTTAGTTTCCCTGCTATTCTCTCCTACAAACTCTCTCTTTTTCTCATTCATTTTCTATCTATATATATATCTCTCTCTCTCTCTCATTTTGTCCCTTCCATTTTCGCGCCACAGAGCAGTTGCGCGCGGAGAAACACATAACGCGATGATCGATGTTGGTGTATGCGAATGTGTTGAACCTCGGAAGATCGTTGTCAAGGATCACGCGTCCCTTTCCCTCCTCGCACGCTAATCGACACTCGGCGAGCCTGCAGAACAGCTATTTCTCGATATTTTCCGCAAGCTTTTCCGTCGCGCCTATTCGGTCTCTTTCTTTCGGTTTTGTTTTCGAGACTGCGGATTCTCGCATTTGTGCGTGGCCGAAACACAAAACCGTAGAAAGACAATTGGGACTTATCAGTATCTGTGCATTAGTATTAACTACGTGTGTACGGATACCCAGAATTTTGTGTTCGGCACGAGCCGGAACTCGAAAATTAGTGATGCTCGGATACCCGAAAACTTCAGGTACCCGAAGTCGAAGTCAAGTTTGGATCAATATAAATTCTCCGGTTCCCGACTCGATCCGATTTCGACTTCGGTTATTGAAAATTTCCGGGCACCCAGGTATCAGGAATTTTCGGGTTTCGACCCGAACCCGAATTTCCGGGTACCCACCCCATACGAATTAGTATCAACCGATTGAAATGATCACAGGAAGAAAGAAATTTGTATTCGGTCCAAGCAGCCCGTAAGAATTTTCATTTTGCGCAAAGATCCGCAGTCTGTGTCCGCTACAACGTCGAAATAAACGATCGGTAGGTAGCTGTTTCGCAGGTATTCCACAGAAAAAAACACTGTTTACTCCTTGTTCACTTCCTCTCGCTCGCTGTCTCGCTCTCTCTCTGTTACAGTGTTGGCCAGTGGTGGTTCTCACTGAAGAGAGAGGGGGTTGTCCCAGACAAGGTCAGGCAGCAGCAGACTTCCAGCTGCCCCTGCTGGATGCCTCCGCCCTTGCAACCTTCCGAGCCCTTGGAATGCTCTCGTAGCAGAGGGATGGACGGGCGGTGGTGATCGGTGGTAGTGTGGTACTCTATGATCTATAGCGGTGTTTGGTGTTGGTGTCGGTGGTGTATTGGTGTCGGCGGTGATGATGGTGGTGGCGATGATGACGATCCGCGAGAGCCATCGGGAGGGCTATATGTTTGTCCGGATGCGACGGCCGCACGATTGTCGTTCGCAAACCGTGCAGCTGCCCCTCCATTGTGGCTAGCCGGTCAGCTACCGATGGCACCGCATAAGATCGCTGAACTGCCACCAGGCTGCCACGCTACCGCCTCTGTGTGTTCCCTGAACTGCAGCTCTCCTCGTTGGATACACGATCGTCTTGAACCCCCGGTTAGGCATTTTCGATCGTTCCTCGATTCAGTCGTTCTAACGTTTTGCTAGGGTCCTAGCAGATAGGGAACAGAGTGGGACTGATCCTAGTAGCCTCAGATGTGCGAAGTGAATATTCGAAGCTAGATTATATATTTTCTTTTAGCTGGAATATAGAAACTTTTGTCCCACTCTGTAGATTTTCCTCGATATTCTCGTAGAGCGTGATGAGACGAGTCCAACGAGTACCATGACCACACACCCTTTCGATCAGCCAATCTCTAGTTGTACCCATGCGAAAGATTTTGCCTAACTTAGTCCCCACCTTTCAAACAGGAATATCTTGAGACTGAAGGATCGGACCTTTACGCTCTACAAGAATGTCCAAGAGAGAAGCTAGCGCACCTGATCCAAATACCGATGAGAGTCCAAAACGAATAAGTGAAATTCAGAAACAGTGCGAATCAGAGGATTGCAGAGGGTTGTCTGTCCAGTGATTTTTTTGGAAATTCATTCGGAACTGCTAATTCTTTTAGATCCTCCACCCTCGACTCAGTTTCTTGTACAATGTTCGATCCCGTGGAACAACATTTGACGTGCACACTTGCGCTGTCCACGACCCACTTGAAGTCTAGAAAATGTATGAATTTGTCCGCAATATCAATGTGTACACGTGCCAAACGTGCGCGGTGCTCGATCTGTTATCCAGTCGAGTTCCATTGAGTATCCGCTTTGTAGTTTCTCGCATGGTTCTCCTGAAAGATTCAGCTCCCGAGAACAGCGGGAGTCCAGCCGATGGTTCTCGCGCTAGATATCGGCGCTGTCTCGATTTCAACGGCATCGCTCTTTCTATTTTCGTGTATGACTTACCCTGCTGACGTTCGCGGCGTATAAATACGTACGAAAGCATCGCGGAAAAGATGCTCGGTTGATCGCGATCACGTTCCTTGGGGAAGTGTAATTATAAAACGTAATCGTGGAGCGTACTTCCTCGGTGTCCCTTCAATCCTTATAGAACATCACGATGAACAGTTTACCAGAGACACAGGGGAATATTCACATTGTTTTCCTCTCTTGTAATACGAAAGTTCCACGATTCCGAGGGATCGCTCGTGTGCGAATTCGTTGAACAGATAGTCTCTGCGATGACCTCCGAAACTTGGAACGGTTCCGGACTGGTTATTCCGTGGGCGGTGGTCGGTTTCCTGCTTCCTCTGCCCCCCCCTCGTCAGTCTTTTCGAAAATGTTCTTCCCGATCGATCCGCGGTGGAACGCCCGTCCGCAAGGGTTACACGTGTACTTACAACGATAGGAAACTTGGACTCGATTTAGAAGGCACTTTTGTCTAGATCCTCCATGCGATTAAACGCTCTTATCGCTCCGATCAGCCCTACGCGGCGAAGATGGCTTGTAATCTTGGAGTCTCGCATGCGACGACCTGATTCTCCACCGACCGTCGGGAATTATAAGATGGATACATGGAAACTGGTCACGCAGACATTTTCAAGTACGAAAAATTTCTCGGATTTTTTTTCATTATCTTTTCGGTTGATTTTGCGTTTCAAGGCTCTACATTTGGAGAGTTTTGAACAAGTGCCCATCCAATTTTCAACCTCCATTCGCATCCGTCCAAGCGATATTGCTGCTTTGTATTCATTGGGATACCGATCGTTAAAGATTATGGCGGTCAAACAGACGGTTTTGGAATTTCTATGCAGACACTCGTTCAACCAAAGTTCCGACGGACATTGCTCTCTCTCTCCCTCTCTCTCTCCCTCTCTCTCTCTCTCTCTGGCTTATACACGGATTAAATTATATAGTCTAATTGCAGGAAAAAGTGCATTTCCTCGTAAATATCCTTTAGCTAAAAATTCTCGGGCTTCGAGGAGTTTGAGCCGAAAAATGATCAAGTTTAGGAATTCTCGAGCTTCAAACACAGAATGGTTCAAAGACCTCAAGCTTTCAGGACTTCAAGCTTAAAAAATTCTCGAGCTTCAAACAAAATGATTCAAAGACCTCAAGCTATCAGGACTTCAAGCTTAAATAATTCTCCGGTTTCAAAAATCTCAGGCTTCGAAAATTCTCGAGCTTCGAACATCTCAATCTTCAAAGACCGCAAAGCACAAGACATTCTCAAGCACATACTTGATGGAATACATTGTCCGGGGGAGGGTGGTGGGGGGCTGTCCATAGCGTTAGATGAAAGATTGTTCACGTGTAGCATTAGCCAGCTGCGCTTGGTGCGGGCACAATGCGATAGTCTGAAGGTGTCACTCACATTTTCGAGTTCCATTTGCTTGGAGCGTATCGGTGTCGAAGCACAATTAGTATCACGGCTCCGTATCGCGTGCAATGGCGTGGGACGTTGATTTATGTTGTTCGGTTTCTCGATGACGCGTTCAGTGTCTTCAGCCGGAAATGTCGATGGTTCATCTCGAACGGTGCCGGAAACACGAACCAATCTTGCTGAATAGCTCACGGAATAATCTTGTCCAGGGCACATCTACCAGTATATATTTACCTGCACGTTTCTTCAAGATGTCAATGTTGCTATTTCGATCGCTATAACCAGGTTCCAGTATATCGTGAATGAAACGCGTAAATGCGATCGGAATAGTGTCGTGTTTGGGCTGATTCTAATTAGGAAAAGCGTCACGAACGCATTGCCAAACGTTTCACGCGGAAACATCGAATAACAATTCAATTATGCAATAATAAATGTGTCTTTCTAATCATTCTGTAACCAATTGAAGCAACCATCAATACCAGATCACTGCGAACGACTTTTCCATCTAAGGGTCAATAGCAAAACTCCACTAACAACCTCCTAAAAGTCATACTAACTGCCATACTAAGTCAGTCTGCACAGGAAGGGTTGATGTTTACCAAAAATTACCAAATAATAAATAATTATCCTCCGCAGTTATTCTAACACAGAAAACCCCGTAAACAAACGCACACGTACGGAAGAGCGCACACGATCTCTACACACACAGCCAGGCGGACTGAAAAAATGTATTTAGTATTTAGCGATTAGACTTTTTCCTATGACTAGTATAAACGATGCTTAGGTGGTAAGCGACGAAGAAATATATATACATATATTTATATATATATTTATATATATATATATATATATTTATATATATATAGATTGTAATATTTTTGTATTGGACAGATTTGTGAAATAAACAATGATGATGCAATCGCAATTCCATGGAACCACGGGTGTGTATGTACATGTGTATATATATAGAACACACAAATATATGTTTTATCGTTTTCGCGGGAGCGCGCGGATTTTCGCTCGCTCGATACCGAGTTGCAACACCTCGGGAGAGAAGAGTTACTATACTATACAGTATAGTATACAGAGTCCAGCTCTCTATTTTTTCGGGGAAGGGGTTAGGTGGCTGGGGCTTTCTCTCTCTCTCTCTCTCTCTCTCTCTCTTCGTATTGGACAAAGAGAGAGAGAGAGAGAGAGACACACACACAAGAAAAAAAGAAAAAGAGAATAAAAAAAACAAAAAAAAGAAGAGGGGGATGTGCTGCTTCGTGGTCGATGCGCTTCGACGCGCCGCTGATGCACGAGTTGTTTTTTCGGGCCGTCGAACGTTTTTCCGGGGGAAAAGCCATGTTTTCTTTTGGAAAAAGAGAGGAGATTCTCGTTCACGGTGTTCTTCACTGCCGGAAGCTGCTTCTCCTTTTTTCCCAGGAGTTTTACTCAATCTCGTTCTCTTTGAAATCTGTGGATCGAGGCAATTGTTTGAAATGTGTATCCTCCTATGGTAATGAGTGGACTAAAATCGCAAACTTCGAAGGCCTGTAGTTTTTAAACAAATGAATGACCCCAAACGATTTCAGAAATGACTGCGGTATAGACGTAGAACTCGCAGAGTTGCAAAGACCGTGTACTTACCACCTTGGAAGATGCACATACGTATTATACAATTTTCCGATCGCATAGTATTTTTCTCTCGCTGTTAATGTCTTATCTAACCCATTATTTCCAAAACTCTTACTATCTCCATCTTGTTCTGTCTTTCTCCTTCTCTCTCTCTCGCTCTCTCTCTCCTTGTGCTGTTTTATGGGCCTCTCTCTTCCCTTGAATATTTGAGAATACATCTGGCTTTGTCGCTCACACGCGAGAGGAACACGCAAGTTAACACATCACCGGACGAGAAGAACCTAACAAATTTCACTGCGGTTCATTCCCAAACACTAACCCAAAGGCACGTTGAATTCTGTATATGCTTGGGTAATGGGTGATTTAGCCGGAGAAAGCGCACGAGCTTTTTCTTTGTGCAACATACGAGAGCTTTGTACATTTGTGGAATAAGGTTTACTCGCTCTCGCGGCTTCCTTTTCGGGGAAATTGATTTTCGCGCCAAGGCTCGCGCGCGAATCTCTGATTCGGCTTTGACGTTGTCCGGAGGTCTTCGAGATTTCAATTTGGATTTAGAAAGATACAGCTTGGAATTCTTATGGATCTGTTCCGAATTGTATGGAAACGTTGAGAGAAACATTAAGAGGTGCCGTTTCTAAATTTCGCGAAATGTTTCACTCGAGGAAAAAATTTTATAATTTAAAATAACACTTTCTAATAGAAGACTTTATACTTGAACAATTGGAAGTTTGAGTGTTCCGCAATTAAGTGCAGATTTTAAGAGACTTTGAGAGCAAAATTTGAAAGAGTAAGAGATGTATTAGAAACATTGAAATTATCTGAAGATTTCCGTTTAAGAAATTGTTTGCAGCTTTTGAGAGATGTTGAGAGAAAATTGGAAAGAGTAGGAGAGGTATTAAAAGCATTTAAATTATCTAAAAATTTCATTTGAAAAAAAGTGTGCATAACTGATCAGAGAGAAAATCGCAAGCTCCCGCGATCTCGTGATTGCCGAATTTTCGATTCGTAAGCGTTGAGCCGAATGACTTTTTTTATTTCGTTTTTTATATTCCGAAAAATTTGACGAGCAGGGACATAAAACGAAGGGGTTCGAAACGAGCCACCTTTCCTCAAAATCTATTACTTCCACTAGGAGACGCTCGAAACAGCTTTCCAGAAAGAACGAGAAAAAAATATACAAACCGTGGGATAAAAAGGTGTACGCGATCGAGCATGGTATATTCGATACGAGAAAGTTTCTCTGAAACGAAGTCCCGCACGGAAAACTGTTATTCCACATTCATTATTTATTTTTCCCTGCGAAGAATTCTCGTTTTGCCGTGAGCGCCACCGGTACTTATACATAAACGTGTAAAAGAGGTTTGCAGGAAACTTCGCTCTCTCTCTCTCTCAGCTTAAACTGTACTCCTGGCAGTCTGCTCCTCAGTACCTTTGAAGATTCCTCGAAATAAAAACGGACGGAGCTCCGCCGGAAATCAGATTTTATTGAAAATCGAACCGCCGGCTGCTGAACGTCAAAAGTTTTAACGTCTTTGAACTCCTATCTTTCTCTCTCTCTCTGCCCTTTCTCCCTTGGCCCTACTCCTTTACCCCCATCGATTGAGAAATTCAACGGAATGACCTTTCACCTTATAACGCGAAACGTCCAGACATATCACGCGAATATTTTTTTAATCTGGGTACGGTAATCGGGAACAGACGGTTGCGTGAATGCAGTTGATCGATATGTCGACTGGTTTGATCACGTGTAGATATTTCACATAGTATGCACTCAACACACAGACACGCGCGCGCACAGGTTCGAATATTGTTTATAGGGTGCGCGAAACGGCTCGAATTTTTCACACGCGAAACGCTCCTGAGAACTTGCTTTGTCATTCACGCTGGGATTGGTCGCTGGTGACGAATTTTTATGCAAACCGAATGTATTTCGTTATTCTCGAAACGTACGAATGATTTCTTGTGTTTCATAAAGTCACAGGTGCCAGGTGACATTTCGTACATCCATAGATTTCATAAATTACCTTTTTTTGGTCACTGAAAAGAGAACCCCTTTCAGCAATTCGGAACGAAGATCGTGAGAAATGGTCCTCCGCGAATCGGTTCGCCGTTAGTGTCGCTTGAAAAATCAGTGTCTTCAAGAAGTGATTAAAGTGCAATATCTAATTATTTCTTGCCTCATCATCGAGCCCGGAGACTCACAGAACCAATTTCATTATACCGTCCCGACGGGTCCATTTTCTCTTCCAACTTTCGTTGGAGACTGAAACTAATTTTTATAAACAATTCTGTGGACTGATTTCTTACAAAAAAAATTATTATCAACTAGATTAAAAACATGTGTTTTCTTTGTCTCGCGACTAACATGGAACAATTTCCATTTTGCATAAAAATCCACAACATTCGTATATTTTAATAAGAATGATTCGAACCGTTTCGATACCAGATATATACGCTGGATGTACATTACTTTTTCCCGACAGAATTCTACAGAGACTACACACGCACACACATACGCTTTGGGTACTATTAAAACGGAGTCTGATCATGCTTATTGAGCGCAAATCGAGGAAGCTTGAACCCCCATAGAAACGAGAATAAAAAGATCCTCGTTCCCGTTATCGACACCGGCACACGCACCTTGAACTACATGCATCCACGCAACACGAACCGTTTAAGTCTCTTTGAGAGAACATCGATCTATAGGATGATACTTCCTCCTTTATCCTCTATGTCTCTTTCTATTCAGCTTTCTCTCTCTCTCTCTCTCTCTCTCTCTCTCTATTTTCACCTGTCTTTCTTCTGCGCTGTTTCTCGTTCACTCTCTATCTCATTCTCGCAGGTTCGCTTCCGATATCTACGCGAGACGCCATTTTTACAGATCATAGAACACCTCGGATGAAGTCCCCTCTACCGATGGACACAAGTCTGATATCCGGCAGCTCAATATCCACGGAGCAGAAATTAATTCAGTGGGGGGCGAAATCACACTTCAAAATTTTCTGCAATTTCTGTTTTTGCTCTGGGTGAAAAGTCAAGTAATTTGCATTAATTTCCTATCGAAAGATAAAAGAGCCAGAGCCGCTAGATCGGTGGACAAGGTTACCCCCTTTCCTACAGTCTCAATCTGACGACTCTGAGCTAGACTTTGAGCTAGACACACTCCCTAGTTCTCACAAACGAGATATCAGAATGGAAATATCGCATACGGTGTCGAATGTGAAAATTGTCACGCAACATTTTGTGGAACACCTGTACACACAAATCCGGAACAGATTCGATCAGGTTTCGATGCAGTGATACACTTGATTCCATCGGTGCAGGCGTCGTTGACCCAATCGATGAATAAGTCCTCGCGCTCCGTGTGTAACCGCTAAGTAAAAGCTACTGTCGTTCATTCGAGGGTGTTTCGAGGCAAATATTTTCTCTCTCACTTTACCTGACACTCTCTCTTCTCTCTCTCTCTCTCTATCTCTTTCTCTCTCTTTTTCTAACTTTCTTTTCGCTGGTGGAGGAAGAACGTACTAAATGGAAACGAATGAGCGGCCATCATCGGTGCTCGGGTGGTCTGCAAGGTCTGGGGAATTCGACGCCACTGTTCTAAGTAGGATATTTAAACAACACGCTTGCAAAATCTCGATGGTCCAATTGGAAGATTCCTCTAGAATCGACGGAAGGAGGAATTAATATTTTGTTTCACAGTGTACATAATCTTAATTCTGTGTTTCCAACAAGCCGAGGAATCTCGAAGCAAAAGCTCCGTTTATAATTTTGTCAGACTTTCGTTTATGTTTTCCTCCGCTATACATTCACCCTCGACAACCCCGTGTATCGATCATGGTTGGTGAGCTCGCTTTTGCCTACGCACCGTAAAACTCCGTTAACAGTACTTACACATGTCGCATCGTCATGCATTCATCCGTTTTACTATTTTTCCGTTCTCTATTTTCCGTTGACTGCACTGGTTTGAAGTTTTTCCGACCCACCAAGAGACACGGCGTAAAAGTAAATGTGTGTTGCACTTGATCCCGATGTATAGAGTGTCCTCTATATATTACTGATAATATTATATACATATATAACATGGTATTTGTTGTTCCCACATGTCAATAATCTCCTTTGTAATATTTCTTTCATCCGGTTTACACCTCGCACCGCGAGAGAGGGCTTTGTTAACAATATTTTTGTGAATAACTCTACGTGTAACAGTGGTGTGTACGAATCATGCGGATGATATCGTGGAATAGACAATGTCCCGGCTATTATACTTATTACCGCTTGCACGATAACCCGGGGAATCGGATTCGTCTCCGAAGTAGATTGAAACCGTAATTTATTAAACGTAATGGAGTGTTCTCTAAGGAGGAGCAAACGAAATTCCGAGTAAATCGTGATAGATCGCCGGAGCCTGGGAAATGTACCGACGTTGACCAAGGAGAGGCTAATATTCTTTTTATCCCGTTCGTCGAGAGATAAATGCACGGGTTTGAACCTCCGCGGGAGATAACGAATCATTCGCTGCAACGACGATAATTACAATTAGACTCGGTCTAGTAAGTAGGATTTTTATGGAAAATACATGTCTCGAAAATTTTGTACTTTCTGGATAGGTTTACTGAGATCATTTCAAGCAACTTTTACCGTTGCGGAAATGATCCGCGAGGCTCCGTTACGGACTTATTCACGAAAAACGTTGACGTCGAGCTCAGTGGGACCCGTCGCGAAGGCGGAGTCAACGATCTTCGCGAGTAGTAACTCCTACACGAAGTCTCGCGGAATATTTTCGCAAAGAGAAAAATTGATTGAAACGACATTCGGGAAACCTTTTAGGGAAGTACATAATTTTTGGGACATCCTGTAGAGAAATAATCGATCTCGCAACACAGTTGTGGCTGATTATTGTAACGAACGTTCTCGCAGAAATAAATTCTCTGTAACGCAACGTTCGGACAGCATCGTTGCAGACGGATCCGACATAATTATGGCGTTCTGTAATTAATTCGAACCGTTAATCATTTCCGTAATTATCCGCGCCGGTCTCGCGTGCAACTTGTAACGCCATCGGAACAATCCTGAACACGATTTTGCACGTTGTTCGTCCATGTTAGCCATCTTCTTGGTCAGCGTACTGGGTCATCGGGTTCCTCTTCTCCTCTCTGAACCGTACCTTCTCGCGAAAAACACGTTCACAATCTAAATAATTTTGCACGATAATGAACTTCCGCGCTTCGTGTAATAAAATGGTGACCCTCGTGGACGAAGGAGGCTAGTTGTAGGTAGAGATCACTTGTAAATACGACACTGTTCTCAGACCCTGGCAACCATAATTCCCGATACAGTGGTCGGAACGGTGGAGGACAGGCTGTCGGTGAAGGCTGGAGTGTTAATAAACAAACCTATATAGCGAGAAAGGGAGAGAGAAAGATAGAGAGCGAGAGAGAGAGATACGAATGAAGAGAAAGAACGAAAGGAGGGAGAGAACGAGAGTATATGATGCAGGGAATAAAAAATAAAATATACAAAACAGAAAGAGAGAGATTGAGAGAGAGAGAGAGAGAGAGAGAGAGAGAGAGAGAGAGAGAGAGAGAAATCGAGCTTCTCGCGGTCGTGTCTGGGTTAGGGGAAAAAAACAAAAACAATTGGTCGTCGCGCGTTGTTGGCCAGGCAACAACCAGTTTGAAAGTGACTTGTCTTGTGTTGATGTTGCAGGTTCAAAAGCCTGGCACATGCGGCTGACCTTTGACCGGGTGCCAGGCGGCTGCAACCTTCACAGGTGCAAGCTGTGCGGCAAGGTCGTGACGCACATCAGGAACCACTACCACGTCCACTTCCCCGGCAGGTTTGAGTGTCCTCTCTGTCGTGCCACGTACACACGTAGCGACAACCTGCGCACGCACTTTAAATTCAAACACCCCGAGGCAAGAAAGATCGATCTAAACGATTTCATGACCGGCACCCTGGCGCTCTCCACGATGACTAACGATACCATGAACACGCTGTCCTAAAAACGCGCGAAAACAACACCGTCGTCACCGGCCTCTGTTTTTTTCTTTCGTTTGTATATATACAACTTATACATACTACCGTATACACCTAAATGTGTACATATGTACGATACCACACCTGTACGTATATATACATTTACCTATATATAAATATATATATACATATATATACATAGTGTATATGTATATACATATACATATATATACACACACTTACGTGTATACACACATACACTCGAACGTACACGAGTGTACACATATATAAATATATATGTATATATATATATATACAAATATGCATAAATATAAATACAAATTTGTATAAATATATACATATATATATATATATGCATATGATGTGTTGAGCATGTATGTGCATATGCGGGCGGTATGCGATATGTATGTGTGTATATATTCGGCCCGTAAGCAAGAAAACCGGAAAAAAATGGATAATATATTATATATATGTATACATATATATATACACACACAGTTGATGTATATATATATGTATGTGTATATAGTGCGCCATGTGCGGTGCAACTATATATGTATATGTATATATACATATATAGATATATATATATATATATGCGATATGGAGAAAAAAAATATAGGGGGGTAAGTTTCGATTCATACGGCCCTGGCCACGTGATGTGAAGGTCTTGGCTGTTTTCTTTCTTGAACACCAAATCTTTTATAGGTTTTACGCTTAAGGGATATCGACGAGATTCTCTCCTACGGTTTTATGGGGATTGGGGGGTGGGACGGGTGGAGGATGATAGGAACGTGTTCTTCACGATTCTCGAGACGATAGTAGTGTTACGATATAATAATATATGTAATGGTGATGATGATGATGATGAGAGAGATTGAGAGAGTGAGAGAGAGAGAGAGAGAAAGAGAGAAAGAGAGGAGAAAACGTTCTCGTTAATCGTGCGCCGGCTTCTGGGGACGAGCGAGATCCTATTTTTCTGTTTTTCATGATCTATCGTTAAATCTACAGATTATTCTATTTCTGTTTTTCCTTATTTTATGTTGTGACGTTTTTCGCGGGAGATTCGATAAATACGGAGTTCGATTTGTCTCTGTGACCGCGACTCGGAATTATTTCTTTTCGAACAGGTATATATCCTAATTGTTAAAGTGGCGCGTCAACTGTAACCAGAAATGTTCCTTCGATCGATCAAGTTCACGATGATTCTCACGCGAGCGCGGAGCCGCGACGAATCGAAGTTTGGCGCGGGTCGCTTTTCTCGGCTTGCACGCTCGCTGACACGCTCGCATCCCCCGGAGTCTCTTTACCCTAAGCTGGACCCCTCTCAGTTGTAATAGTGAAGTTCGTTCGGAGAGAATCATTTCTGTGCAGGAGTTGATTGGACCAAAAGGCACGTTACAATTGATGTAGATAGCTGCATGAATGGAAGTACGTATGGAGTACGTATATATATTGCAAGTACATATTATAGCTGACTATAAGGCACAAAGTGCCCATCCCAAGTCTTTCGGTTGGTATCAAGAAAAATAATCAATTTTATTCACGAAGTCGAATAATTGCCAGAAAAGTCGGGAACAAGTAAAATCATAGGCTTGTACTAGGGTAGCAAGTGTCATTCACTTAGTATCAAGTAAAATGATTATTTTATTCATCAAATTGGACAGCGTCTGTTTCCACGAAATTTTATAATACTTATTAAGAAGTATCTGTGAACGTGGAAGCGAGTAATTCACGAACAGCATTGAAATTTTTTGAAACGCCTCTTACCATTCGTCACTTTATCATTCTGCCACGATGTGTCCAATCTCGACACTTGTGCGCCGATTATTTTCTAAAATCATGGAAAAGGAGAGAGAAGGGTGGGTCCAGTTCTCGGGGTAGATCGCCCGCAAAACACCGTTTGACCGACGCGAAATACTAGCGAGGACGCCAAACGTGAGAAATTGGCGTCGCGGCACCGCGCCGTGTTCAAACATTGTCCAAAGACACCGGGCAGCTTTATTTTTTCCGTGGTGAAGCGCTGCGCCGATCGACGATATTATAACCGCGTATATCTAAGGAGCGTTTTAGCCGTGTTCGGAAGAGAGAGAGAGAGTTCGCGAATTATTCATTAAAGATGGGGGATTCTAATGCAATTACATGAGCTGCACTTTCATCTGCCTATGCAAGCAACATACACAAAAACACACGTACGCCCACAGACAAACTCCAGTGTATAGAAAACACAGAAAAAACTGCTTGTATAGACAGAAGGGAGTGTGTGTTAATTCAAAGTGGGAGCAAACGTGGTGCCAATTCCTCCCGTAGTTGCTGATCTGTTCCTCTCCTGGGACAGAGAGAGAGAGAGAGAGAGAGAGAGAGAGAGAGAGAGAGAGAGAGAGAGAGTGAGAGAGAGAGAATTACAATTAATGAATCGATTAGTTAATTAACAAAAAAAATATACCGCGGTGTTTTACTGAGAGAAAGGTAGAGAGAGAGAGTGCGTGTGTGTGAGAGAGTGTCTGGGAGTGAGAGAGAAGGAAAAGGAGGGTGCAAGTCGTGTATAGTTGTTGAAAGAGTTTATAGTTGGATATTTCATATTAACGTGTATAATTCGTGTGTGTTCGTCGGGGTACATTCTCGCTGGCAATAAACGTGTAATCGTGTGTAGGACTGCACCGATGGTTCGCGAGCGCGCGCGCGCGGTTCTCTCTCGGTTTTTAAATGCAAACTCGCGCACATTGTGTGGGTGGGTTCTAGGGGTTAGCGAATACCTAGACAGGTACACGCGCACACGATTAGGACACGAGAACAGTTGGGAACAGAGAATGAGAGAGATAGTGAACACGATATATATGATACCATAGAACACTTTTGCACACATGAGTACATGTGTACTACATACACACGGTGTGCGAATGGGGAAACACAGTTTTGTCGCCAACGGGTTGTACACACGATATTTATACCGGAAAACACGCGAACAACCCTCGCGTATTATTCCGCACGCAATATTTAATCGACTAACAACGAAAATCTTTTTTAGTCCTATGCATCGTTTCGAGAAGGTTTTTCCGTTTCTCCGTTTAGCTAGGTAGCATTGAAAAGAGGCGCGGCTGGCTGCTCGATCCTCGCTGTTCGAGGAACCGCGAGAGATAGGAAACTAACGTTATTTGTTACTCGCGACACCGAAAGTTTATCAGATATTTAACGGACACACTCACGCGACCGCGCGCACATACACACACAAACACACGAACAGTATGGGGACAACTAGCTGCGTCCACACCGAGGCGACCACGAACAAGTTTTCTGTCTGGCATGAAGTATTTTCATGTTATTGAATTTCCTTAATTTGATCGATGTGTGTAATTGACAGAATACCTCGTACAATACTTTCGATGGTTTATCAAAGTAAATACGTTCAAAACGAATATCCATTTCACCCCAATTTTGCAGCAATTCGGGCAGAAAGTTCACCCGAGAATATTTGAAACGTTAGAAGGATTTTCAACCACGATTTTAAAATATAATTTCAAAATAAATGTCTAATTCATTGCTTGATCGAATGCTTAATTTAGCGATTTCAAAATGTAATGCAACAAATATTTTCAAGTGCAAAGGGTTAACACTTCGACGACAGGACTCCCAATAATTGGCTTTCACGCAATAATTCCAGACAAAATTAAATTTCGTTATTGAATTAATGGTTCGCGAAGTTCCCGAATAAATTTGCAATAGACGTTGAAAAATTGTGGGAGGAAATATTGCTTCGGTGGAGACGCAGGTGACACAGTATAATTGATATGCAGCAGATTAATTAGTGGAAATCAGACGAGACATTCCACGATTCGGGACTTAAGCACTCACACACACGACAGACACACACACACAAACACGATTTTCTTTTTTTTGTTTTTTAATCGCTGTATTCTCGGATTGTTTTTGTAGTGGTATACATAATTCTATTATTATAATATTGATGAATATTATATATATTATATAATAATATATATATGTTATATGTTATATCGATACGTTTATGATAATCGTACCGTTTATAGTAATCGAGCATTGGTTGGATGATATAGTTAACGTTAAATAATTGCAATTTTTATTCAAGAGGGCTGGTTGCGATATTTTTCTCACCGCGCGTCATCGTTACACGGTTGATATTTTTCATTGGTTGGGGTTTTGCAAACTGTTTGTTCTTTTTCTTTTTTTCCTTTGTTTTTCTTTCCTTTTTGGTTCCACGTGCAACGGTTAATATATTTCTGTATATCGTGAATTTTGATATATGTATGTATATGAATCGCATGCACGGACACGTTTCACACTAGTTTACGAGGAATTTAGCGATAAAGGGTTACACGAGTCGATAAACCTCGAAGAATTTGCACGGCTGTGCTTCTCGGTTACGAATTCTCGCTTGGAAACTGTTCAAAATTTTTATGAAGCAAATATCGTATATTCGATTATTTTATTTTCAAGTCGCAGAAATAATGTTGCTTGCGAATTGAAGAATTTGATGAATTATCACATAATATAATCAACTAACACATAATATATAATTAACACATTGCAGGTCTTTATGCACTCATGGAAAACAGAAGTTATATGCCAAATTAAAATGCTCTACCTCAATTGCAGCAACTAGGAGTTACATAAGACCTGATTCTCTATCTCTTAACGCAATTATAATAGATTGGAGACAATGTGAAGCAATCGTCTTCAAAATTAGTAATTATTCTTACGGTTTTAAAGAATAGAATAGCAGAGTATTTTATCAATGAAATAGTTTGCAAAATCGTGGAATAAAATTCGCCGAGTAGCCATTTCGTGAATCTCCGAGCGACGACTTCGTGGCTGGAAAGTGCGAAGCCGTGCGAATATTTCCGGATCGGTTACACACAAGCACACTGACAAGCCTGAACACAGAGCCACGCGTGCAGAAGTTACACGCGAGGATCTATGGATCGTTGTGCACGCGTCACTCGCTGTGTTACAGTGTCGACGCGTGAAAAACCAAGAGAAGTCGGATCCGTTAGCTATTCAAAGAGCCAAACCGCTACATTGTGATCAACTGATATTACCGTCGATCTTCTTCTCTCTTTTGCGACAAAAAGGGGCACTTTGCATAGTTGAAGTTATATTTACAGAACACGCATATACCTATAATTTAATATTACTATTAACGATAATAATAATATATACATACGATAATAATAATAATAATAATATATACATAACCAGAATATTAATATATTACGCAGATGATTAAGTATATTAATTAATATATTGGATAATTTATTTTATTTTGTTTTACCGTTTTAATGATTTTATATATATGTTATTCACTGTTTATGTATTACCACGCAATACACTTATACACACGCAAACACTCACAGACACACACCAACAGTAACACAAGTATATATATATATATATTATATTGAAAGTAATGCTGTATACGTTTATTATTTATTAATGGGCGTGGAAGAATTGCTATGCAGGGCCTACCTTCGACCTTTTTGTTTCTTGTTGTCGACTTTTCTGTACTTTTGCACGTTCTTTACGTTGCAGCCTCTGCTCTCGCGTGGTTGCATTTTTATTCGCTGTTTCCTTTTCTATTCTCTATTTCTCCACGCGTGACAACAAACATACACATACAAACACAGAGCCGAGTAGTTTCACTTCGAAATTCTGTATTCGAAATCTGCCCACAAGCCGAAACGATTAACGTTGAAATTCTCGAACATAAAATCCCGCGCTGGTCTCGCAGAAAATTTCTCGCCCTCCATCTTGGAAGGATCGCAAACCGTCAACGTAGATCGCGATCGACTACTCAGACGCGCGTCTGATACGTCGGACAGGGTTATCTTCAGCCCGGTGAACGCTGGGATCCTCGAACACGATCCAGATTACGTTTTACCGCGGCAGATTTCGTGTTATATGGTTCGCGCAGGGGTGCGCTCGTAAGATAAAACGCCCCTGTAGAGGATGCAAGCGGATCCTGCGCTCTTTCACCAGCCATCAGCTTTTACAACGCTCGACTTAATTATTTCGAGCTTTATAGCCTGCTTAAAAGACGAACGCCGAGTTATACGGTCTACACAGGTTCGAATTTAAAAAGTTTATCGTTCCCGCGGCGAGGAAACCGCGCACTTTTAAAACGTTTCTTTCGTTTAATTATCCCGAATTTTCCCGCGATATTGCCTCCTCTTGGACGCCATCTTGATCCGGGATTAAGCCGCCAGGTCGCTGAAGAAAATTAAAAAGCAACGTCTCCGGAGTTCTTTAATTAACAGCGCCGCGAAATAATACACGGAATCGTTAGATATTTCGAAAGAAATTTTAACTTGAACTTGATTAGAATCGCTAGAACACAAGATGGTCGCCAGAGTTGTTTTTCTCAAAAGATTGCTGGTTGTTCGATTATGTCCAGGAGCGAAATTAATGTCGCTGTACGCGGCTCAGGAGAAAATCCTAATCGGACTCGTAGATTTTTATCATCTGGTCGGTATTAGTGAATTTGCATCGCTCGGAATATGCAGGATCGAAGCTCGAATCTCACCAAGGCCATTTTTAGCCTGAGCTATGACGCGAGCAACTTGGATTCAACTGGTTAATCTTCGTCTCGAGATTTCTTGCTCGGCTCTCGAGTGCTGGATTGGTCGGGTTTTTGCAGTTCATGGGAACTGTTCGCAGATGCCGGGTGGTGTACAATTTCGCTGCTCAGATCAAGGTGTTTAGTGCACTAAATTAACTTGTTTCTTGTTGTACGAACGCTATCGCAAGGCTTACACGATCGGAACAGAAAGAATCTTTCCTTGGAGTCAATCATCTCAAAGATTTCGAGATCGTCGATATTTCTTTGTACGATACCATGTATATCTTCTTCGATGCTGTTACAGAGCGCGAAGAGATGAGTCCAACGAGTACTATGACCGCACACTTTCGATCATTCCATCTCGAGATATTCTTACCTGAAAAATTAACCTAACTTAGACCCTATTTTTCAAATACCAGGAATACCTCGAGACTGAATGATCGTAACAGTATGATGTTTGTACTCGTTGGCATCGCCTCTTCGTGTTCTACAAGAATATCCAAGAAAAACCATAAGTTGTCACCAAACAAAATCTTCAAGTATCGTTACCAAATATCTGGATAGTTTTCTGGATATGATGTCCTGTAAATAAAGTATGATATCGTGTCAGGAGATTTACGACGGTCCTAGACAGCGCCCTGTGCATGTTTAACTTCACAATCAGAAACTGTGTAACTGTGCGGACTCCTTCGGGAGTAATCGAATAAAGCTGGTCACGGTGGCGAAGTTTACGGTAGCAGTGGTCTTGCCAATGGCCGGTCCGTCCGGTAATCTGATTAAATTTTGTTTGTCGGTACCCGACGAAAATTCGAGATCGAGAACTAGGATAATTAGGTACTTAACGCTCAGAGATGAAAATTTTCCACCGTCACTTTTCTCAAAACTATCTAAGCCGAAGGAAACACATCGTTCTCGACCTCAGCTGTTATGGGTGTGTCATCTTTAATCACCTCTGGTGTTATGGCTGTGCTCAAGGATAGCAAAGTAAGCTCAGGTGTTGCAGCCCTTTCGCGCATCCTCGGTAAACCCGGGGATGATGATCTAATCTTGTGAAAATGTTCCGTAACGATTGCAATAATTTCGAGAAAATAATTCATACTTTTCTGTCAATGTCTCTACTGTTTTAAATTTTATTCAAGCGGGATCACGATATCGTTTGAATTGTTGTAATAATTTCTTCTGGTATATTGCTTCTATTCCTCCACTCCAACGTAATACAGAGAGAGAGAGAGAGAGAGAGAGAGAGAGTGAGAGAGAGTAATGCGAATTTTATTCGCAATGTAGTCAAATGCCCAACATTCTTCTTAATCGTAGTCGTTAGAGGTAAGCTAATGAAATAAGTAGACTGCGGATCTTTATGCAAATTCGCGGTTCCAAGGACTAATGGACGGAAACAGGAATTACACGGAAGCTTCCCATTTTAATAAATATTAGCTGAAGAATATTAAGCGGCTAATTTTACAACAATTTCTCTCCCGGAACAAAGATACGCGCTCTGATATTAATTAAAACGTACACCTCGGGGATTCTACCTTAATATTCGATCATTCTCGCGACGGTGAACTTTTTAGTAGACTATCCATTTTTCCCGGGAAATGTTAACAAACAATTTCACTGTATTAACAGTTTGTTTTTTTTCTTCTTCTTCTTTTCGTCAGTCACTTCCAACTAAATTTCAACAACTCTCATTCAGAAATTTCATAATATGATAATGGATACGGATAAGATTAAATTTTTAAAACGCTACCTATGATTACTCGAAGTTTCATAACTCCCTTAGCAGACCCGAAGTTCGGATAAAATTTTAACAAGTGGAATACTTTAAACCTGCAGCGAAACTTTTTCAACCGTTCGGTTAAACATGAATTTTCATGGGGTTTTTAACGGGGTCGGAAAAGGCTGCAGAGAATATTTACACCGGGAAAATTTCGATCGGAGTGCACGAAATTAAAATCCTTTTAACGATGTATATTACTCCTTCGTTCGAGTACGTATCTCTGTAAAATTAGAACGGGTAGAAATTCAATTTTATCATCATAAAAAAATATAGTTGATTATTTTATATTTTTCGTGCATTTACTTATGTACGCATTTGGGTTTGTAGAACCCTTAACCTTCATACGCTCCTTAGAAATAGTTGCATAAAAGATTCTATGATACTTTCTCACCTATTTTCGCTTCACACTTCTTTTCTCTTCACTTATCACGTCACATTTTAGAGAAATACGTCTCACAACACAGATAAATAGGGGATCAATCATTTTATAGTATGTAGAAATAGTAAATGGGTGAATTTTCATCCTGTGGAACGTATGAGGGTTAAGAAAACAGAAGAATTGTCGTTCGAATTCAATCTATGTAGTTCCGCCTCCGATTACAAGGATTCGCACTAGCAAAATTCGGGGCGCGGCGGTAATTTAGCGTCTCGGAAAACTCGCGGAAAATTAATAACTCGGTCGCCGGCGCGTTCGGTCGGTAATGTAGATGAATGTTGCTAAATGGACGTGACCCATATATGCTCGAACATGCAGGAGCCTCGTGTCTGACCCGCTACAAGGATAGCGGAGATTCCCCTTGTCCTCATACGTAGCCGTCGATATACATGCACGCCGTCGTCTAAACTTTCCTCGCGACGTCGTGGCGCGTCGTATACAAAATTACACAGCCATTGCCGGGTTACAGTTACGTGCAATTACGAGGCAGTTTTACATGGAACTTTTGCCTTCCGTTACAAGACCCGTCGGGACCCGAGTATCACGAAATTCTCCTTTGATCAGCGGCAATCTACATCCGGATTTTTCACGAACCCTCTATTATAATTCCAAATGCAGCTTACCAGGAATTCAAGTATCAAACTTGTTATTTCACAATTATGTTACATTAACCCTCATATACTCCTCAGATGTCGTTCCATAAAAGGTCCTAGAACAATATTTCACCCCTTTCTACTTCACATTTCAAATCTACGAATTATGCTTCAATTATACCGTGACATTTCAAAGAAATATAAATATATTACCTTTTTAATATAAATATTAAAAAGGTAAACGGGTGAATTTTCATCCTGAGGAACGCATGAGGGTTAATTGCAATATGTTCTCGGATAAAGAAATTTATCGAATCAGTTTTCCATGGAAGCACCTTTACAATCTCAATAATTGTAAAATGAAAAATGTAAAATCGTTCGTTTCACCGGCAATGGTTGATTTAATGTTCAAAATCAAAGGTGTTTTTTTATTGGAGAATTAGCCAGCCATCGTAGGCCGTGATTCTTGTGGATCAGGATCGAAGAAATCTTTATGGAATAGGGAGGGCATCGATTTCCCGAGCGAACGCTCTTGTAGGTCTGGTTGAAGGATGATGGACGGTTCTCCGAGCAGAATGCAACGAGTTACACGGTACTCCAGGCCGGCTGGGTAAAACGGGATTATTACCAGCCATCTAGACAAGCACCGTCAACCAGCCTTTGCAGCTTACACGAGCGAAGGCAATCGTTCTGCGCCACGGCCCGTTGTTAGCCAGCCCCGCGCGCGCGATTCTGCGTTTTCTCTCCTGCTTTGCCAACGTTTGCCTTTTCACTGCGACGTCGACGACGGAGAGAGAAACGGAGAACGGAAAAACGGCGTGCATGGTTGACTTAGAAACGTAAATACCGGGCCGACGCGACGAGACTCGACGCTCAACGACACGGAAACCGCAACCGTCTGAACTGTTCAGGGACTCTGACTTGTTCGGGACTGACACACCGTCATCGATACAGCCCCCTCACAATCGTCATTCAAGCAGCCAATCGAACCGGCTAACACTCGACTGTCCCACGAGTACATTTTCCTACAATAATTAACACTAAACTTAGCAACCACCAAACTCGATTTAAAATGTTTCACCTTGTAGTATGCCTTACAAAAATTACGAAACTGCCTTTACTTGGTTCGTGTACGATTTTTATTACAAAGAACACCTTGTACATTTTCTTCGATGGTCTTGTAGTATGTGGAAAGACGAGTCCAACGAGTACCGTCACCGTAGACTTTTGATCATTCAATCTGGAGATAGTCTTTCAGTACAGGAATATCTCGAGAATGAATGATCGTAACGGTATGGTGTTTGTACTCGTTGGAACCATGTTTTCACGGTCCGCAAGAATATCCAAGAAAAACCATACGGTATCTGTTGACAAGTATTATAAAGTATTGTTCGTACTCCTAAGGAAAATAGATTCCACCAGAAGTCTTGAATGGTGGGAAATCGTTCGGCTGAGTTTGGAGAAACCGTTTCACTGGAGACGCGATAAAAATAAAATTCCGACTGGTTGCGGTTGACTTGTTTTTACGGGTTCGATGTAACGCAGGGGACAGCACGATGTTGAGAAACTTTTGTTTTCGATCCGGCGAGATTTTCGTTGAAATCGAGGGTCGCGCGGCCGCGAATAGCGGATCGGCGGCGTCTGGTTTTCGGACTCGGCGATTCGGACGATTAACCATCGACCGTACCGGCGACTTGTGCGTGGACAATCCCGGAAATTGGCAGCGTGCACTCGAGAACCGGACGAAAACTCGTCCAGACGTATTAGAGCAGCTCGGTGAGACTCGAAAAGGGGACGCGGCGACACGAGTCGAGAGTCGCGACCGTGTGTGCAACGTGTAAAGGATCGATACACGCCGAGACTAGCACCGCGAGGGGGAGGGGGAGGGGCTAATTATATATCGTGTCGATGCGATTCTTGTAATAAAACAGTGAACGCGGTGTCACGAATCCACCTGTCCGACCGCGAGTCGCGTTCCTCCGCCGACGACGTGATTATCTATTCCATTATTTGCCATCCGGAACCATTTTTAGGGGCGGACTCAGACCCTCCGCAGACCCTCGTGACACGCTGCGTTCGCTCTATCAAATATCCGCGATCAGGCTGCATTTTTAGGTGGCCGTTCCGCGTACTCTGAAATTCTCTCCTTCGCAAGCTTTACCCTTCGAAAACGTCACTGCACTCTATAGATAATTTGTCCGAGTCGCAGAAGCAGCAGGGATCGAATTAAAATCCATTCTATCCCTTTTAACAATTTCAAGAAGATTTTGTAATAATCATTCTAGTAAAAATAGAAGAATATTTCTTCGCTGCCGATTTACAATTTATTCGGGAGTCGATTAGATGGACTGAAGACCATTTTGCGTTTCGATACCTATAGCTGATCGTCGGATATTAAAATGGTTGAGTAAACATTCGTTACCGATTTAATAATGTAGCCGTTCCGTTCCTCGCGGTGCACGATATTTCGCAACTAAATGATCAAGCCGTTTCAATATAAAAAGATTATTCAAATATATAAGTCGAGAAAAATGCTTTATCGGGAAAATTTCGACGGGAAAATATTAAACAGAGGGGGATAATTGGCTCCGGCATGTTGATATTTCGCTGTTCCGTGTTTACTATCCAAATTCAATATATTCCGTCTGCTAAAATTAAACAGGATCGGCAGAAAATTTATTGATCGCCAAACGTAATCTTTCAACATTATTGGGCGCCGGCTAGAAGGGTATTATTTTTGTTATAATTTGTTTGCCCAACATTTTTCATGTATATTTGTTTATCGGTGTTGACGCGATTCGATTATTCCGTGGGAAAACACCTCGCGTATTTCGCCGGTAATCGGAACATATTTGAAAGACTGTTTTCAGTTCCACAATTAGAACGCGATCTTTAGTTGGTCCAACAGTTTGATTTTCAAAGGGAACGTGGCAGGAGTTAGTGACATTGGCCGCTCTCATCTTCGGCGATAGGGGTGGTTATCCATAAAGGATTCCCCAATTAAAAAAAAAAAGGAGTTAGTGATAATTAGATCGCGGATTTGACGTATTAAGAACTTATTTTGCATAATCCGCAGTCTAGTAATAGTAACGATTGTTCAAATGTTTCGCTATCTATTATTTAGTTTTCTAGATATATCCAGCGTGTTTGAGTCTAAATATTGTCGAAGTTTTTTCCCAGCCGGAAACTCACGATTACACAAATATAAAGGCATTTCGCACGCGTCAATCCAACACGCAATTAAATTCGCCATTCATACGCTGACTGCCAGTCAAGCTTGATAAAATTACCGCGCAGTATCAAATCTCCTTCTCAGCGAAATGAAAACCGCACGGCAAACTTCATTACAGGACCCGTTCCTTTAATCCTCTTAAATTTCACGGACTTCAATCAGCATAATTTATCAAATTTAATCACCGATCCCAGACAAAATGTTATCTTTCGGCTGACACGGAACGCAGCATCCGACCCACACGAACACAAAACTGTTTCTTCGTGTCATCAAACTGTGTTTCATGAATTGCTAAAATTTACGTACCCAATCCATTCGACAATCAATTAAAAGGAAAATATTTTGGACATCATCGTTCAACCAAATAGAATGTTATTACAACATGTTCAATTTTCAAGTTTTTCCTACAACTTTGAAGTTCATCCTCCCAATTTTACTACAAACGCATAATGATCCGCAGTCTACTCACGAGACAATGAGGGTAGTGGTCGGCGCTTAAATGATTTCAAAGTTATGCTCCCGGAATAAGGGGAGAAGTTACGTCTCGCTCACCGCTGTGCAACATCCCAGAAGAGTGTCAGAAGTCGTAGACATTTTTCCCCTGTCCTCCTCTTCTCCTACTATTGCACGTTATTCCCCGCAGTCCTTTCATCCCCGACCACCGTTTACTTTCTACTCGGTTTTTCCCCCGCATGCATTTATCTCGCCCCTCTGCGAACCTCGTTTCCATGCAGCTCGCGAGAAGAGCGATCGCGAGCCGACAGAAAATTGTCCGCAACCCGTGACAAACTTCCACGGAAAACCAACATTGTGCTTGGACTCCCGTGGATTTCAGACTACCTGAAAAATACGAGAAACTTCGTGAAAGAAATTTTTTTACACGACACCCTGTATATTATCTCTGATGGTCTTGTAGAGCGTGGAAAGACGAGTCCAACAAGTACCACCGTACGCTTTCGATCATTCAATCCCGAGATATTCCAGTTTGAATGATTTCACCTAACTTAGATCCACCTTCCATTCAGGAATATCTCGAGATTGAATGAACGTAACAGTATAGTGTTTGTACTCGTTGGAATCGTCTATCCACGCTTTGGAAGAATGACCAAGAAAAACCATATAGCATTACTAAACAAAATCTTGAAGTATTGTTAATAAACTACTTGGAACGATCTTTCCAATATAGAATTGTCCTGCACAGTTTTCTGGATTTCTTGAGAGGAGGATAGGATTGCGACATCGTCACCTTCCATCATCCAATAAGCTCGCGAAGATTGCGAATAGAAACAGAGCCCGACTTCAGCGACCTCCTGGCATTTGTTGGTTGAATTAACGGGCTCGATCGATAGTGTTCATAGTTCGGTAATAAACCCATTACGGCCGAGTTTATCAGCTAAAAAATGTCTAACGAGCAGCAGGGGGAAGTACGTCGTTTCACGCTCGTATTTGAGACACACATATACATACACATAGAGAGAGAGAGGACGCAAATATTTCCGGAGGTATTCGCGTGAATCGACGTATAGGGGCTCTCGTTGCGCCGTCAGTATTCGATCGGAATGCGAATCACTCGAGGCGCGTCGCGTATTTCGAGCCGACGGGACGAAAAATGAGAGAGAGAGAGAGGGGTGGGTAGAAGGGGAAGGGTAAATGATGTGAGAGTACACCCTGCGCGAGCTTCTCGACGGATACCTCTGATCTGTGATGATCATCTGCCAGAGAGGATCTGAGAGGCATCGATCTATCGACCTCTGAAGGGCTGCACTTTGTCTGCATGCGATCAAATCAACTTTCCAGAGGACTTAAGTTGCGTCTACACTGAATCCTAGTCAGAATGTTCCAATGAAAATTAATTCCAACGGAAGATCCCGTTCCGATGCCAGTGATTTTTCTTTGTTCATGCGACGTCCTATAATTCTCTTTAATCTCGTGTAGCACGAAATGACGAATCCAACGAGTACCATGACCATACACTTTCGATCATTCGATCTCAAGATATTCTTCTCTGAAAGATTTGGCCTAACTTAGACCCCGCCTTTCACTCAGGAAGATCTCGAGATTGAATAATCGTTGCAGTATGATGTTTGTACTTGATGGAATTGTCTTTTCACACTCCACAGTATTATCCAACAAAGAACCATAAGCTATCAGAAAACAAACTTCCAAAGAAAATGAATTCCAGCAGAAGTTCCTGATCCCATGCACTGTGAAATGTCATTGGCATCGATCTCGGGTCCCGATCGATCAGTTTCACCGCGAATTAATTCGGTCAGGTGATTTCCGAAGTTCGTATACTCTTCTGACATCGTCCAAGTATCCCGGAAGTTCGCCGTTCCTCTTGTAACTTACACCGCGTCAGGACCTCCTGTAGACCTAGCCGATCCTCCTAACCAACTTACAGTCTAATCCCGTGAGCTACGGTCCACATCGATCATAATTTAACCGCAATCCAGACAACCTGATCCCGTTTCTCGACACAGAGAAGAGCCCCGATTCCGGTCATTGAATCGTCTCGTTGCTCCGGTGGCTGGCTGGCTGGCTGGCGTCTTTCAGCTCCTCGCACTGTGAAAAACCGATTCACTGATCTCCCGCCTGGTTTTTGCAAACATATCGCGCGCAAGCTGTGCGCAGTGTTCCGCAGTTGTCCCGGCGAACCCCGGGATCCTCGAGAGTGCAGAAACGCTGGCGGTTTTTGTCCCCGCGGGGGAGTTCGAGGTTTAATTTTGTAATGGGCTTTCACCTTAATAAATACAAGCTCTCGGTTGAAAACCCGTTTTCTTAAACGACGGCGCCCGCGCGTCCCGTCAAACGTGTTCTTCGTCATCTTCTGGGGGGGGGGGGGGGGGGGGGTGGAAAGGAAAAAGCTCCGATCTACGGAAACAGAGAAAGAGAGAGGAGGTGAAATGTGTCGGCCGGTTAGGTTCGTTCACTTTCGTTCAACCCTTTTGCTCTTTCTTGGTAGCCGGTTGTTGATCTGTAAGAGGGAGACAGAGAAAAAAAAGAAGCGCCGGCTAATAATGTTTCAAAGAGACGCCACTCGCTGGAAAGTTCATTCGTTCGAATGCGTTTCAACGGAGGGAAGGAGAGTTTTCTGCGACGACTTCCGGCTCTCGCGAGAAATCGTTTCTTCGCGATGGAAGCAACCGCCGCCTTTTTACGGCGACGTTACTATGATTCTTGGCGTTCGTCGACCAAAAGTATCCGACCGGACGCGAGATACGGCGGACGAAAAACAGTGGACGAGAATCGCACGAATCCGCTGGTACCACTTTTCGGCTGTGAGGGTTTTAATAGTATTTTTCCGAACAATATGATTTCTTTTATTGTATTCTGTCACTTTTCATTCGAGCTTCTCGTAGACCGTCGAAAGACGAATCCAACGAGTACCATGACCGTATGGTTTTGGTCATTCGATCTCGAGATATTCGTGTCTGCGTGACAAGAACCTTATCTGCACGTCGCAACTTGGACAAGTGCCAAATAATTTATGCGAACAAGTGAAATCCTCGGCTCGCAGAAACTCCCACACGTACACGGCACACAAGAACGAGAACCCACAGAGAAATTCACAAAATGAAGTGACCTACACTGACGTGTGTGAACGCACGTTTAGTATCCGGTCGCCTGGCTGTTATATCGAAACGTTTTCTTAATTAAACGGAAATCTCTACTATGTACTACTATTACTATGACTACACTACTACTATTACTGCTACCGCTACTACAATTACTCCTATTACTATTACTACCACTATTGCTACTATTACTACTACTATTACTACTACTACTACTACTACTACTACTACTACTATTACTACCACTACTACTACTACTACTACTATTACTACCACTACTACTATTACTACTACTACTACGATATAGGTATTTATATATTTACAGTTGCGTGGTGTGGAGTGGAACATTGTGATATAATAGATTGGTGCTAACACCTTATTGAAATTGAAAATGAATTTAATGGACTCGATGAAAGAAAACGTGTGAGAGAGAGAGAGAGCGAGTTAGAGTTAGAGAGAATGAGCGAGAGAGAGCGAGAGAGATGAGAACAAGAAACGAGATAACATGAATCGTGCAATATTGCGATAGTAAAGAAATGCGGGTCGCGGACGCTGTCGCTCGGCGGGTATAAAGTTAAGTTTTCGTGGTGTTACGACCGGTTATGAAGCACAAAACGAGCGTAAAAAAATGGAAACAAAGAAACGTAGAAAGAAAAGAAGGAAGAGAGAAGAGAGGGAGGGATAAGGAAGATAATAATAAAAAAGAAAAAACGAATCACGTTTCCGTTCACTTTTCCGAGTCGCCGCGTTCGCTCATCGGCCGAACGATTTCACACGATGTCCGAGCTATTTCTATTAAGTATAGGAACGGGCGAGCGTCTTTGAAATCGAGGACTCTTTGTCTCCCCTTAGATTCTTCTTCCCTGTTTAAGATCTTTCTCCCCTTTTCAACCCCTTCGTCCTCGTACTTCCTCCTCAGAAATCCCCTTCCTTCCCCCCTCCAACACACCCCCTCTTTGTTACGTAGTCGCGTGACGAGGCTTCGTTCATTTTTGTTAAAGGTCCTTATCGATTTGCCAAGGGTTCGTGTGCCGAGTCGTTTAGAAAGGCGTTCGGGAAAATCAGAAGATTCGAGCCGCGATTAAATTAATTGCTCTTAAATAGTGCCCGGGGGCAGTGGGGGTGGGATGGATTTGAATTTCAAATACGCGCAAAAGTTCATAGAAATTGGTCATCGCTATTACCAAAGGGAATCTCGCGGATTCCGAGGAGTTGACGAAGCTCTCTCCGAATGGTTGCACCGGGGATTTCTAATCTTTACGGCTCGATCTTTGTTACCGTGATTAGGACATCCGTCGAATTTGCCTGTAGGATTTATACGAAATTAATGTAATATTTATTGCTTGATTGTTGTTACTCTATTTCGAAGGTACTGGGTTCCAAATTGCCATAAAATCGAACCACGATGCAGTTTCTACGAAATTTTTATATTTCTTCCACTGGGATGATTTCCGATTCAAGCGACCTTTCTCCTTCGCGAAAATGTTCTGCGTGGCTTCGTTACGGAGTTACCAACGAGAAACGTTGGACCGGGGACGGGGGCCACCTTGGCCACACCCTGATCGCTCAACGTTTTTCGCGAATAACTCCGTAACGAAGCCACGTAGAACATTTCCGCAACGGGAAAAGTTGCTTGAGGAACTCTTACAAGGAAGTGCGACGATATTCCTGTACGAATTTGTTAACCGCAACGTTTCTTGTCGTGGATTTTAGCGGACGAGGACTTTTTCCAATGGTCCGGCAACGAAAGTGGTACATGTTTATCGGTTTACAGTTGTTAGCATAATTCGTAGATGTGATGTACTTATCGAAGAGTCTTTCAGCGCCGCGTGAAGGAAGGGGTTTCGTTGTAAGGGGCGGGGGGAGGGGAGGGGAGTTGTGCTATTTCGTTGACGTTATATAGGTCTGTAGATTGAATATTTTCGTAGCGCGCGGTTCAAGACTCTCGAAACTTCGGCGAGAAAGAACCTGGAAAAACGTTCTCGCCGCGCCGCGGTACAATTGAAACAAGTTCGAGGCGGAAGCGGGATGCTGCGAAGTTTTTTCTTAGGATGGAGGCTCCGTTTATAAGAACGAATTTCCCCGAAGTGATTCTTTAACGCTCTCGTCGTTACATTCTCCTTCCGTTTTTCTTAATTAATACGCGAGTATTCGTCGAAGAGATGAACGAAATTATGAAGGAGAACCGTCGGAATGATCTGTTACTAAAAAGGAGAGTGGGCTCGTAGACTTTCGACAATTACGAGACCATCACCCGGGGTAGATAATTTAACCTTTCAACTTCACCGACAATTTCGTAATTGTTTGATCAAATTAGGGACCAATGTCGTTTCTTATCCGTCAATGTATCTGTCGTCGCAGAGCATTCTTTGTCGTTCGTCCGGAGCAATTGTTGTTCTTCGAGCCACACGGTCCCCGCCATCGGTCAGTCCGCTCTTCCCCTACTTCCGGCGGTTGTGACACATCGTGGGGGAACGCGGGCGAAACGTGGAGGAAAAGATATTTGTAGACTTTGTCGGGATGGTTAATTGCAAAATGTCTAACAACGAGCCTCGTTGATTTCTCGCGATTATTATATTCGTCTGTGATCGATCTTTAATTAGTGAAATGTATAGGCGTACAATATATAAACGTCAACTTTCTTTGACTATGCTAAGGAAATTTGTTCGAAATATCCAGCAGTTACCGTTGGACATGATTGCAGAAATTTATGCGAGACATTAAAGAATTAAACCTTTGCGATTTTAGCGTGCATTTATTAGAAAAATTCTATCATGTTCGTAGTTATTAATATGTTCACGAACATAAATAATAAACGAATAGTTCGGTTTTCTACCATTTTTTACGATTTTAGTTTGACATTTCTGCAATCGTCGAACTGCAAAGAAAATGGTGAGGGGTGCTAGGTGAATGAAGGTCCTGAGAGGACGGTCGAGAAGAGATCGATGATCCAGAACCGAGAATCGGCTTCTTAGATCGCGGGATTACTGTGGTGTCATACCTCGTGGTCTTCGTCGGGGAATATGGACGAGGATAGAAAACGAGAGAAAGCGAAAGGGAGAAAGTAAGAGAGAGAGTGAGAGAGAGAGTAAACTGCAAAGTAGAGAGGGAGAGAATGAGTCGAGAGATGCGACGAGAAAGAAAAGAAACTATGGCTGTGCAAGTGAACATTATGAGTGTAGTTACATAGGTGTAGGTGTTACCTAGGGACTAGGCTTAGCTGATCATAGGAATAAGGAGCACGATATAGGCGAATTTTTCTTTTCACCGAGATTTTTTCGTTCGTCAAGCGACACCGTCCGCCGTCTCTGACCCGCCGCTGTACATTAACCGAACGCTAAAAAAACTAAACAACAACAACAAACAAACAACAAGAGGAAGAAGAAGATGAGAAAAAAATAATGAAAGAAGTACTATTATTAATATCTCTTTATATATTAATATATACAAGAAGTACGGAATACAATTACGGATATATATGTATATACACGACACACACTTGGTATATGTATATATCTATCCTTCGTATATGAGCATACGTATAATAAATATAAATATATAAATAAAAGGTATATATATACATACACATACACATATATATATATATATATATACATTTTGTTATTTTTCTCGGGGGATAAAATATAAATGAACGAGTAAAAGCATGAAAAAAAGAAACCACTGTAATAATTGTAAATCGAGCACACACAATGCTGCTGCTGCTGTGTGTGTCACAAACTACTGAGCGTGTTCTACTCTTCGTTCGACGAAAGAAAAATATGGGAAAACTAGGGGGCGTTTATGGTTTAGAGTTCGAGAGTGAGAGTGATGAGAATGATCTTGGGACGTGTAAATAAGGGGGGAGGGGGGTGGCGAAATGGAAGGAAAGGTGAGCAGACAAAGAAAGAAAGTGGAGTAGGGATGGGAGGGGCGGGGTGAAGAAAAGTGTAAATCTTTAAACGTTGCATTTTACGTGAGAATGAGAGGGAGAGAAAGTAGATGCGTGTCAGAAGGGAATCAAATGGAATGTCCTTCCATCCTCCAAACCCCGGCACCCCCATCCCCTGTTCGATCAGGTGCAAAAGAGCAAGAGAACCGGCTGATTTCAGTTCCGTTTTCCACTTTTATTACCGTCCAACGGAATTCCGATATGTGTCTCGCTTCTATCTCTCCCTTTTCTTCCATTCCTTCGGTTCGTTATTATACTAACCAAGGGGATGTGCGCGAACCCGAAAGATGTAGGGTCGGGAAATTCATCGAGACGAGTCGCGTCGGGCTCTCGGAAATTTTGAAATTCTTGAAATTATCGGGATTAGAAGAAGATTAGGGATGTGCGAGAATGAAAAAATTTTCAGGAACTCGTCTGAACACTTTCGGGTTCTCGCGCACCTCCGTATTACTACTGAAGAAAAGAAAAGCGACGACGGCCGATCGAGTCGGTGCTCGTCGAGTCTTTCGTCCGACGAATCGTCCGCCGCTCCGACGGAAACGGATCCGACAGAAATCGCGCGCGAGACAGCGCGACGCAACACATACGCGACGAGTGAACACGTCGACGATTTTCTGTCGTTCGTTTCTCGTCGGAATCCGTCGAGCACCGACGTCGATCGACGTCGACGTCGACGGGCAGCGGTTCCGCTATAGTTTCCCCCCGTTATCGGGACGAATTATAGTATATTGTACATGATGACGCAAGCAAACAGAAAAGAGAAATGAACACTTATCCGGAAAATGGTTCTCCTTTTTCGGAAAACGATCGAATTAAGAATTATTGAAACGTACAATATAGGGGCGCACTTTAAAAAAGCAAAACCTTTGGAACTAATTAATTGATTAAATATTAATTGATAATTCTCGTCGGAGATGAACAAGAATTTTTGCGAATGATATATATTATATATATATATTTAGAGAGAGAGAGAGAGAGAGCGAGAGAGCGAAAGAGAGAGAGAGAGACAGTGAAGCGCAAAAAAAACCGTTTTGACCATGCAGGTACAAGGACTAACGATTCTACATAGGGCGTATATCGATTTTATTACGAGGAAATTATTCTTACTACTTCTTATTGTTACTACGATTATATTCTTATTCTTATGGTTATTCTCTAACATGCAAGTGTTACGTTACGATTGCAATTATTATATACACCTTTAATTATAGTGTAGATACGAAAAAAAACTATTACGGATGACGGAGGATACAGAGAAAAATGAAACAAACAAAAAACAAAAGGATAAAAAAACAAAATATAATGGAGAATTAATCACATGTGCATTTAATGTATTTCATACTAATTTTTTGATTAAACATAATTGTGTGTTAACCGAGCCGTCTATCTTTCTTTTTTTCTTCTGATTCCAGATCATTCTCGTGATCCCTCGACGTGCACACTGATATTTACAGTTTTGTCGTCGATCGAATAATAATAAATTTGTTGAACGACCAACTGGACTGTGTTCTCGGGAAATTACTTTTCTGCGGGAAAGGTTCAGTCGGCGCGGATTTTTTCGGGGATCTTCTGGACCGCGGATTTTTCCAATTATTTATTTAATTATTTAATTTTATTTTTCTAATTTGTACAGACAACTTTTATGTTGGATGATAGTCCGCTGTCCAGTGATATTTGTTAACACGATGACGTTTAACTAAATTTAGAAATGTAACATCGCAAATAAATTAAATTATGTTTGCGTTTATAACACACAGACATATATTAAAGAAAGCGAATGAAATTCCGCTGGGAATTGGAACTTCTGTAACTTTTATTTTCATAACTGTTTAGGTGCTGCAAATCAGTCAACGTGTTAAATTTTCATTAAAGATCCACGCTGATTTTGTTTGCTATGGTCAAATGTAATTTTTAACGGTTAAAAATGACTCTCCTTCGGAGCTCTACAGGGGTGTTAAGAGCGAGACAATCAGTTCAGCTTTGTCACGTGTCTGTTTAAGGGAAACAATGGAATTTTGACAACGTGTTTCATCTCATCGAAGCATTCCCGTTTCAGATCCCCGAGTTGATTGTCAATTCCAGATTGTGCGTTGCCGATACTCTTCCGTTAACCTGCCGATACTTCCGGCTGTTGTCGCCGCATCCGACGGTCAGACGTATCGCTGACAGGAAAACGAAAATCACTGTATGTTCGAATGTCCAATAACCCGTCTTCTTCACAGTCCGTCGTGTTATTGTTGTTTCTGGCCGTGTTCTTACTCGAGTTTCCACAAAAAATCGAAATCGTAGGTCGTTCGAACAATCTTACAATTTTTAATTTTCCTTTGGATTATTAATTAATTCCCTGTTATACAAACACTGTATACACATCATCCACTGCAACAAAGATCACCAGAGGAATTATGCTACGATTGCTATCAACCGTCTTCGAGGAACACGTCATCAAGCAGGAGATTATTCAAGTCCAACAGCTCCAATCTTTCTCCAACTAGCAGCAAACATCTGACTCTCGAAGCTGTTGATCAAGCAGGATATTATCCAAGTCCAACAGCTTCGATTACCAATCTTCTCTAGCTAGCAGCAGGCATCTAACCCTCGAAGCTGTTGATCAAGCAGGAGATGATCCAAGTCCAACAGCTTCGAGTATCATCCTTTTCCAGCTAGCAGCAAGCATGTGATCCTCCACACTGTTGATCAAGCAAGAGATGATCCAAGTCCAACAGCTTCAGTCATCATCCTTCTCCAGCTAGCAGCAAGTAACTGATCCTCCAAGCTGTAGATCTGATCTGGATCGACTGGTCGCAGAACCAAGTGATCAGGCTCGTCTAGGACCCTGAAGAAAAGACTTCCTCATCTAAGAAGAAACCTAGTAAACAATTCCTCCACTTTTTAATGTGCCTAAAGGTTCTGGACGACATCAGCTAAAGACTTGCCCATGTCCAAGGATGTAGGGGCTGGCCCTAACAGTATACTTCCCGTTTGTATGCAACTCACACACAGGCACACACACACACAGACACATAGAAAGAGAGAGAGAGAGAGATTACCTGGTCGGAGGAAGAAAAATATCTAGGGTATGAGGGAACAAAAGCTAGGTAGGGTCCTTAGAGCACTTGGGTTGAGTAGCGTGGTCTGGAATATACTTCGGTGCTTTCACCAGTGGATTCACCTCTACCTAGGGGTGGCCTGCTCGAAACAGGTCATCCGGATGCTTTTTCGTTGGGCTGATTTTATCCAGGAATATATTAGCTTGCAAATTGTTCCGACGTTCTATGTACCATGCCGCGCGCCACCGCGATGCACTGTGAAGCTCCTCTGGCTATTGTTCATGTACCTGCCTCCTGTTCATTTCCGCTTTGTAGAAATTAAAGGGCGCATTAAGAAGAAATCGTCCTACGCACTGCTCCTCTTGGTCGGTCTAGAAATTGGCCAGTCTCTCTTGATTAGAACGATGCCTGTCGCGCACTGTTTCGTTGCTGAACAATCACATATCTGAAATTCTAATCGTCGCATTTGCCGTTTCGTGCTTTCCTTACCCCCTCCCCCTTGCCCTACGATTTACTGATTGCCGTGTTGTTTGTATCAAATCTTGTAATCGCATTCTAAACCACCTTCCGATGAGCTAGAGACTTGAAACTTTAAACTCTGAAGTAATACTCTGAAGTAAACACTAAAAAATAGAATATAAAAAAGCTTTTTATTAACCACGCTTATATTGAAATCCACTAAGAAGGAGAATAATTTTCTTAGATATTAGTGACTATAAATAAAAGCGTAGAGCTCCAGCGAAGATTAATATAGTTTAGCGCTCCACGCTTTTATTTATAGTGACTAATATTCAAAAACCAATAATTTTATCCTTTTTAGCGGATTTTAATATAAATGTGGTTTTAAAAAAGATTTAATATATTTTTTTGCAGATCATAATCTCCTAAAACAGGAGGAAACTTGTATCCATCGTATGCCTGTATGTTCCCCAATGAAGCTGTACATTAACAAAAATCGAAATAGAATTTGATTTCGGTGACAGGAAATTATTGACATATATTTTTATTGGAATCTGCTCAGAATCAGACATCACGAGTCAGACACGATGTTGTAAGGCAAGGGGTTTATCGACAATTTCAATTAGCACCATTGTGAAGTCAGATATATCGTGCACTTTCTCCCAGCAAACATAGGGACAAATCGCGGAGTAGTTATGGTCGTGAAATACGGAAACCAAACGGCACAGAGTGGAGGAAGCTCTCGGAGCTCTTATGGCGACGCAGGCATAAGGACCCTTCCGCGGAACTCCTTCCCTCTTTACGCGCCCTATTACGGTTTCAGGGCTCATGCGAACAGGGCCTCTGTAATAAAACAGAGGATTCCATGGTATTTTACAACTGCCTTTTGTAAACTTTTCATTGTGTTCTGTCGTTCTCTCGATCGTCGAGATAAATAGTAATTGGCTGCGACGTGCATGTAACGGGTACATGATTCAAGTCGCGTTACATTGTACAGTCGATCACGAAAGGCACACTTTATTCCATACGATAGGACTTTATTCTTTATTAGATAAACGATATGCAGAGAGTACGAGTGCCCTGATCTTTTCGTGTCGATTAATTCGTCGATTAGGGCACATTTGGTTGTAACGTTCGGTTAGAAAATTAATTCACGGCTTATCAACGGTTTATCTGAATGTTCCAAGTCGATTGCAGGAATGGTCAAATAAAACTCGCCCTTCCAACAATTTGAACGCGTCGATGGTAACTGCAAAATTGATTACACACCTCCAGAAATATTTCTAAGCACAATTCCGAAAGTATTGCTTGCAGACGAGCCTTAATTCACGTTTCATGCTGAGAAATGTCCGGGTCGGGGTGGACCCGGCCGTTGGAGGGCACTCCGGAAATTTGCAATCGTTGCGGACCACGTGGCCTTACACGCACACGCGCACGCCGTCGCGATATAAACGCTGGAAAATTGCTCAGAGCAAATGAAAATAAAAAAAAAAGAAAACATCGCGGAGAAAATAAGAAAAAAAGAAAAAAGAATTATATAGACCCAGAAATAGAGAGATGGTTACGCGGTGTGCCGACGGCGGGTACGCGTTTGTTGTCGCGGCTTTGCTGACCCTGTGGTTTCTGTTGTTGCAGAGCTGAAAAATTGGCGGATATCGCAAATATTTGAGAGACAGAGTAACAGCGACGAGAGGAGGCGGTGCTCGTTGTGCGGTAAGGTCGTGACGAACGTGCGCAATCACTATTACGTGCATTTCCCGGGCAAGTACGCCTGCCGGCTGTGTCCCGCGGTTTACACGCGCAGCGACACCCTGCTGGTGCACACGCGTACCAAGCACGCGCACGCGCAATAGCACGCGTGATCGCTGTCGCGGATCTAGCGAGGCGGATCCCTTCGGATCGATCATCTCGCAGCGATATAGAGCGTCACAGAGCCCTTCGGTCCGCGTCGACCCGAACCGACCCGCGACCATTATAGCGAGGGATGAGCATGAACCGGATATGGTTCGCGGTTTCGCGAATGGGGCCACTGTTTTCCCTCGGACGGCTCGATTCCACCACGATTCGACCCTCGATTTTCACCTCTTTTTTATGCTGTGGCGGTCCAAACATCTTTTTAGATGGAGCCACTGGACTGAAACCAACTTAGGTCACACGAGAGAGAGAGAGAGAGAGAGATTCCACCATTTCTCTTTCTGAACCTTCTACTTTCTAAGCCGAAGGATATTTAAGGGAGTGCCAGTATTTACCCTCCAAGGGCGGGGCAACACCCTTGATTCATCCTTCTTGTTTCCTCTATTTGTAACAATATGAAAAAATTATGTACGGAACAGTTGCACTGTTATAGAGGGGAAACATTCTGGTAGTATTGATTACATTTTTCAGAAATTAGGCGTTACTGAGAGCGGAAGAGAGGGAGTGTTGTAATATGGATTTGAAAATCTGACGGGTTGATCTGATAGTTTTCGAGATATCGCCGAAATAATTTCGAATCTTTTTCAACACTTTATTAAAGACTCGAAGGGAGTGAAATGGCTGTTGCGAATCTCGATGAATAAATCGCGCTTCGAGGGCTCTTGGCAGGCGTGAAAGAACGCGGGAGGAAGAGAACGAAGACAAAGGGCGTTGTAAGAGGAAACCGGAAGGGTCATCTAACACAATGGAGGCCTTAAACGCAGGAGGGACATTCGACGTTACGACGGACGATTTGTTTGATCGAGCCGAATTGGTAGGGAACCCGCGCGACGATAATACGGATTTCGAGATGAAAGACACCCCTCTGGTGGTTAGAACGGGAGGTTATGTTTCATTGATTTTCCATCTTACACAGTTAAGCATTTTTCTTCGTGCCCATTTCCCTGTTCGGTACAGTTCTCCCGTTCCCTGTGCCCAGGAAATTATTTTTCAAGGATCCCGAGAATGATTCACGCGGAAATCACGTGGATCTTTTTTTCTTTTTTTTATTATTTAATGTCGCTTTTTTGAATTTTTACGTGAGAATTATTTCGCGACGGGACCTACAGTATAGAATAAAGGTGGGTTCCGAACCACCTTGGGCACCACGACATCCGCAGTCGCGTGCTCTACCCACTGAGCCACTGCGCGCCCTCACGTGGATCTTATTGCGCCGATCAATTTTTCGAAACGTTACATTGTGGAAATCGCTGTCTTTACTCAGCCTGTATATATTGTGATGTTGCCTGTATTTTCTGGTAAATCAACAAGCATTCATTTATTACAATCCAGCCGATGAAATAATTCATAAATAAAATTCATAAATGTCTCCTTTATAGACTGCATATTTTTTACCATAATTCTACACGTCTACAATCTAATTTCTTTTTCCTCAAATATTAATAAGAGACGGTGTACTACTTCGCATGAACATTTAACATGGTTGTTTTACAAGGTTCCAAAAATTATTTGTAGATTGTTTAAACATAATTAACAACAGTTTTGGACTGTAAATTGGACGTCCCGCAAGGTATTAATCCTGGACAGCGTTCCATTTGACTTTCCGCCACGGCGATGCTTGCCTGACACCGTAATCGTGCTGGAAAATTTCATGACCACACTTAAACGTTTTACGCGGTCTTAAAGTTCGGCGAATTCCTAGCAGCGCACAGATTCTCATCTTCTTTCATCCTGCACCGTCTGCTAACGAAATTTGTCGAGATCGTGCCAGTTCGTGTTTCACCACTGCGAAATTCTACCCCTCTAAACATGCTGAAACATTTATTTTCCTAACTCAGAAAAATTGGAAACGAACTGGAAAAGAATAAGAAAGACTTTTCTATGCGCGAACGACGATCGACTACGAACAACCACCCTCCCTCTTCTTCCTCTTCCTTTTCGGCCACCGTGGATCTTCGCCTGCTTCGTTAATGGTAACGACCGTGTGATTCGGCTGTGTAAATATTGGCTCCTCCGCTTTCCACGTTTCACCTTCTTCTGGTCGTTTTGCGAACAAATCGTTTCTGCATCCGACGTAGAAGACCGTTCAATGCCTACAGCACCCTCAAAAAACTTGCACACAGACGGAAATGACGTCACAGTTTCGTTTCGCGATCAACTTTTGCACACGTTTACTCCTCTACACTTTTGATTCACCGTCGAACTTCTCGTACAACATTTTCCGCGACCCCCTTCCCTCCATCCCCTGTACTCCTAATATTGGAAACGGTTCGTGCCAATTCTTTTGTTGTCATTTTTAATTTTTCTAATTCCCATTTATAATGAGACAGTTTGATCTAGTCATGTCGATCATAGATTTTGTTGTTTTTTTTCAATTCTGCAGGCATCGCTTCATTATCGATAATAAATTAGACTCTGAATTTAACGACGTTCGTAACGCAGATGAGCACGTGCAATTTTAAACAATGAAAACCTTAAAAGATTCAAATATTATTAATATAATATATTTCACTACATACAAATTGTTAATGAAGGATGTCAATTTATATTCTGCTCCTTCGTCTTGTACCTGATGTACAAACTTTTTATATTGCATAAACATCCGGAGTCTATTAATAATATATGAAGATTTATATTGGGCTGCGTGTGTTCTATAATTGTGAACTCGAATATCAAATTTGATATGTGAACGAAATGGAAATTATGCTCCGGCATTGTAAACATTTTCGCGTAGTTTTGCTTGAATATTTTGCCAGCCGTATATACCGTTGTTCAACCACCGATTCCGCTCGTAAATCTTCGGCCATTATCATCGTTTCCATTACGGTCGTTTAAAAGTAGCATTACTCGTTTGAAATCCAGAGTTGCGAGAATGGTCGCGCGTGTTTCGTGCGGATTTAAAAAGTGCAGAGTGTCCGCCGCTGCGAATGCTGTCCACATAAATATTGCAAACGACTGGCCAAATTTCTAATGGGTCGGAAAAGTCCAATGGAGATCCGGTTGTTTCAACAAAATTCAAAAAAAGAGACGCTTTACATTCTCTGCAGTATTATCGCATGCAATGGATTATTAAAAAAAATATTAAGGAACACTTGTAAATTGTTTCACTGAGTAATTTCGAGGTTTTAATTAATATAAAACGGCGTTAATTGTAATTTGATTGTAATAAATATTCTAATTTTCTCAAATTCGAGAACCAAAATTGCAATTATTTTGAAAACAGTGGCCCTTCCGTGAAAAATCGTGCTCCGGCCCCAAAGACGGCCAAAAAGTTCGTTAATATAATTACTATCGTTGTTTTTTTTATCACTCGTACCTCCAAAACCCGCTAATCGATGAAATTACCGGGGTCCCGTTCTTCGACAATTTATTTCAATGATAATCGATAAGAATCTATCTATTAAGCGGATTTATAACATTGTTCACGAAAGTCATAGAGAGAGATAGAGAGACTCTTATTGTAAATTTTCTATATGTGCACACGTGTAAATATGTATATGGAAATGTGATTATACAATAAACAACTTCCATTGAGGAACATGAAACGAGTTCGAACTTTCGTTTCCAAAGTTAGAAACTATTATGAGCTCTTGTTAGCACAGCAAAGTGAAGGATGGCCCAGCGGAGCGGGGGCGGCTTATACTGTGTGTAGATCGTGTTTTACACAATATACAGTGTATATAGACGTGTTAATTTTCGTGAGCTCTCTGGGGACTTCGGTGGGAAGACGAGACGGAACTTAAAATCACACAGGGCGCTTCCATTTTTGTCTAGAATGTCGCAGTGGCAAACACACTAATTCTATATATCTGACTCTCTCAATTTTTAGAGTTTCTAATCCGTTTAGACATCTCTATTTCTTGATTTCCATAATTTCAGACATCCCCTATTTTTGGAGCTCCCATTTTCGAGAGCTCTCAAGTTCTACAGCCCCCTATTTTCAGTACACCAAATTTATAATGCTCCCAATTTCGAGAACTCTCAATTTCTACAACTCCAAATTTCTAATGTTCCCAATTTCTATAACTTCCAATTTCGAGAACTCTCAATTTCCGCAGCCCCCAATTTTGAGAACTCTAAATTTCTAAAACTCCCAATTGTTAGACTCCTCAATTTTGAGAGTTCCTAATTTTGAGAGCTCTCAATTCTGGAACTTCTCAATATTTAGAGCTCCCAAATTTACAGATCTCTCAATTTTCTAATCTAACCAACCACGGTGCCTCCCGAAACTTATTCTCCGTTAAAAACACAGGCTCCTAATCTTGATCCGCAGATCTTAAAACCGTCAAGTTATGTATCGCGCCTCGCGAATTCCTCAAACCGGGAAATTTCGTCCCCGGTGTGTAGCACGAGAATGTTAGGCGAGCGACGGCGGCGGCTCTCTGAGTGATCAGTCTCAAATAGGATTACTCTAGGCGCAGTGCTCGATAGATGGTGTGTAAACTTCTCTGTACACGATGTCGATAACCAGCCGGCATAACCGTGACGGCATAGTTGTGTTCTCCTCGGCGCGACGGTGTGCTGGATTATCAGAGAAGCAACGGAGAGAACACGCTACCCTCGCTCTCCCTCTTTCTCTATGCTGGAGAGTGAAATATTCACTCGTGATCAGGTGCCCGCGATACTCTGCATACTGTCGAAGAGTTCTCGTTAAGAGGCGTTCGCGGTTTACTCGTGGCAAACTTGGATTTTTGCACAAACCCCTACCTGGTGAGATTAATCCCATTGCTAGGGGTCTTAACGTTTATCCACAAGCTCCAGAGAGCGCCATGGAATCTTATCGCTCAGGAGCTGTCGGAAAATCAATCTTCTGTGCCGGTTACAATCTCATAAACAATGGGTTAGTCTTATACGAATTTCTTCATTGTCTGCAAGCTTTTAAAGGTTTGGGCGGTCGATGTCAAATTGTTTTTCTATGGTCAATACTCAAATGAAATGATTTTGACGATCCAGATTTTGCAGGACTGAAGTAATAGAGATCTTTTCCTCATTGATCATTTTTCTGCAAGCTTTTAAAGGTTTGGGTGGTCGATGTGAAATTGTTTTCCTATGGACAACATTCAAATGAAATGATTTTGACGATCCAGATTTTGCAGGAATGAAGTAATAGAGATCTTAGCCTCGTTGATCATTGGTCTGCAAGCTTTTAAAGGTTTGGGCGGTCGATGTGAAATTGTTTTTCTGTGAACAATGTTCGAACGAAATAATTCAAATTTTACAGGACTGACGTGATAGAGATCTCTTCCTGATAATAATCAGGACGATAATGACAACGGAGTTACGAGCCTATAGAAGACGAACATCCTCTTTCAGAAGGTAGATCCACTCGAGGAGAGTCTTAGCAACTATGCCCCATTGTTGCGGCAGTTCGATAGATAAACTCGTGCGAAACTTGAACAGTGTATCGTAAACTGCCGGCCACATGCGGCTGAAACAAATGCCATTGGCTTTCGTATTTCAAGGTATATCAATGTGCGAAACCTCATTATAAAGACGCGCTAACCAGCTGGGGCCTCTACACGCGGAATGACTATGGTCTTACCGCGAGAAAACGACCGCCATTAACCATTGTAATTTCGCACTTATTTTTTAAATAATCTCGATTCACAGATTCAAGAGCCTTCTCATTCTAACAAATAATTATGTATGATTATAGGACTTTTATTTTCCAGGTGCTTAATCCCATGTTTGAATACTCCTCGAAAGTTGTTTTACGGAGTTCACACCACAGGTATCAGGTGAAATAAAACCAATTCTTCGAATAATATATAATTCTTATATATTATTCTAGGGTCTAAATATCTAATCTTTTAAAAGGGTTAAGAGATCGAAATAAATAGACTGCGGGGATCCCCGGGCATACTAAAGTCAGTGCCAATTGTACGAACCAGAAATTAAACGGGAACCCACTTCCTACGTATCCGAATGATTAAAAAAGAATTTTAAAAAAACAAATTCGTCCAGTCCTCTCACAAGTTTCGTACCCGATCTCATATTTATTGTAAACGCGTAAACCCCGCAGTCTGTTGCTGAAGAATGGTATCACCGTAAGGTAGTTCGGGGTGGGGTGGCGTTTATTATGAAAAAGCGTTCGTGCGATCGCGTCCGAGAGAAAAGGCGAGGTTTGCGGTAGAGACAAGTAAGTATCGATGAATCGACCGGTCGGTCGGAAGGGTACAAACGCTCTCTCGGTGGCCCACGAGAAATTCACTGACATAATACCATCAGAGGATCGATCCTTAAGGGTTCTCGGTCGATCGATCGTTGGCTAACGCAATCATAACTTCGCCCGCGACCTCGGTAGAAGGATTAGAGGCAGAGCGCGCGGGGGCGAAGTTCGTTCGCAAGTAATCCTCCCCCCCGATAATATCGGCAAACGTTCGAGTATTTTTCTCGCTGGTTGCGTCCACGTCGTCCTCGGAAAAACCGTGAGTATCCTGGAAGCTCGTTTCTCTGCGAGACGACGCTTCTCTGTGTGACCGAAACAAAAAAAAAGAGAAAGGAAAAATGTGAGAGAATGAGAGGAGAGAAGAGGGATGAGTCTTGCTCGCGTGAATCAAGTTTGAGAGTCTCTTTATTTGTCGCTTCGAAACGCACACCTGCCTGTTTTCCACAAAAGAACCACCGGTCACATCCTCTCTTCCGCCTCCGGAAGCATTGATTCCCCATCCCTCAACTCTGGAACAGAATCAGAGAAACAGTTTCAACAGATCCTTATCACGAGCCGCACACGTTATCAGCGTTTGTGTCTCTTGTTTGAACTGTTACGATTATGAGGATGAGGGATGACACCGTTCAAACAACACGAGTGATCGCTCAAGTGGGTATCGATTACTTCTGATCGACGACACAGGAAGAACTTTGGGTCTCCCTGAGGGATACTTATTGAAATTATTCTGGAAAGTTTTTGTGAGACGGGGGAACGTTTTATTAACCTTCATACGCTCCTCAGAAATAGCTGCATAAAAGATTCCATGACGCTTTTACACCCATTTTTGCTTCACACTTCAAACTAATAAACTTTACTTCATTTATCATATACGTCTCACAACACAGATAAAGAGGGACCAATCATTTTATAGAATGTAAAAATAGTAAATGGGTGAATTTTCATCCTGAGGAACGTACGAGGGCTAACTAGCGCGGTAAACATTTTTGGAGCCTCCAATTTTTATAGTTTACGGATTCGAATACTTGTTAAAATAATTACTGGCAATTCACGAGAGAGGGGTCAAATGAATGAACTACCCCCAGTACAAAATTTCGAAGGTCCAGTTCCAGCTGGAAATTATAGAACTGTTAACAGCCAAAAGTTATCTCAGTCAAAATCCCAAGCAACTCTGAAAGTGCGCCACAGAAAAGTTCATACGAAGAGGACAATGCCTCTACGAGACCCCTGTGCGAGATATTAAAAAAAGCTGAAAAAAATATATTTTTACACTGTCCGGAGTGCAGATAACAAAGTTTCCGATTACGACCCCGTTGAGGGACCACTGGTACGGGTTGTGCGACTCTGTAACCATCATTTCCCGAAGAGCAAACGCTGAAAACACGTGATCCATAACAAAATTAAGTGAATAGCATAGAATCTGACCGTTTTTGGGGAAATTATGGAGGTCTCCTTTTCCTGCAGCATAGTCCAGATCCAATGAATGTTCCCAATGAGGATAAATGCCCGACTCAGGTCCTTTTTCCAACGTATGGCTGAGAAGCATGGTGTATCGCATGAAGGGGATTTCGCAATTTGCAGGTACGTCGCTGAGTGTGCCGGAGGTCCCGCGTTATCACGAGATGTTTGCCATATCGCCTGGTCCTTCGGCGCTCTGGAGATGCCGTGTCTGCGGCAAACAGGTGACCAACCGTTGGCACCACCACCACACACACAAACCTGTGAGGTCTCGCTGCCCCTATTGCCCGGCCACGTACAGCAGGGGCGACACCCTGCGCACGCACATACGCACCAAGCACCAGTTGGGGGCGGTGATTGCTCCGCGAAGGAAGCAGCGGCCACCGCCACTTCCGTCGCCCCGTCTCTTCGATGACAGGCCCAGTGCGCCTTTCTTCGGATTCGGGATGCTCTTACCTAGCCCAGAACCTCATTAGCGGCCATCTGCTCGTTGATCAGCTTCTGGGACTCCTGCAAGCCGGACCACGCCTCCACGTCCTCCATTTTCATACTTATCCCGGTGGACTTCGCTATCGAAGAAGAACCCTGATCTACTAAACTTCGGGAACACTCACGTGACACTTATCCGAAGAAGAACCTCCTCCAAGTCCCGCTATCTCCAGTTTTATTGATTTCTCACAATTATTCGGGTGGACGTTGCTATCGAAGAAGATCCTGATCTGTTAGGCTGATCAAGTCGGCTTTGGGGACGCCCACGCGACACTTATCCAAAGGAGAACGTCCTCCAGGTACCGCTATCTTCAATTTTATCGATTTTGCACATTTATTCGGGTGTACGTCGTCATTAAGGAAAAACCCTGATCTATTAAGCTGATCAGGTCGGCTTTGGAGACGTTCACGTTACACTTAGCCAAAGAAGAACGTTCTCCAAGCAGTGAAGCTTGTGAGGAACTATTGGAGGGAAAATAGTGGGGGACTATTATTAGCGGGAACGTCTAGCAGAGTCCATTACCGCCGTTACGACACGAGGCGCGAAAAAAAGAGCGGGCTGCGAGATTCATTTTTCAAAATTAAATCATAATAAATTTTGCAAAATTAGCGGGGCGGCCAAGGCGCCCGATCTTCGTACTTGACTGAGGCTAGAATCGTCGCGCATGCGGGAGAAAAGCGCCCCGTATCTCATCACTGTTTCCAAGTTCAGCAATCGTCCTCTTCTAAATTTTGTTGCTTTCCGGTACTTATTTCTGATGGGTTGCGTCCCCCAGCTGATGATCAGCTCTCATCTTCGACTGGGGACACCCTCGCGACACTTATTCAAACGTTCTCCTTCATTTCTCTCCGAGCAGCCTTCGGTCACTTATTCCTGATGGGTGGACGGGTCTTGAGGTGACGGAATTCCAATGACCTCCAGGAACAGATCTTCAACTTTGTTCAAACGACGCTCTAGTATTTTACGATAAGTGGTGTTGCTGTTATAATTGATAAGTCTCATTGTATTATATAGTGTTCTAAAGCTGGAGAAAAAGGCAGCAGTTTTCTTCTTAGAATATGCGATTCTGTGATATACGTATGTAGTAGACGGGAGAGGCTAGTAACGTTACATTTTAACGAACATCGAAGTGAATATCGATCGTCGTGAGAATCTGTTCCGACATTGACCAACGTTATCTATTCTTTTATTTATCTGTTTGATCTCTTATATATACCTTCTTTATTAACCCTTTGTCGATAAGAATACCGACGAGAAAACAACGACACTGTTCAAGACACAATATCGCTAAAAAGAAAAAAGAAATAGTGACCTTGGAAATAAACGTTCATCTTCAAAGGGTTAACAATTCTCTGTTGGCCGATAGTTCATCAAGCTTGTGTGTTCACGTCATGTGATTAAATTTTCCAAGTCGGCCATCAGCGAGGAAGCTTACGGTTCCGCTTTTTGAGAGAGACTTCCGCGCTTCAAGGCCCCGAAATGATAAAAACCCATCTCGAACGTCCACTCTCAGCAGTCCCCCATAAAAGAATGACCGTCCCCAATCACCAAACCATCGTTTCTCGTGGACAAATCGTTCTCGGGAGGCGTATCGGCTTGCGCAGGGACAGTCGCACCAATAATTAATCACGGAAGACACGGTTCGCGGGGTGAATCGACATCGAACGGCCTGTTTCTAGGTATCACTTGAACATATACATACATACATACACGCGTACACGCACGCACACACAGGAGAGATGTGTTCAGTTCAGTTGTGAACTGGCCGATCGTGTGTATAACAAACTGTGCGTCTGTAGGGGTGGTAAAGGTAGGGAAGTAGCGCGACGAGGAGCAAGCAGACGAACAAGAGAAGATGAACAAAGAAAAAGCCGGAGAACAAAAGCGAAGAGGATCATCGCTGCGAAAAGAAACGTAAGTGCTGAGAGAAAGAAAGACAAAGCAAACCGGGAGAGAAGGAGGTTCGGAATTTTGCGAGGACAATCGATCGATAGTAAAACGTCTCGAATAGTCTCCTCGGGCGGCACTTGTGCACGGTGTAAATCTCGTTTCTTGGTCGGCATCGATTGTACCTCCTCCGCGTAATCGATCGTACAAATCGGTGGACACCGAACACACTCGCTAGGATTCGTGTAAATAGTATGTCGAAGTAGAGCATTGACTTTCACGTGGACGTTCAGAGTGATCTGGATTAGAAATCTGGATCGAACGCTGTTGCTGTCATCCGGTTTCTCGAGTCCCTGTCTCTTTCTAGGTTCTACCGATTCTCGGAGGAGGCACGGACTCGCCGGCAAAAAAAAGCAAAAACAAGTCCATGGAAGCTGAAAGATTCGAGTAATTAGACAAAAGAAAAGAAGAAACGGTCTAATTCTTACGCAATGGAAGGCTGAAACGCGCGCTGTGATCATCGAACACCGAAAACAAAAAAAGATAACTCAAAGGGTACTACGAATTATAATCGCGGGCGTAATCGCTGTTTCCGTGTATCTCTTAAATGTTATTCGTTTAGGCGAAAACGAAGCCTCGGTTCTGTCATGCTGGTCGGAATGATAGAAGCGACACATACACACAAGTGTTAATTGTCGACAGTATTTCGTACGTGTACGATGTCCATAGTTAAACAGAGTTGTACAGTAGGCGAGAGAGAAAGTGGTATTGTTTCAAGGAACAACCGGGGCCTACCTAATCGTCTCTTTCGCAGTGTCGCCAGATTATTCCCCTCCACAACGTTTCCCTTCCACTACGGTCACGTGATCGATCCTCGGAGAGGGGGTAAGCTATTCTCCTTTTCTTCAAAGGGAGTGGTCGAAAAAAATGCAACTCCGCATGTGGTGTGGGGCTCGGGTCCGGGCCGCAGATGGTCGGTGTAACCATACCCGCTAAAAAAATCAATCCACTCCCGGGACGGCTAATGACACGCTCCTCTACTCTCCTACTTCTGATCGAGCTAGGGAATCGGGGACCTACTATTCGTATTACACCTGATTCTTCTTTCTCGAGCCCTAATCCACACCTGTTCTTGCCGATTAAAGGGGTAAGCTATTCGCCTGATCTGGCGACTCTGCTCTCTCCTACTCGGAATGATTCGAATAATTCTTGAATTTAAAGGTTGCTATTTCCGGGTGGAGATCATGGTCGCGACACGGTTTCCTCGGACGACATTCTCACTGTTTCTCTCTCTCTCCCCCTCTCTCTCTCTATCTAGGATATATGTATATGTAATTACATTTCTCTTTGGACCAATACTCTTCGTCTACTACACGGTAATAATCATTGTCGAGGCTCGTAAAGTACCTAACACAAAACCTCTTGTCAGTATAAGATTCTCTTCGAGCGTGTGGTTCCTAAGTTATCTCGTAAACGGGTCGGGCTTCGGGCTCGCAGTCAAGTCAGCGTGGAACTTATGTGATACTGTAGGGCCGATAAATTAAGGTTAATTTATAACGTGTCGCGTGTGCGATGATGACGACGACGACGATGATCGCGGATGATCATCGAATATACATTATTCGTGTGTTGATAGTACGGGAGCCACGCGGGTTGTTAACTGTCTCGTTCTTGATGTTGTCGTGTTTCTATTCATTTAAAAAATCATTCGCAGACCTTGAGAAAATTCTGAACAGATTGACGATTCTATTTTATCGATTGACTTCGCTATATTATTAATTTAAAAAGTTGTACATAGTTCTGGGAATCAAACTTCTGTACTGATCGATGATTTTATAATTTATTCGAAACACTGACGAACCTCTCTCTCTTATCGTCTTTCAATACATTATTTATTTAAGAAATCATTTGCAGACCTGGAGAAAATTCTGAACAGATTGACGATTGTATTTTATCGACTGACTTTGCTATATTATTTGTTTAAAAAGTTGTTCACAGTTCTGGAAACTAAAATTCCGAACAGATTGATGATTTTGCAATTTATTCGCAATACGAAAATTCGCTGAACTGCACGAGGATTTCAGCAAAACAGTTTGATCGGGACAGACTGCGAAGATGTACTTTACGCTCTCGGAATATTCGCCCGAGAGCACAAGAAAAACATCTTCCAGGCAGTACACGGAGAAGAAAGTATTCGCAGTATTTCTTCGCTTCTCCGACTTGACAATGGACGGTGTAACAACCGTGCTTGATATTGCGTTACTTGATACTGCCGTCGGCAAAGGGCCAAAACTCGATGGAAATAATTTTTGAGTCATTGATATTCTCGAAATGATATTACATGTGCTTTACATAAATTGTCTTTATTTTGGCTACGCAAGAGAGGAGCAGTATTAATATACCGTAAAATTATTTTGTGGAAAATTTCTGCTCAAACAGCGTTTTCTGTATTTCCGTGAAGAAAGAGACAATTCCAAATCTGATCAGACAATTTTTACACATGTCCTAATTACATTAGTTCGTTATAATTGATCTACAGTGCGATGTAGGACACGATCTAAATGGAGCATTTGGCAACTTCCCCATAGCTATCCAATCGTTACCTAACCCAGACTATCATACAATCCATCAGCCAACCCAGATTAAGCTACACAGAGATGCACCTTCTTAATTAACCTTTTGATAATGAGAATTGTCAACAAAAAGTTCATTCAGACCAGTGGAAAGAACATTTCTTTCATTGTCGTCGAGCTCGAAAAGACGTGTCCAACGAGTACCATGAATATATCATTTATTCTCGAGTACATCCATGGCTGAACGGTGACATAATAGATACTCGCATGAATATTTCAAGAACGATCAATCGCAAGGATACGGTCATGGTACTCGTCGGACTGGTTTTTTAATGCTCTACAAGACTGTCCAAGAAAAAGCACATGACATCGCTAAAAAAAAGAAGAATAGCGACAAATTTGTTTCTGCTAAAAATTCGATAAAATTGAGCCTAAAGAGAACGTTCCTCAAACACAGCATCCTTAATCTGTCAAATCCCTTGAAAACTGTCTATCGGATCAAGAGTGTCCAGGATGAATCAATTAGCTCGACGAAGGCTCGATCAGTTCCCGCGTTAGGGTAAATATCGAAAGAGTTGTCTGGTCTGCGGCGTATCGGTTCGACGACGACAGCGGGCTTGCGGCGCGGTGGGTAGAAAAATCGCGTGGCTCCCGTCGCGATGATCGAATTCCAGGATTTCGTGCTCGACTCAAATAGTTCCCTGGTCCGACGTAACTGGGTTCCAGCTGATCGAGACCGTCCAGTCGCTGAGTGGCGAGGTGGCGGATGCGCTGTAAATAGAAAGCCGCGATCGAAGTGGTGTCGTCCCGGTGACGATAATGGAACTTTGACGTTTGCTCGATCAGGCTGGGCACACGCCTGCACACGACCAAAAATGGAACTAGGAAATATATACATCAACCATGCATATATGATACCCGCATTACCTGTAACGCATAAAATTAAACTATAAATATGAATTTCTATAATAGATATTACAAAATGTGCGTGTGTGCATGTACGTATAGAGAGGCGGGTTATATATCAATACGACGACGACGACGACGACGATGATGATGATGATGATGATGATGATGTGTGTGTGTGTGTATGCGTGTGTGTGTCTCTATACGTAGATACACATCTGTAAACATTGATATGTGACGTCGGCCTGGTGGTGCGGGGGAATCAAGCAACTTTCCAGCAAGACTGTTTGACTTCCTGGCTGTATCGACTGCTCTCTCCTCAAATCGATATCCAGCAAGCCGGCAAGGTGTCGGGAAGCAAATACACGATACTCTCTCTCTCTCACTCTCTCTCCCTCGGCACCAGCTCCCAAGCGAGAGCTGTGTTTCGGCCAGCGACGAACCCGGAAATTCGAGGGGTGACAAGTTTCCGTTTGTTTTGCTACACAAACTGATGAAACCATCAGCTGGTTCGCGTGAGACGAGGCGCGGCCGAACAAGTGCGGCGGGGTTTGTTCTGCCGTTACGTGTCGCACAAATACGGAACAGAATTTTCATAATTCTCGCAGAGTCTGCAGCCTCGGCCGCTACTCTGTTACGTTGAGTTTCCTATAATACTCGCATTCAAAGTCTAAAAAATATCACGGTGGTCGATATTTTTCTCTACAACATCGTTTAGATTCTCTTCTATGGTCTTGCGAAGCACAGGAAGACGAGTCCAACGAGTACCATGAACATATTCTTGGGATCATGTATTCTTGAGATATACGTGTCTGAATAAAAGCATAAATATCTTGAGAATGAATGATCACAAGGACATGGTCATGGTATTCGTTGGACTCGTCCTCTCATGCTTTACAACGACAGCCAAGAAAAACCATAAATTAAGTAGATTTTTCGAGAAACGCTGAAATACTCAAGCAACTATTTACAAGTTAACAATACTCGCGCGACAATTTTCTTTTAATGTGAAACAATGCGTTTGACGTCACGAATCCGGAATATAACGTAAAGAGAGGACGATGTAGTGGAAGAAGAAGAAGTGAAGAAGAAGAAGATGAAAAGTTTTCCGGGGGTCTTTAAATCTATCAGAATGTTAAGCGGCGAGAAGTTTCGCGCTGCGAGCAGCGTGAGCGTTGCGTATGATGCATTGCCCCTATTGTGCCGGTGAATTTATTAACTTACAATTTACCGGATCCCCGGATGCTTTGCATCAAAGGCGTTCTTACGTTCCAAACTGGGAAGCGCGGAATTAAATGAAGTTCTTCTGCCCCGCCGAATGGGTGAATTTATTGCGTTAGCCTTCGCGCGGGCCATCTCTTCGGTTCATTTCGCGGTAATGCACCACACAGTGGCTCTCAAATCGGGGATTTTTTCCTGGAAACTTAACCGCGTTCTTTCGTTGCAATTCGCTTCGGCAATCTGCAAGTAGCGAGAACAGAATTTCATCAAAAAATTCTCGCGTGATGGATCTTTCTTGCCGGTGACCGGGTCTCGCGCGACCCCATGGTCAAGATCGAGCCTATACTCAATTTTACTTAAGTTATTTTTATAAATACTATTTATTTGTACGAGGGAAGAATTACTTTCCGCTAAAAATTCGATGAAACGAATCACTGTTATGCGGTTTTTTCTATTCTAAAAACTCGCACATTTTTTTAAAAAGCTGCGTACAAGGTTGTACGTAGCCATATATATTTGTTAATGTTGCCGGGTGGCATGTTCGACAGATAGATAATTTTTCCGGACAGATGGTTTCACTCGTGGAAAATTTATAACATCGAATCGAGGCTCTAGTTTCCAGTGGAGGGGTCTAGCAGTGTCAGCCGGTTCGAAATTTCGGTTTTTGACTCCCGTTAGATTTCCATCAGCTCGCAACGCGAACCTTGCACATGACGGATGCTTTTAGAAATTCCCTCCCCCTCCCAATCGGAGTTAGTATTTGTAACACATTATAAACGTTTTCATCGATGTCGATGGCTCTCGCGTTTCGGCTCACACGTGAAAATATTTTTACGCGAGCTTGTGAAATCATTTTCGGTTGACGTTCCCGCGGACGTAGGTGTTGTGCAAAGCGTGGTCGTGCGCGTAAGGTATACATTTTTGTTTGCGAAACAGGAGAGGGGCACCGTAACTCAAGTGCAATTTGTTTGTTACGACGCGTTGCGTTCAACAAACGACCGATTGATTTCACGCATAAATATTCCACGATTTAATCGCATCAATTTGTTTCTTCTCGCATCGAAATGTCGGCAAATAAACAATTTCCGTTACTTTTTATCTCATTTTACAATCCCGATACCCTCAGTCTAGTCAGAATATTGTTTATGCAGTAGCACGTCACGTTCTCGATTGTAGAAACATTGATCTTTGCTTTACAATGCAATTTCTCCAAGTACTCCCTCTCCCTTTCGGGGACAGTCGCCGAACCAACGAACTATTAACGAATAAACTATCGAATAAGCGCTGACCATTCACGGCAAGAATAAAATGAGAAAAAACGTTCCTAAGCAGTCGAACAGAAAATCGATTCCCCGTAGCACCAGCCCGCGGTCACCTGACCGAATTATTGCCCTCGATACCAAATGTTCCTTATGTTGTTTCGTAAAAAAAATCGTTTCTATACATAGTAATCGTAATCGTGCGTGATAAGTGCAAAACAAAAAAGAACGATTCTTCTGGTGCACATTGCGAGTGCGAGAGAGAGATAGCGAGCGCGCGCGTGTGTGTGTGGGAGAGAGAGAAAGAATGAGAGATTGAAATTGAAAAAAGTGAAAGAAATATGTGATAACGTGGTCGGAGAGCACGAGTCGGCTCTGTTTATTCGCAGATAAGATTTCGCGGCTCGTCGGTGTTGCTAATGATAATGCTTAATTAATCGGACACGAGTATAGTCGAGTTCAAATCGAGTGGTCCCTCTTTTCCATGGTCTTTCAAATCTGATGGGAGGAGTCGATGGCTTGGAACACGCCTTCCTTTCGTAGTAGTGGGAGGAGCCCTGTTCCAAGTGTGCTTCCGTTGATTATCTTTAACTTTTAATTACTCACATATTGTATTTGCAATCTAAAACTAGAAATTTAGCGTTTCAAGCATAAACGAAGGTGTTGTCCGCATTAGAAAATAGGTATTTTGCATTAAACCGACCTTGAAATGCCAATCGAGTTGAGCTCGCCTGTACTATCGCAGTTTAAAGACGCAAACAGCTAATGCATTCTCGTTGCGACAACCGGGAGCCGGATTCTTTGCACACAATCTCTGTAATTGTATAAACATCGGTATCAAAAGTGTCAATATCTCGTGTTTCTCGATGGTATTTAAGGTTAATCGGCAGCCCACTCGGGCCGCCAGCTGTTTGTTAATAATACTTCTGTAAGATTCAGGGGTTCGAAGCTGCGACAGACGGTTCTCGTTAAACAGTCTCGAGCAATCATCATAACAATTGCATATCTTTAAAGTATTTTAAACAATATGTTCACTGATTATCCAAAGCTCCAAGCAAATCCGTTAATAATCGGCGAACGTTAACAAATTTCATTGTTTCGTGTGATCATTTCGTTGCGCGAAGAACAAATGATAGAATATGAAAATAAGGACAATTGTCGTTGACCAGTGAAAGTGCAAATTTAAAAGAATTATTTGAAACAACTTTGAAATTAGTTTGCGTGTAGAATGGATAAGTTCTGAATCGGAAGAATCGTCCGAATTAAAATACAGAATGAATCTGTGTAAAATTGAGAATCAAAGAGACCGTGAGAATTTCGAGAAATCGTCGATTGATTTTGTCTTAATTGTTTCGAGATGATTTTCAACTGCAACTTCCGTCGTCGACGGTTCCGATCCCTGTGAGAAAAAAAGATCGTACATTTCACGTGGCACGTTCCTTCCTCGTTTGGCCCGACTTGCGACTCGAGCAACAAATCTTTTTGTACATATTGTAGTCTGCGTGTTTCCGTGGCCAGGAAGAAAGGGAAAGAGAGAACGAAAGAAATGCAAGGAAAATGCTCCACACGGTCGCAAGTCCTGGGGCCGACCTTGCGTATAAACCGATTGCTCGTTTATATGCGATGTATTTTTATGAACAGTATTGAAAGTGCTGCTAAGCTGTACGGTCGTCATATGTTGAATGTATTGTACCTATAATGTACATAGATATATTTAATTAAAGTAAATATGAATTTATGTAAATCACTCGTTCTGGATTCACCCTGTCCAATTTCGTCGTCCTCCCAATTTCATTTTTTTCTTCATAGAACCAGAAACATCGATTTTATTCTATCGTGTAGTTCTATCGTGACTCACGAGCAATACTAGCTCGACCGAATTTTTCTTCCATTTCATTTGAAATCGTTATATAGTATCATAGTTTAATTTTCATTGTTTTCTTCAGCGGGTTTTGTGGACAAATAATTCGTAAAAAATTATTGTTACAATGAAAGGAGAAAAAATGAGTGAACGAAATCTCAGGTCGAAATTAAATAAATTAATGGTCATGCGATAGAATTTCGGAATCAGAGAAAATGTAACGCGCGGTTTAATAAGCTACAATTTACAAGTATGTTACTCTTTATCTTATCAACGATTCTATGATGGCCTGGAGATCGCGTGACGCGTGTGCACACTGTTCTACTTTAAGAATATAACACCGCGAATGTGCAAATATCTGATCAAATACGGCGCACATATCTTTTAGAATTTTCATCTGGTATTGGTAACTATATAATGAACGACAGATGTGCAGATATCTGAGTGACAAAATATTTCACGTTAAAATAAAAATTTAAAGTACTGTAGTAAACCAGAATCCCAAGAAAACTATCCTGTAAACAGGAGCCAAGTTCTCTATGGCCGTAAAAAGTTGAAAAATACGGCCAAGTTCGTTAGCTTATAAATACCTCTTGCAATATTGAAGAAAAGCGTTTGTAAAAATTAGTTTAAAAGAACGCTATTTAATTTTTAAAGAGTTACATGGAGGGCTAAATTATTCAAACTTGGCCGTCACTTAACATCTTTTATGGCCATTGGTTTAAAAAGTAATGGCCAAGTTTGAATAACACTGTCCAACACTAAAAATGTTTTCGTATAACTGTTGAGTGGATCTTATAGTTTTTTGCGCTGATTCCGAATCTGGCCTTAATTTTTTCCCTACACGCACAGTTTTTGAAACACACGGCTTTGAAGAAAAACCTATTTTTCAACTTTAAACAATTATTGTAATGTTATTATAAATTACATCCGTCCATCTGCCTCCAGTTCCGAGTTACAAGCCTCTAAAGAACGATTAAGTTGTTTCGTATGAAAGCAGGTAGTGCGAGAACTTGGCTGGTAATCGGTAGTGCACCTAGATTCTGTATTAGAATTTTTCGTTGGGACACAGAATTCGACACTGCATTGCAGGTAAGGTGGGATTCCCGACGATTATAAGTTCTTGGACGTCACCATACCCTGCTTATGACCTGGGCAAATGGACAAAGGCCGAACCTTCCTAATTGCCTGTTACAGGCTAATCTGCTATGGAATATAAATTGTTTCTCAAATATCCATCCGTGTCGTAAAGCCGTTTCTGCGCGTCTATCCTCAACAAATAAGTTTCACGAACAATATACCGAAGTTGAATGCCGGTGACGCTTGAAATCCTATACTTGAACGCCTCGGCGTGTCGTAAACTTCTGTTTCACGAACAAATGTTTGTTGGAACTATCTGCGCTCAAAAATCTTCGACTATTTATACCTGTTTCGCCAGCCACGCGGTCGCTACGTGACATTTTGTGCATTTACGACGAACCTGCGGAGACAAAAGAACTCTCGGGAGTACTGTACGCTATTGTTGGCTTATGAAAATTATTGAGACGGCGAGGCACATATTCATTCAATTTTCAAATCTCATGGTGAACGCGTTCAATCATTTCTGACCAATCGATAATACTTTTTAAATGGTTGCGCAATTAACTCTTGTACGTTTCTCAGGCTGAAGAATTTACCCTTTTACTATTTTTCCACTCTATAAAATGATTGGTCCCTCTTTATCCGTGTTGCGAGACGTATTTCTCGAAAATGCGACATGATAAATGAAGCAAAATTTATTTGTTTAACCCTCGTACGTTCCTCAGGGTGAAAATTCACACGATCAATATTTTCACGTACTGTAAAATTATTCATCCTTTTATGTCTACGTCGCGAGACGTATTTCTTTAAAATGTGACTTTATAAATGAAACACAATGTGTTGATTTAACGTGTAAAATAAAAATCGGTGAATTGTTATTCTAGTCTCTTTTATGCATCTATTTTTGAGGGGCGTACGAGAGTTAAAGCGTGAAGCAAAACTTGGTGAGAAAGTATCATAGAATCTTTTGTACAACTATTTCTGCGGGGCGTATGAGGGTTAACAGAAAAATGTACAGGCTGTTTCGCAGTGCGAGAAGTGCCGCGAAAGAGTTCGCAACTGGCGAAACTCGACACGTGGCTGCAAGAAGGAATCAGTCGCGTTACCGATGCGATTCCTCGCTTTGATCCTTTATATGATTCGCGAGACTCCGTTTTCAGCGTTCGGTTCACTCCCGTGACCGACTACCAGGCTCGACGCCGGCATATCCCAGCTGCAAACTATCCCATTTACTTGCCGTGTTTTTAAAAAAAACCTTTGCATTTGAAAATAGTCCGCGCTTCACAGATGGCCTCACCTGTTCGCAACCGAGACGCGCCGTTCCACCTCGGAAACTGTAATTCAGCGAATTTCGAGCGGTTTTTCGCGACCCTTCCGCGAAACTACGGCGATCAGGTGACCACATGTGCCCGGCTAATGAACCCCCCGATTACTGATACTCTTTTCAGCCGCGCGGCTGACCGCGGAAAATTTGAAAGTTCTTCCTAAAAATGGTTTAACCCTCATCCACACTACGTGGTACCCGGGTACCTATTTCAAATTCATTTACATAATATTCAATATTTTTCAATTGATATGTCCTTCATCTTTTGTGACATCTCAAATCTACTTTAGATGAATTAATATCCTTGGAATTAAACAAAAATTTTATACAACATTTCATAAAAAAAACTCTCAAAACTTTTTTTTCGCATTCGCTGTGATGAGGGTACCCGGGTACCACAAGGCTCAACTAGGCAAATTAGATCCTATACAATTGTGATTTATAGTACAACTATTTCTCAGTACAAATTTTATTGTTTCAAAATACAATCGAACTACATGTCACTACAAGTAATACATTTCTCCACTTTTTGTGTATGCTGCACACATATTGGTCTTTTAGCGATGACGCGCCATAAAAAATCTCCAGGTCATGCGGAGCAGCTATCAGGTATAATGAACCTCAGGTAGATGGCCCGTCACGGAGCAAGGGCCCTCGCTGGTTCCTGGTAGCGACGATGACGCTACAACAGTATGCAGCAACCTATATGGGTACCCAGGTACCTCTTCATACAGAATCGTATAAAAAATTACCCGTGTGGATGAGGGTTAAGTCGATCGATGAAAACAAAAACTAAATAAAAATTCTCATTTTAATACACCAACGGTTATTGGTTACTTGAACATTTCATCATTTTATGATGAATTTTCGACCGTGATCATTCGGAAGTTGAACGCGTAAATTTTTAAAGGGATTTTCTAAAGCGGTGGTGAACCGTTAGCAGGTAATATCTAACATTTTATTTATTCATAACGTCCCCGGTATTTTGCACCAGCCTCCACAAAGAAAAATCACTACGACGTGGAGATTCTCTTGTTAGATGGTAATGGGCTGATGTAGACTGCACTCGCAACTTTCAGTAACCATTAGCCATACTCTGCACACTCCTAGTAAGGGGTGTAAATTGTTCATGGTGTTAGAAAGCCTTGGACTAAGAAATAAATCCTGATGGCTGAATAAAACTATTCAACTCTTTTTACAGAGGAAAAGTGTTACGTTCATTTTACAGAGCTACTTAAAGAAATTTAATCGTGTATCACGTGTACCACTAATAATACAATTATTTAAGTGAAATAACTACTCAAATGTTCTGTTGAATCGTGTGCCACATGCACCACTAGAAATAATTACTGAAATAAATTTAATCGATAGATAAAATTGCTGTAGTGGAATAGATTAATTTTATCGACAAATTAAATTGTGTTTTCTACTGACTTCATTCAGAAAGAAACTCTCTATTCCCACAAAAGAAAGAACGATTGAATCTGTTTAAAAATTAACCAGACTATTTCGTGTGTCTGCTATAATCACCCAAAATTCTTAAATAAATTTAGTCGATAGATAAAATTGCTGTAGTGCAATGGATTAATTTCATCGACAAATTAAATTGATATTTTCTGCTGACTTCATTCAGAAAGAAACTGTATTCCCACAAAAGAAAGAACGATTGAATCTGTTTAAAAATTAACCAGACTATTTCGTGTGTCTGCTATAATCACCCAAAATTCTTAAATAAATTTAGTCAATAGATAAAATTGCTGTAGTGGAATGGATTAATTCCATCGACAAATTAAATTGGTATGTTTTTATTGTTCGATAAGGGTGGAGCCGAATTCATGAAGAAATTCCTGAAATCCCAATGGGTCGGATTTTTGCCGAGCCAGCAAATATTCAAATAATTCCCGGGCGGTTTCGTTCGACGGGAAGTATGGTTGCTCGGGACTCCGTCAGATGTCGCAGGACTAGACTAATTCATACAGTGTACATACTACGTTGGTCACGTGATTTCGTTGGCGATACGGTGTTACACGATAGGTTCCGAGTCACGGCCGTACGAAGTGCACGTGAGCTTCAAATGAACGGGGGTCGTTTCATTCAGTAACAACGAAGCGGCGCGGTGGTTCTATTAGCCGGCTCTCTGCTTGTGTCTCTCCGCCTAACTACTTCCGAGGACATCGGCACAGTTCGATCGAAATGACGTTGCAGGCGATCAAGTGGGAGAATGGTAAGCTGGAGATCCTCGATCAGATCCTGCTGCCGCGAATCACACGATACGTGCATGTCAAAGGCGTGGAGGATGGATGGAAAGTCATCAACAACATGCAGGTACGAACAGAAACACAACATTTTGGAGCTACTAAAATCATTCCTTCCGAAGAGATCTGAAATCTAGAAAGATTTCGAAGATCTCCCTGAAAAATCTCGAGTACGGAATTGTTGATTTCGCGATGCTAAGTAATGTACTCGCTCCATAATATTTTTTTTTTAATTATTTAACGTCGCTTTTTGAATTCTTATGTGAGATCTATCCAAACAGATCTCTTTGAGAAAGATTTCGAAAATCTCCGTGAAAAATCTCGAGTATGGAATTGTTGTACATACAGAGGGAAATTCCTATATAAATAGACAGGCATTGTTCTCGACGAGAGTCAATTATCGCGGTAAAGAATTCACTCCCGGACATAATTCTCATAATTGATCAGAATTATTGAAAACAGCTGTTGTTTATCCACATGGAATGATTCAGGTGAGAGGAGCACCAGCTATAGCCATCGTGGGATGCCTGAGTCTGGCGACGGAGCTGTTGCAGGAGGAGCCGGTGGACAAAAAGAGTCTTCGACAGGAAGTCGAAGGTAAATTGAATTATTTGGTATCGGCCCGTCCAACAGCAGTTAACATGAAGATCGCTGCGGATGAATTAATCCAGCTCGTCAATAAGCTTAGTAAAGACCACAGTGTCTCTTTAGCAGATATGAGAACGAGGTATAAGAGCTTCAGAGAAAAAGTCCACGGACGCTTCTATATAATTTCTACTGATTGAATCTTTCGATTCATAGGTTTCTCAAGGCCATAGAAGATATGCTCGAGAAGGACATAGAGGATAACAAGGCCATCGGGGATTACGGAGCGCAGGAGATCTTGAAGCAACTATCCGGTGATAATCTGGTCAGGGTTCTGACACATTGTAACACTGGCAGCCTTGCCACAGCAGGTTATGGAACAGCTTTAGGTGTTATTAGATCTCTACATAAACAAAATAGTCTTGGTAACGTTTGCATGTCCTTAGCTCGTAACCGACTGGTGGAACCAGTCTTTACTATTGTTTGCAATTATAGAACACGCATACTGCTCTGAGACCAGACCGTACAATCAGGGAGCAAGGTTGACCGCTTATGAGTTGGTTTACGAGAAAATCCCAGCCACGTTGATCTGCGACGATATGGTCGCCGCACTGATGAAGTCCAGGAACATAACCGCTGTTTTGGTCGGCGCGGACAGGGTAGCCGCAAATGGAGACACTGCCAACAAAATTGGGACCTACCAGGTGAGACGCTCGTTCTTGTTCTCGTTCTTGTTCAATAGATGAACTAATTTTGTTCGTGCAAAATATTAGGCGAGAAAGTGCCATTGTATCTCAAAGAAAACGTTTGAATCGCTTTACAGAAATATATGTTTAATATTATTTCAAGAGACAATTTCCATTATTCGCAACAACTTGTGTTTTTTAGTTACAAGCATAATTAGTTGCTTATTTAACCGCTTGCCGTACGATTTTCTTTGTGGTTACAATAATTACAACTTCTACTTTAATAATAAAATGTGATTTCGTTTTAAGAGAAAGACACAACATTCATACTTAGTAGACTCGTTATTATACAGCAAGGGGTTGATTCAAAGTCCAACGAGATTAAAAACGATTCTGGTTTGCAGATTGCCATAGTTGCCAAGTACCACAACGTTCCCTTCTACGTGGCCGCCCCGAGAACCTCCATAGACTTCAACATCCCTAATGGTGATCACATAGTCATCGAGGAAAGGCCCGAAAGAGAAATGACTCACATGAACGACCAACGGATCGCTGCACCCGGAATCCAGTGCTGGAACCCAGCGTTCGACGTGACCCCTGCCAGCCTAATCAAAGGCATCATCACGGAAGTAGGCGTCTTCAGACCACAGGACCTAACGCGGTTAAAGACCTACGACAACTTATAGAGACTCTATTCGGACGAGAAAGCTTTCCTGACGCATTTATGCCGGATCGATCGGTGATTCGAGTGTTGCGAAACTGTTGGCTGGTCTTGTTTATTTCGAAACTTCGTGTTACAATAAAATTGTTAGCATATTACGCTTATTTACAACTGAACGACAACCACCGGAAGAGGCGCAAACCGCTGTTTTTTCTACTACACGGGTTCTAGAATGCCTTACCAACATCGCTGTGATTTTTTAAGGATATATTTATAATACAGAACAACAAAAGAAACAATATCGTCATCGCTGAATAGAAAGATCATCGAGGTAGTACAGATATACTCGCATACACAGATTCGACACATGCGCCATCAGATGGCGGCGCTTGCCCGATATCCGGAGCGATTGTACATTCCCTTATTCAAATTCTACGACGCGCGATTCTCATTTTAACATGGATTGTTTGTTGTGAATGTAAATATACTCAAGAACGATTTAACTGGAATGTCCGTCATTTACATCCCCCACCGAGAACGAAGGTACTCGTTGCGCAAAGTTCCTCAAACGTTAAGTCAGTGGAAAAGTTCGTGTTGCACATACTTCTGCACTGAGCTGATATATCTTCTTCGATTCCTTCAGGATGAAATTGGCACCTAAGAATCCTCGACCGGAAAGAAACAGTCAAGAACGAAGGTACCTTTAATTGTTACCCGCTCCTCGGTTTCTGCAAAATTGCTCGCATGGGGTCTGGGTTAGGTGCTACAATAATTTTTCAATCCAAACACAACGTCTATTTAAGTTCTAATGAATTATTTCTTTACATTAGCTAGGTTCCTGTTAACATTTTTTTACAGGAATTAAGAAGACGTCGAATTTACCATGATCCCATGCGAGTAACCAAAGGTTCATGGGGACGACTCGTTACCACGAAAAATTCCATGTTTGCGTTATCGAGAAAGTCAATCATGGAACAGCGAGTCTACCCCATTCAAGTCCAGTGAACTCGGTGAAGTTGTCGCGAGCAATTTTCTTTGATCTCTTCAGGATGTTGAGGCGGCAAGAAGCGAAGCCCTGGAGACGAGGGTGTCTATCGTGGCACCTTCCGGTGATCGATGCGACTCGGTGGTAGTGCTTCGCGAGCGTTTACGAGTCCGGGACGGCGACGAGGAGTTTGCGGATTCGATGCGACGCGACGGGCCGGTTCGACGCAAATTTATCTGCGGGAGGAGCGGCGGCCCGCGAACGACAAAATCGACACACGGCCGGCGGTGTTCCATTGGGAAAACTTGAGAATCTATTTTCGCCGTTGAAAGGCGCGCGGGAACACGTTCGCGACGGGTTTCTCGAACCGCGGTGCCTTAGTACGAGCAGTCTCTCCGCTTCGCGCGGAACTTCCCCGTCGATCCCGGAATAGTTTCGGCTCGGTTCGACGATTTTTGTCCGCGGCGGCCGAGCTCTCGCCGTTATCGCGGTGTTCGAAGGACCTCGAAATATTGACCTACGACTACGGTCCCACAGCTGTACAAGTAGCGCTTAACTTCGCCCGGGATACAAGTTTTGTTGTTATCGTTTCATCGTGGAAGCTGATACGGAGAACGCGAGGATGGATGCGACGGACGTCCTCGACACCGACCAAACGGTTGAGGATGTTGTGCGCAACAATAACCTGAAAGAGGACGATGCGCCGACCGTCGAGGAGACTTACGAGGTTACCACCACCAAGAGGAAGACCGTCAGGACCAGCTATAAAATCCAGGAGGTCAGTGGGAATATTGTTTTAACCCTCTGCACTCGGAGAGCTATTTTAACCCCTCGCCGTACAGTTGCAGTGATCAAAACGCCTTGAAAAATGTCATAGAAGGGAAAAAAACATTTATACCTTTTGTATGGCTAGTTTTCTTTAAATGCTTAAACATTGATTATAAAAGAAATCAAATTTTATTTCGTCTAAAAAGAAAACGCGGTAACATTCGTATTTGTTAGACTTTGGAATACGGCAAGGGACGTATAGAACTCTAGAAAAACTAAATATTTCTTCCGACCGAGAATTATTCCGTTCTATATGATCTTTGTTTTTAGTTTATGCGTATTAAACGTTTAGTTGTTTATTCGATATAAAATCATTTCGTGTTAAGGGTTAATTGGCACGTGCGATTACCGTAACCGTGTGGCGCCTCGTCGATTTTCATTGCTAAACGTTTTATGAAATGTCGAGGCTCCCCCACGCTGAACAACGTAGGATTTTTGCTTGTGAAAGGGGTTGTTAGGTTGTATGGTAACTTGTGGAGAGATTTAATGCGATTTATCGAGAGGTTCCGGTATACGGCGGGACTCTCCTACCAGACAGAAATAAACGTTGAATTTATCCGACGGCGGCGCGGCGGCGCGAGATTCTCTCCGTTCATTCTGATGTCCGTCAAGGATAAACGGACTTATTTCGATCGCCGGGTTTCCGAGGGATTTACCAACTTTATTTGGCGCGTCGGGAGCCGGTTCGGGCCGGGCTGATTGGCCGGTCTCTCCGGACAACGGACTGTTTACTTTCATGCTTTCTTTGATCGCCAGCTTGAGGTTTCCGGTCTACGGCGTCTTTGTTAATAGAAATAGACGATCCAAGAGTTTTTGTGGTGGTCGGACTATAAGATATGGTTATTGCTTGAGTTCTGGCTGAGGATGATGCTCTTCAGAACACGTTGATCACGAGGAAATAATTGTGATAGGTAGCAGGTGAAGGGTATCATTGAGGATCGAGTAGAATAAAAATTATAACAAATATTCATCACCGCAGGTGAATGAAGATTTTATCGAGGATGCTCGTGACAATACATCAAGGGATTGAATAGAATAATAATAATAATAATAATAATAATAATAATAATAATAATGATAATAAATCCTTTTAGATAGAAACTTTTGTTAGATCACCTGACGTTCGAACAGCATCTCAGCCATCGCCGTTCGAATCGATAACATCTGTCGCGTCATTGAGTCTTTTCCCAGCATTTTTAAAGATTCTCGGGTGGAGTGATATACGATCATGTTTTTGAGAAGTATCTACACGAGTAGGCGAAAGCTTCTTTCATCGTTACCAATGGGCAAAGTCGAATAAAAAATATCTGCTTCATGCACAGTGTGTGTGTGTCCGTCCGTTTTACTTTATTCGCGATCTATAGCACGTGCACTCCGTCGCGGCCATTTGCACAACTAATGTCGTTCATTTCCATCCATTATCGGGTTACTACAAACTCTTTGCTGTAACAAATTCTGCGCGATCTATGCGCAACCGAAATCTTCGCACCGTCGCACGGAGAAATCAATGGAAACCATAGGAAGGAGCGACTTCCGGTTCGATGCGCGACTCTCGTGTCATTGGCTTCTCCGACAGTCGATAATAGTCCGCGCTTGTTATGTAACGGGGAAAGAAAAGCGTGAAATATTGCTCGGAACAAACCGCTTTGATCTTCGTAAACATTTTTCATGTTTATTTTTAACACTGCCGAGTTTCGTGACGATCCGAAAGTACGAAAACACAATTTTTTTTTATTGTAGATTTTATGCATTTCGCGGAAGAATATATATATATAGAGAAAACATCAAGTGAATATATACATAATTAATTATCCAGTCGGTGATCACGATTAATCTCCCACACAGAACAATCGGAGCCCCAGAATATCGCTGATCAGAGGACGTATAGATCAATGGAGGATCTCGGCACTCGCGCGAATAAAATCCATGTTTCTCTCCCTCGATGGGGGGTATGTGCGAAACGGAAGACAAAGAGAAGTTCGTATACGAAATTAAGTTGACATGGCGAAGCGACGCGTTACAACGCGGAATAAGAAAGATTAGTCGGGACGGCGCGGCGCGTTAATGCGAAATGAGGGACAACAGGCGCGATTTACTCAGATTCTACGTCATTGTCGGTTAGACGGTTTTAGATCTGGCAACCGGACTCGCTTCTTGAACGGTGAAAACGGGCGGAATGTAAATTCGTCTGATGAATGCTCGCCGCGATTGGGACTTCCGATTAACAATAATCGCGTTGTGCGTGCCGGTTCGTCTTCGTACTCGCCTAACCTTCCACCCTTCCACAACGACAACGTTCAATCCTTCATAATTCATATCTCGAATATCGTCCCACATTATCATTGATCATTTGTTCTAGCATTCGTTCAGAGGCACAAGGAGACTGGAATAAATATTGGGTTGGGATGAAAGTTCGTAGAGTTTTCAAATTATTATTATTATTTATTATAGGCGGACTGAAGCCCTTTTACATAAGTGTTTATAAAAAGAGAAAGAGAAAGATAGGAGACTACTCGTCTAAAAAGAAAGACGGGACAATCACAAAAAGAAAGAAAAAAAACAAAATATAATAATATAATACTGGTGCAATCGATAGGTATTATCGTATAATCCTGCGTAGTTGCATTTTAAAATTTTGCAAAGATTCAATGAAAAAATTAATACGATTAAAAATAGTGCATGATCTTGTAATAATGCGGTTAATTCGATTAACTAATTCATAAGTAGATTTCGCTGTTTGAAAGCCCGCTCTTGTTCTCAGTTCACGTTCCGGTACATAAAAATTGATTTGCACAAGTAGAGAGGAACAATGCATATGATTATTAATTAAATTAAAAATACAAATCTGGTCGGATACTATTCTTCGAGCAGATAATGGTTCTAGGTTCATTGTAGTTATTATTGCGGAGTAATCAAAATCAAAGAATGACATTGGATTATTTAGCTTATATGAACAAAACCTGAGAAATTTATGCTGCACTCTCGAGCAGAATGATTTCGTACTTAGAGCATTTCGGAGACCATTATAATTGATGCATATTCTAATAGCGGACGGACGAGGTCACTATATAGCAATCTAAGAGTGCAGATTGAATGGAATTAAAAATCAAAGATAAAATCAAGGTATTTGTTCGTATGTTTACTCGATAACACGAGAAGTTACCTCGGAAATGGCAAAAAGTAATGGATCAAGTTCATCTTCGGACTCGCCTAACCTTCCACGACGACAACGTTCAATCCTTCATAATTAATATCTCGAAAATCGTTCAACATTTTCACTGATTATTTGTTCTGGCATTCGGTCAGAAACACAGGGAGATTAGAATAAATATTGGGTTGGGATGAAAGTTCGTAGCGTTTTCAAATTAAGAATCGAAGATAAAATCAAGATACACTGTCGTATGTTTGTTCGATAATACAAGAAGTTACCTCGGATATGGTGAAAGGTAATGGAACAAAATGGAAAATATGTTATTGAATAAATCTGTGAATAAAGATCTGAATTTTAGCTTGCAATTTTAATTTACGAACGCTACGAACTTTTGTACCAACCCAATATTTATTATTTAATTAAGCGATGTGTGTGTGTGTGTGTGTGTGTGTGTGTGTGTGCGCGCGCGCGTGTGTTGAAGATTTCAATAATAACTCCCGTCGGATCGGTAGGTCGGCAAGCGGATAATTTCAGACGCTTGTCGAGCGGACGTTCCATGTAGACGTGTCGAAGATAGACATAGTTTTGGCCGTCTTGAAGCATTAATTTTGAAACACGTGCGGCCCCGGCTCTGCAAGCGCGAGGAGAACCGACTCTCGAAGCCGCACACGGATAATCCGAGTAAATCATTCCCATCGTTATTATCATTGTCGCTGCGGCGAAGGGGTAGACGTTGAATTATCACCCGCATAAATTTCTTCGGGTTCCTCCTCTCGACGATCCGTCTGCTATGGACCCGGAATTCGTGGAAAAAGAAAGCAGGCTTAGCGCCTACTGTTTCTACCGGTTCTTAGATTTTCACCAATGCTTTCCGGCACATTCTGGTCGAATGAATTTTTTTTCCGGCGGAACCACTGAGCCTGTTGCATTGAAATTTTACACGTATATTTGTTGGTAGTTCAGACGCATTCGTGATTTTCTACAAGAAAAAGTAATGAATATCGTACGAGTTATAAATCATGGAGTATGCTTGAAGGGTATGTTCAAATTAGCCAGTTTTTGGGAATTTTTTGCGAAAGAATTATGGAATCTTTTCCATCAAGATTTTTTACATGTACTGACGCGTGAGGTACACGTGTGATTGTTTCATTTAAAAATAATAAATATTGCACGAGTTAGAAATTTTTATATGGAGCACGTTTTAAGGGGAGTTCTGGTTTCTAAGGTCAATATGTATTTTCATGTGATAAAATTATTCTCTTGCAATTAATACAATTTTGTATGAAAATCCACAGTCTGTTTGTTATACAGCGGGTGGTTGACAAGTATTCAATTGAACCTGTAGACTCATCTCATATAATTCGGGTTGAAAGGGTTACTATAGGCAGTGTATCGAAATTACCGAAAGCACGTGTCCGGAAACGACAACCCTTTACCAAGTTGCTAAAGCGTGTAGGCCTGACAGTGTAGCAATTGATCAACCTAAAACAGCCAACGAACGATCGAATGGTTACTAACAGAGGTCGAAACGAAACGAATCGAGAGATTCGACTTTTAGTTTTGAACTAAAAAATCGACTGTTTTAAATTTTATTCAAGCGGGATCACGATATCGTTTGAATTGTTTTAATAATTTCTTCTGGTATATTGCTTCTATTCCTCCACTCCAACGTAATACACACACACAGAGAGAGAGAGAGAGAGAGAAAGAGAGAGCTGCAGAGCTTAGCCGCTGGTGGGACAATTATAAAGAACAAACGTGCGACTGTCTGCAAGCGGATGCGGCAGCAATCTGCGAGTGCGAATTGGGTGCGAACGGGGCCGGATAATCGTCCCTTTGTCGAGCAAATGAAACGGCTTAAGCCGAATAAACGCGGCTCTGCCGTCGTCACTGAGCCGGAATTACAAACCGGTCGATTTCAAGGGTTTCTGGGCTCTCATAATCTAATTCTAATGTTAATTATTAGCTAGAATGAAAAACTACCCTTAGCCTTTCGATCTAAACCTACTCGAATCACTCTTTTAACTTTATTTTATATTTAGAAGGTTTCTGCAAAGATCAAAGTACAATCGCGAACAAAAATTTTAGAAAAAATGTGTATTGTTTATTAGATATATGAAAAATCCCTTGGGTAGTAAGATTTTTGGCAACACGCCCCTGAACGTTGACAATTTGTACTCCTCGCGAAACTAGTCAAGGGATACACATTCTGATAAATCTGATTCCATTTGAGATTTACTGCGAATTTTCTGCCTCGGTACATCGATGTATTTCTTTGATGGTCGTCGATTTGGTTCTTTGTAGATTTCTGTCGATAATCGGAAGGGTTGATATCGAGCTCCTCTTATCTCAGTCGATCATTTTGATATTTATTCATTTGTATAGGGGAGACTCTTTTGTGCAATCGGGGGTTAAATGTGTGCGGTAAGATCAGTTGCATATTTCATGTGCATACTATGTGCACGTCTACTGTATAAGGAATTGATAATTCTGAGAGTGCGTTTATTTATGCGAAATTGAAGCAGATGGACGGAATGATTGATCGTGATTCTACTTTCACGCAGCGTTGTTTTCATCGCTATTTTGCCCGCCTCTTTCATTGGATTCTTTCCCTAAGTGAAATCGGCGACAGTAGCGTTTCAGTGGCCGGAAGAGCAATCGTATGCGAAGCGATAAATCATCGTCGGAAACTTCGGCGACAAATTACCGCGATGGCGGCGGTGATAAATGACTGCCAAAAAGAGTATTAACTTCGTTGTACCGGTGTCCCTTGCGCGTTTCCTGCTACGTCATTCGTGACGTTTTACAATGTAATCTCTATATATATAACAAAATCGAGTCTGTCTGTCTGCGACATTTCCACTAAAATTCACTAAAAAATTATTCTTATCTACTTTATCAGTGAAAAATGTGTTTTTGTTTTTTTAACTTGCGGAACTTATTTCGTTTTAATTGTAGATTGTTTTGCAGGATATTCCATATATGTGCTTTTATAAAAGGTCTTACAAAATTTCGGGTTCCACTTTCTCAAGGGTTCAGGTCTTATAGGAGCCCTCAACAGGAGCCTACAGAGAAATATTCATTGGAAAAATGAAAAAAAATTATTCCACCTACTGATAATTATCCAAATAAATATATATTTTGTGTAATAATTTTATAACTCATTGTTTCAGTTTTATTGTCCTAAAATACTATTTGAATTTGTTTGCTCATTACTTATTTAGTACTTTCCCTAGATAATTGTCGATTATATTCGCAAGAATATAAATTCTATTCGCGAAGGAATTCTCTTCACTTTAAAACAAGAACAGAGAAGAAATATTAAACAGGTTAGCCAGGGCATTTTGATGATGATAAGACTTTTTCTTCTGCGAAACATAGTATTTTGCAGTATATTGAACTTGTATCTTTCTAATTGTATATTCATTTACAGGATATCCATGTATGTACTTTTCTAAAGTCTTGAAAATTTTCGGATTCCACTGTTGGATGCACATTCGCGACATTTTTCCGATTGAAATGATACCAAACACGATACAGTTCGGATTTTCCATGACTGTTTAATCCATGATTTAGTGGAATTAAATCTGAATCGGCCGGGCGAGGCAAGCGATGCAACAACGCGTTGTTTACATTATACATTATACACTGTACTGTATATCAATACACTATGCACTATGCGTCACGAGTGGCCTAAACTTTTTCTTCGGGGTCAGGGGAGAGTGCAAAAGTTTGTAGAGCCCCTCTGTGCTGAGGGGCGGCGATTCAGTAGAAGGCTTAGACCATATATACTTATAAACACGGCATAGGTATAGTATGTGTATAGTAGGGTGGCCCTTAGTTATACTTGGTGAAAATTTTTTGCGAGATTTCTTTCATGAGTCATCCGAAAATTTTTCCATTTGGTAAGACAATAATTCCTGCAAAAGGTAAAGTTGATCGGATAAGGGGAAGACGTTATTTTGACGTTAAAGTTGTAAAATACATGAGAAATTTTATAGGAAAAAAAAGAAAAAATATTTATTTTAGAAGTTTTTAGTATTGCTGAAGGGACCTCTAACCGTCTGCAGAATTCTTGAGGAGTTGTGATGGGATTTTTACACTGATAACCCGAAACGCGAGATTTCAGCGAAAACGGACTTGTTAGCGGGAAGGTGGTGGACAGCAATTAGACAGGCTAATTAATGTGAAATAATCTTGATTCGCACAGAGTACACTTGTACTTGAATGCATGAAAGGAATTATATTTTCCGAGATATAAAATATTTAACTTGAAATTTCAGTATACTCTTCACATTTAACGCATAATTACTTCTATTTCACAACTTCGCGATCGATGTGGCACGTCTTCCCGACGTTCGATTGATCTAGAACTATGGATACATCATTTTTTTATTAAATAGAAAATTATTGGGGGAGTCGTGCCCAAAAGTTCATAGTCGAAAAATAAGGGCCACTCTAGTGTATAGGAAGGCCGAGAGTTGATCATGGCAAAGATCCTGGTAAAATGTGACGTCACAAGATAGTTCTTAAGATAATGTTAAAATGGCTGACACGGCAGACCGACGCCGACACTGTAGTGTAGTATGGATATACCCATGTTGTATACCTACGATAAGATTCTCTCTAGCATTAGTAATCACTCATATAATCTAAGCGTTTCAGTTCGTCTCTCTATCTTCAGTTCGGCATCCTATCTTCTATTACTCATCCTTGAACTTCATACCTATGATTCATCCCTTACTGACCATTAGACCTAAAACAACCCCCCACCTTTCAAGACCAAACCTATATCTTCTACTAATTTCTTCTTCTCGCCAGCATTCTTTTCTCAGTCTTATTTCGCTTCTGATCAATCTAGACGAGTCTTGTCTAGACTACTAAGTTCTTTTTGTATAACGTCTGTAGTTTGTATTTCGCTCAGAAATTGTACTTAATAAATATACACATATTAAGTATCCAGAATACAACACCCATTACACATTATATCATCACCTGAATAAGTTTTTTTACTCCGTGTGAATTTTTGTTTAAAGTTGTTAATCTTCAGAATCAAATATCGATTCCTGAAATAGTTAATATATAATACTATTATAAATTCATACTTCATTGTCATACCTTAATAAAAATTTCATTCCCTCAGCTTCCCTTTTTTCCCGTGCCGCGCTATGGGACATTTTCACCGCTGATAAGAATGGAAATGAATATGATACCGCGTAAAAGATATCGAGATGAAATAAATTTCCACTAAAATTCATAAAAAAATTATTTCTACCCAGTATCGTAATAAATATATTTTCTCTAATCATTTTTTAATCAATTTCATTATATTGTGTACAGCTAGTAATACATAAATTCAAATATGCAATCTGAAATTTCGAGGTGTTACATAGTAGGAAGAAGTCATCTTAAAAAAAACAAGACAAATATAACATTTGAAAATGTATTAATTAGACTGCGGATCTTTATGTAATTATGAAGAGTTGGGTGAAATATAAAACAGTATAAAAAGGTTTAAGAAATTCAAAACTGTTCTAATGTTGCTTTTAATGGAACAAAGTCGTTGATGAAATCAGTTTTTACCTTATTCCTGCCTTCACGAGGCTCTCATGAAAAACTTGCATGAAGATTCTAACGTGAAATGGAAAATGCAGTAATAGTGGTCGGAACAATTTCGAAGTGATCAGCCATAGAAAAGACAAGCTCTGATGGAAATGTTGACACCGGAGCGCGCCGTGACGGAATCGTGCGCTCACGGTTGAGACATATACGCGGCCGGTGAAGAACGTTCGACGAAATTTATACGGGCACGCGGTGCCCGGGACAAAATACTCCGCAATTTAGTTGATGCGCATTAGCCCCGCGTTTAAATGCAAATACGATGCCGGCTGGTTATTAATCTCGCCTTAAGGTAAAACACGTTGGATTTACGAGGTGTTGCTAGCCGCGAGGAGTTCTCCGGATGCGCGGACATCTACCGCCATTAGCTATAATTTTTAAAGGCGGCGGTTCCTCCATTCGTCTTCGAAATCACCGGTTTGCAAATTTCCGCTGTGGCCACGCGACCATCGCGAAAATACGCACGATAATAGTTAACAATCAATAAAATACCATTTTCTTATCGTCGGATTTCCAATAATTCCTGTCGTTTACTCTCGTTTAACCCTCTTACGCTCGTAAAAAATTGCTGAATAAAATAGACGAGGATAACAATTCACACATTTTTATTTTACACATTATGTTCATTTATAGCGTGACGTTTTTTTAACTCTCATCCACACGGGTAATTTTTTATACGATTCTGCATGAAGAGGTACCTGGGTACCCACATAGGTTGCTGCATACTGTTGTAGCGTCATCGTCGCTACCTGGCCCCAGCGAGGGCCCTTGGTCCGTGATGGGTCCATCTACCTCAGGTTCATACATATACCTGATAGCTGGCCCCGCATGACCTGGAGATTTTTTATGGCACGTCTTGGCTAAAAGACCAATATGTGTGCAGCATACACAAAAACTGGAGAAATGTATTACTTGTAGTGACATGTAGTTCGATTGTATTTTGAAACAATAAAATTTGTACTGAGAAATAGTTGTACTATAAATCACAATTGTATAGGATCTAATTTGCCTACTTGAGCCTTGAGGTACCCGGGTACCCTCATCACAGCGAATGCGAAAAAAAGGTTTGAGAGTTTTTTTTGTGAAATGTTGTATAAAATTTTTGTTTAATTCCAAGGATATTAATTCATCTAAAGTAGATTTGAGATGTCACAAAAGATGAAGGACATCAATTGAAAAATATTGAATATTATGTGAATGAATTTGAAATAGGTACCCGGGTACCACGTAGTGTGGATGAGGGTTAAAGAAATACATCTCTCGACGTAGACATAAAAGGAAGAATAATTTTACAGTATTTGAAAATATTGAATAGCTGAATTTTCACTCTAAGGAACGTATGAGGGTTAAAATCTAGCAATATGCATTTATAGACTCCGGATGTTCATTCGAAATAAACATTCTTGTTAGAAATGCATCGACTCCGGAGTCTAATGGTGACATAAAGGAATTGTTATTTTGTGTTGGTCCCCCCCAGGATCTCGTAAAGAGAAACAGTTTTAATTGTTATACAGTCGTTTCAATGCGTACGCAATGTATCCAGGGGTGAATTTGTAACGGAGAAATTGTAACGTTGTAAAATCATTATAAACTCGTCGACAACTATAAAAGGTGAAATTGCTCGACCCGAGGGGAGGGGGGGGGGGTTGGAATAATTCAACGGCTGCCAAGTAACTGAAAATTACGATGATTAATTGGACGTCAGTAGCACGGCCAGTAATTTGCGCGACGAATTTTGCAAACTAGGAAAGAGCCATCGAGTTTGCGTGTCGACGTTCAACCCCCACCTCTGCCGCCCAACAAGCTCCCGTGTCTTCTCTCTTTCTTCGATTAATCGCATCGCCGACCACTTTTAAACTTCCTCCTCCCTAGTTTCCACTTAGCCACTTAACGCGATTTCCTCGGAACTTTTTTTCCCCTCTCCCTTCCTTAAACAGTTAACTGATGCAAATGAAACCGGATACGTAAGCGATTCTGATGGATTCTTCTTCTGTGTATTGACTTTCTGCGAAAAACTCCGGCGAATCCTGGAAACTTGCTATTGGAACTGCAATTTCCCAAATCATTGTATTTCAATTATTTCGAATTGAATTTGCTTGAGGTAAAGGCTGACATTTCATCAGATCGTTGCATAAGTTTGTCGAGAAAGTGTCTCGAGGGTAAGCTTAAGGACTTTTTCGAATTATTCGACGAGTTATACGTTTTCGATCGCGCTACTGGGATGGTACGTGTGCATTTAGAATCCTAACTCCCGTGGATCGTGAAATTCTTGGCACGGGCAACGAGTCTCGACAAAAATCCCGACCCGCGCTTAGGCCAGCCGACCTTGCGCCTGCGAGGACCGCAAGATGACGACACGGACAGCCACTGGTAATTCACACCTTCGATAAAATTCTAAGCATTCGTAATGTCTTCTGGCACTGAGCGACAGCTCCGGCGAAAATACTGTCCGCGAGAGTTCACGGCTGGATAGAAACAAACTCCTCGTGGTCGTCAGCTCGATGCCACCAATCTTTAACCCTCGGACAACGGTCGACTTTTTTTAGCTACAATAATTGGCAATGCCCAGAACCGTTCACGGGCTCTAATAAATAATTTTAAAAATTTTTTCAATAACTCATTCTATTAGATATGGGTGTTAATAAATGCACGCTGGTATTTGTAAACTAAAACTTGTCTTTATTTGACGATGCGAGAGGAAGCTCTTTACTATACGAAGTCTCAGCTTCGACTAACTCTTAGAAGAACATCATTGGAACCCGAAAGGAAAACCAAGGTCCTCTTATATCTCCAGATTGTTTAGATTAGGCCCCACAGTCTGGCTCTCGAAACAAAGTGTCAATTGGGATACTGTATTTTATCCATAAATGTCTCAAAAGTCTGACCTGTAAATGTCCCAGATCTATCCCCACTTCTGCGGAGTATACCCCCTTGAGAGACCGCGAAACTCGAGAGGTCTCGGTCGCCGAGAAATATGACATCGTGCCGCTCGGATATATCGGTGAGATCACCTAATCCGAATTTCTAACTTCTTGATTTTTTATTGTTTTTTGATAGAATTTCGATAACCATATTTGTGACATTTTTTTAAATAAAAATCATACCAAATATGATTTAATTCCGATGATATTTATTTGTGTAATGGATAATTAAAGTTTCGGGCACGAGGAAGGATAGCGTATGGGAAAGAAAGAGTCGCAGAGAGTCGCAGTTGCCGGCACATTTCAAAGGCTCACCGGCGACCCTCCTTCCTTGCGCCCGAAACTTTAATTGTCTATTACACAAGTAAATATCATCGAATTATATTACATTTGGTATGATTTTTATCAGAAAAATGCCACAAATATGGTCAGCGAAGTCCCATAAAAAAATAATGAAAAATAAGGAAGTTGGAAATTTGAATTAGCTATGTTTACATTTCTCGGCGACCGAGGCCTCTGTAGTTCGGCTGTACTTCTCTACTTTTTTTCCAATAAATATTTCCTATAGTTTATTATCAAAAGTAAATAGAAGGTCTATTTTTTCTTTTTTACCAACAGTTTTGATTGGTATACAAACAGCATTAGTATGTTGGATCTCTGTCTATGTTTCAAATTTTAGCGCCATTTATTGATTGGCCAATACGGAGATCGATGTTCATTGATTCTTAATAGTTTCAAATCGTCACGTTTGCCCAGTCCACATGTCACCGGCATGGAACCAACATGCGTTTCCACAAACTTTAAAGAATTTAAATTAATAACTAATTTGGGTTAAGCAAGTGAGTATTCATACAAGTTATAATTTTTTATATTCTTTTTTCTTTCTCTTCTAATTGGGTTTTTAAGATATTGTTTCCTTTTTCTGCATTTGGTCTGACAACCATGTACTAATTAGAAACGAATTCTTACAGACGCACTTACAATGAAATAAGTTTCTTGAAAATGATCCAAATCGTGGATCGAAACGTCGGAAATATTTTATGTAAATTTGCAAAATAGCTTAATTATTGTCAAGAAGGATCGTACCAGCGCGCCAATAACATTCAAAGATTTATCAACAATTGTCGATCGCAAGAAAAGAAAACCGTGTACCGCTCTACGTTCGGCAAAAGTCAAAAAATACTGTCCCTGGCGCATGAATGTCCCTCGGCGGACCCGTGCTTGGGACTTATATGGATAAAATACTGTACTTTGAAATCTTTGGTTAGAAACGATTCCGAGAATCATCGATGCTTTTTAATCTCTGTTTATTAAACCGATACGGAAATCGTTGATTCATTTTTGACAACGAACAATAAGTTCATTGTGCTGGCGACTTATTGATAATCCAACACATTCTTTTAAACAATTTGAAAATTCACGGGGGAAACAGTTCCATCGATCAGACGTTTCCCAGTGTTCGAGAAGCAGGGCGTATCGGAATTTATGCAAAGTACAGTTAAAAGAACTACTAGAAGGTAATATTAAATTGAAACACTTGTAAGAAAATTACTATTAGCTTTACATACACACTCGAGCCCCGACCGAGGCTCTAAAAAGTTGCAATCGGAATCGAGTTAGAGCCAAGTTAGGTCCCGCTGAAAGATCTCCCTAGCACTCAATAAAAGAACAATTTCGAACTCGCGCTGGCACTCGGCAAAAGAACAATATGGAACTGGTTAGCGGTTGATAAAAGAACAATTCGGTGGCAGCGAGTCCGGCAAAAGAACGTTGTACAACGGCACCGACGAATGAACGAGTTAAAAATGGCCGTTCCATTCCTCTTCCCTTTCGTTTTTGTCTCCGGTAATTTCTTATCGATTCTCCACCGTGCACACTTAATCTATGATTAACGTGAGCAGTGCCGGAATGAATTTCGAATTTTTAGTAATTGCTGGCATGTTATATTTGTTGCTACATAGCAGGCTCGGTTAGGTGCGCAGAATTTTCAAACTGTTCGACGTGGATTTGTTTCTCGTTTTGCGATGAATTACTGCCCCTGTCCGACAAACAACTTTTTATTCGTTTCTTCCGCAGTGTCCGCACTGTATACACACGCGGAACGTGTGACTCCTCGCAGCTGTAAACCGGTGTATTCTAAAAATGTTTCGCTCTGATCATTAGCGAGAGCAATGGTACGAGAGCGAGCACGGTTAGAAAATTCCAGGCTGTCGCGGCCAACGTCAATATTTGAATTCGTCGGGACTTCCGAAAGTAAACTGACATTTAGCCCACGTTGTAGCTTCAAAAGCGGAAGAAAGCCGACTCGAACAACCGCCATTACATTCAACAGCAAGCAACCTCCATAAAATTAATTTAGGGCGATGTTTCTTCAGGTATTTCAATTATATTCGGCTGGACCTATTGGGTAAAAATTGATATAACTTTCTTCTGTTCAATGATTTTCACGCGAGACCTCCGCTAACGCGTACCTCACACTTTCACGGTTAAAACGAGTCTAAGCACGATATAGTTTCAGCTGTATTTGGCTGTGTAATCCACGATTGAGTGGAAACTCTGCTATCCGAACTGACGATATCGCTATCCTAGAATCGTGGAATTGAAACGAGAGATTTTTTCGTGATTCAAGATGGTAATTAACCCTCATCCACACTACGTGGTACCCGGATACCTATTTCAAATTCATCCACATAATATTCAATATTTTTCAATTGATGTCCTTCATCTTTTGTGACATCTCAAATCTACTTTAGATGAATTAATATCCTTGGAATTAAACAAAAATTTTATACAACATTTCACAAAAAAAACTCCCAAACCATTTCTTTCGCATTCGCTGTGATGAGGGTACCCGGGTACCACAAGGCTCAAGTAGGCAAATTAGATCCTATACAATTGTGATTTATAGTACAACTATTTCTCAGTACAAATTTTATTGTTTCAAAATACAATCGAACTACATGTCACTACAAGTAATACATTTCTCCACTTTTTGTGTATGCTGCACACATATTGGTCTTTTAGCGAAGACGCGCCATAAAAAATCTCCAGGTCATGCGGGGCCAGCTATCAGGTATATGCATGAACCTGAGGTAGATGGCCCGTCACGGACCAAGGGCCCTCGCTGGGGCCTGGTAGCGACGATGACGCTACAACAGTATGCAGCAACCTATATGGGTACCCAGGTACCTCTTCATGCAGAATCGTATGAAAAATTACCCGTGTGGATGAGGGTTAAGAGAATATCTTTGAGATTTTGTTTTTCTAGGTTGAAACGAATTTTCGGATATTTTTCATTTGTCGAGCGATGTCGCAAGTTTCACATTTAGACCTTGCCTCCTTTCGGAGCACACACGTTACACGTTACATTGATATTACTACATGCACAAACACACACACAAGGACAGTTAGTTGGCTTGTCAAGCGGCGCGTTTCATTCATGATCCAACACGCAGACTACCCTATTCGCTCGATCCGCGTTCATTTCCGCTCCGTTATCGCGAGCAACGTTTACGATTTACTACGACGATCGAGGGCTGCACATCTGGATCGTGTGCTGATCAAATATCGAATCGCTTTCTACTAATACACGTCGCGCAATAGTGAAACATGACTCTGGGAACATGAGTTTTAAGAGAAAGTGCAATCGGAAGGGGTCACAGTGCAATTAAAAACATTTCTTTTTATTCTCACTTTCTCAAAAATGCCAGCCGATCATGCGCGACCGATAATTTCACCAAAAAATGAATTAAACATTCCCACTTTCTCTGTAGCTTTCAGAACGCGTTTCAGTACATTTTTATAAATCTTCCGATGGTGTAGTAAATATTTCTTTGAAATTGTCAGCCTTGAAAACTTGTTCTGAATAAAGAGAATCAGACTTATGAACTTGCAGACATCAGTTTTGCTTAAACGTGTTTTCAAATCTGAAACTTTTTAAAGTAAACATAAAAATCTCAACACTTGCTACAGGAGGAAGCAGCAGGAGGTGGAAGACTGTATCGCGGTTCAGTTAATTTGGTTGAATTATAGAGTGGTGTGTGATTAGTAGACTGAATCGCAACAAACTGGAGTGAAATAGAAATTTATTTTTGTTGTATACCAACGATAAGATTTTCTCTTGCATTGGTAATCACTCGTGTAATCTAAGCGTTTCAGTTTGTCTCTCTATCTTGAGTTCGTCATTCTATCTATTTTACTCATCCTTGAACTTCATACCCATGATTCATCCCTTGCTGAACATTAGACGTGAAACAACCCCCACTTTACCGAACCACAGAACCTGTATCTTCTGCTGCCTTCGTCTTCTCGCGAGATAATCTTCCTCATTTTCATTCGCTTCTGTTCAGTCGCTTACCGAGTCTTGTCTAGGCGACTAACATCTTTCGCATTACGTCTGTAGTTTGTATCTCGTTCAGAAATTTTATCTAATAAAATATATACAGTATCCAGAATACAACAGTTTCTTCCCTATCATGTTCGGAAGGCTGAAAATAATATAATATATTTAGATTTGTCAAATATTTTTGCTATTTCAAATTACACGTATTCATTTTTGTCGTAAATGCGTAAAATGCGTCTATACCGTTGCCATCGAGATTATCCACTAAACATCCGTTACAAAGTATCAATTTTCAATTTAAGAGAAAATAAATATTTTTTTGCCTTGTGCCACAAGGTTTCAAAAACTATTAAACCATTCATTCCATCGATTCCACGCGCAGCAAATTTCTAATAGTTGGATTTGAGGATATATTTGGAATTTGGAAATTTTATATAATATGTTTAGATTTGTCAAATATTTTTGTTATTTTAAAATACACGTACTCATTTTTGTCGTAAGCGCGTAAAATGCGTCTGAACCGTTGCCATCGAGATTATTCACTAAACAAACATTAAAAAGTATCAATTTTCAATTTAAGAGAAAATAAATATTTTTTGCCTTGTGCCACAAGGTTTCAAAAACTATTAAACCATTCATTCCATCGATTCCACGCGCAGCAAATTTCTAAGAGTTGGATTTGAGGATATATTGAATTTGGAAATTTTACATAATATGTTTAGATGTGTCAAATACTTTTGCTATTTTAAATTACTCGTACTCATTTTTGTTTTAAACGCGCAAAATCCGCAGTCTAGCGGTTAGGTAAGTCTTGAGGGTATCGAATCGAAAGTTGCCGACGGAGACGCGATGTTAGGGTCGATCGTGTTCGCTAGGTGTCCCGCGTCGTTTCGTTTTTCGGTCGGAACGAACGGTTCGAAAGATATTTCGGGCTGGGTTTATAGATCCATCCGAACATAATCGTGCGTCGCTGGTCTGACGTCGATAGCAGCGTCTGCACCGCCGTAATCCGACGTCATTACTAGCTGGCAGATTTATTTATACTCGCCAACGAAGTTACGCAGCCGCCACTACTATTTAGACCTGTTGCAGCCGGAATAGGAATTCCCCTAGTTGCACGGGCCGAGACGTCTGTCTGTCTGGCCTCATTTTTCACCATTTTCACCCTAAACTAACCGCTATATCGAGCACCACACCCCATTGTAGACATACACTACTGTGCAAAAGAGAGATGCGCAGAGGCGGACAGCGCGGTGCCTGTAGCAAATGTTACCAGGAGCCCCTAGGTTTTGCATGATAATACAATAAACTACAATTAATATTATCGGCGCAATGGTTCGAACCATTGGAACATAAGCAAATTTGCAAAAATATCACATGAAATTTAATTCAACGTTTCGGTCTCAATCTAGACCATTTTCAAGAATAGAAAATTTCATTATTTCGTCTGTAAGAATTCACGGTTTACGCAGTCCACTTGTCACCGGCATGGAACCAACATGTTGTTCCGTAATCTTTAAGAATGTAAATTAATACCTTTTCTTATAAGCATGTGAGTCTTTACACATTTTTTGAGTCCAAATCCTTTTTTATTCTCTATTTGTGTGAAAACACGTTTGCCTAACCGTTCTATAATTTATACAAAAAAATATCTTTGATTAATTCTTACAGACGCAATAATGAAACTTTCTATTCTTGAAAATGGTCTAGATTGAGACTGAAACGTTGAATTAAATTTCATGTGACATTTTTGCAAATTTGCTTATGTTCCCATGGATCGAACCAGTGCGCCGATAACATTAATTGAAGTTTAAAACAATTGTCGATCGAGATTCAGAGAACTGTCATAATACAATAAAGTAGATCTTTTCTAAACAAAAGGGGCCTCCAGAAATGCAGGGCTCGTAGCATTTGCTACTTCTGCTATTAGGCTTAATCCGGCTGGCCCTGTTATTATCATGCTATTCGACACAGTAGCGGATCAAGACAAGTGGGGGCCCTAAGCGGCCGCCTAGTCCGCATGCCGCTTAATCCGCTACTGATTTGACAAATTGGTGGAAAAATCGGGAATTAGGCGGATGTCCAGAGTGAATTAGGGGGTTCGGTAGGCGAATATTATTAATCGTAGCAGCTGATAAACATAAGGAACATTTCCTGGCAGCCTATACGATAATCGGGAGCCAAAGAGACACGAACTAGCACGGTACCTCTCCGCCGGGAAATTCGGCGACTCGCTTCGTTGATCGAGAACCGTGATCGCATGGATTTACACTTATACCGTGCGGCAGAGAAGAAGATCCAGGGGCAATTTCGTCGAGAAGTTTCGTGACGAGAGGACACTGCTGCGTGTGGCTTCCGTTTTCGTTCCTGGTCGATGCCTCTGGCGTCTCAATTAGCGGACTCTCTCCCTTTCTCCCGGGACGTACCGAGGCCGATCTGTCGCCGATTCTCGAAATAGATTTCGTTTCGTTGTCTGTCCTTTGCCGACGATCCTCTCTACCGATTTTATGAGCCGCGGCGATCGCCTTTGACGATCGTACGATCCTTCCGAAAATCCGTCCAACAGCCAAGAAACTTTGAAATTTTCACAATGCGATTCTTCTAGCGATTTACGCCCAAAACATTCGCAATCTTTCTCCTCTCCGAATCTATTCCTTAGATGTGGACCCTGGTTGGTTGTCAACTTGTTAAGATATTGAATAACTGATTAGGTGCATGATCAATTTGATCTGTTTCGTCGATCCTGTCAAAACTGTTTCACGCGAAATAACCTCGCGACAGAAATAACGCGTTCCCGATAAAAAGACTCGTTGTCACGTTATGTAATAATGTAACACGTGTCCGCGCGTCGCCTAACAGACGAGGCGGTTCGCTTAAAACAAACAATCGTCGCGGGGATAGAGAAATGAATCGCCTCGGCGAATTTTCGAGCTGTAATTTATTTTACATCGGCCGAATCGAAGTAAGGGAGTTGTTGCGAATAAGTTTTGTTCGCGAAAGTTTTCGTGTTTCGAGTTGCAATTTTTGCGAAAAGTATTCGAGGAAAGAAGAGGAGGAAAACACTCGAAATACTTTCGAGCTTTTGATATAACGGGAACGAAAACAATTTATTGACCGTGATGCCTCTGACGTAAGGGCTACCAACATCATGCCGATGGAAGGGTACATAAAAATATCATCGTACTCGAAACGGAGCAGAGTCGATGGAAAGTTTCCTCTGATATCCACCGACCTGTGTAGATCAAAACAGTTTTAGGTTACGTATAAAAGATAGAAAAATAATGTCTCTTCACCCTTCCCTGCGGAATTAAAATAAATCACGCATTCGCCCCGGTAAAAGGCGTACGTGTCGATCAATTACAAACGACTATGGATCATGATAAACAATTGGAACGTGTACTTCATTTCTGAACCATAATCCGTCATACCTGCCAAATCGTTACAACTTGGCATCGCACGCAACACGCGAAATGAAAATATTTGCAACAGGTCCAGCGAATGTAACGTAAAACGATGGCGCCAATCTATCTTTAATGAACAAACTATTATCTGCGGAAGAATTGAATATAATCAGCACGAGAAACCGCACGGGACCGTAAATAGTCGAAAAAGGAGAATGCACTCGGTTAGTAATCCCGTTGTCATTTATTCGGCGAGCAATTAATCCTAGTCTTTAATTAGCTTCGCATTCTCTGGATTATTCTGGTTTCGGTCTGCGTTTGGCGAGAATTTCGCCGCACGATTGTTAGAAACGTGATATATTTGCGAGAGGAGAGCGACCATTTGTTCATCTCACAATGTTTGCCTCGAATAAGTATTCTCGTTAAATTCGAAAGCTACGAAAACCTGCTTTCCGCTGATAAATAATATTCTTTTTATATTCTTTTTAACTTGATTGATGTTTTTGAAACGAACAGGATTTTTGAAAATTTTACAATATGATATATACGAATGGGCAAGGACCAAGCCGATTTCAAAAGAGAAAAAGCTCCAAACAATTGTTCGAAAATTACTGAAGAGCAACATTCGTCATAATTTATTCCCTCTCTCTATTTAACATTTATAAAAATATAAAATCTGTCGAGAAGCTTCGCGAAAGCTTTGAACAAATCTTTGAATCTTTCGCATAACTAAAGATCGCCATTGTCCCAGAACTATTGTTAAGCATACGAAAGCTCTCTGAAAGAGGGAGCTTTCTCGGTAGAAAAAGCCTGCAGAGAACCGGAAATAAATATCTGTTTGTACCCTCGATGGAAGCTCGTCTCCATCTGGCGGCTCCCGAGGTAAAGCTTCCGACTCGAGGAGCTTTCAAGTTCTGCGAAAGCTTTCAAACCGGTGTTGCCATCTGGCCGTGTTTCGACTGAATGAGATTACGTTTATAAATAATCCATTTCGCGGGTGGTTACTGCGGCTGTTACCGTCGTTTTACTATTCGCAGATCCATCGTCGCGAAACTCGTTGGCCGGATATGCGCTCTCGCGAGATCAAACATGGCGCTTTCGATCATATCTATCTATATTACGATCTCCGGATGATTTATCGCTGGATCGCTACGGTATTAGAATGAAACTATTTTAACACTGTAACCACCCGGCATTTCGAAATTATCTTGCGGGTCGTAATTAGATCGGAGGATTAATCATGTCCGGTTTTGCGTTTCGACGATCTTTAGACGATCGTGTGTATTTTTGGGAAAAATAGGGGATGAAATGGAGAGTGAAGGATTTTATGAGCACTTGTAATTTTATAGTAGTTTTATAGTAATCTTGTAGTTATTGTACAGTAATTTTATAGCAATTGTAGTAACTCTTAAAGTAATCGACGCACGACGCCTCTGTGTAACTGTCGTCTTGCTAAACGAATGAATGATCTACTGTGATTCACATTTTTGATTGGTAACTATCTCAGATAATTTTACGTGAATCAACAAATAGACTTCGAAATGCGATTACATAATATTACTATACGTACACGATTAAGTAACCAGCATGTAAAGACACGTAATATACATACACATTGGTATACTAAATTTGAACCTGATCCGCAGCAACCAGCGTACAATGGAAACGATCTATTTAAACCGAACGAAAGCCTTTGGACTCTCGTTTTCCGTATTATTTAAATACCCATTACCAGTCATGCGTCTCGAAATTCCAAATAAATGTGTCGATTTGGCAACCAGCCTGTTGTAAATGCTATTCATTCAATATTTAACTACATTCTACTACTTTGACATGTCGCGGATTACACGATCTACTAATACCTGACTGAACAAATTGCCTGCTGCCTGTGCTGTATCTGCTGAAACCATAAATTACTAATTGGTAGATCCCGGACTGTACCAAAACGTACTTCGTGTAAACAATCATTTATATGTTCGACATTCAAAACAAGTTGCAAGAACTAAAATACGATACAAAAATTTTTAATAACTATTCTGTTTGCAAGAATAAATATAAAATATGGGGGCGTTCACAGAATAAATATTAAAACTGGGAACACTGCAAGAATAAATATTAAAAATAGGGTCATTGCCAGAATAAATATTAAAACTGGGGGCACTGCAAGAATAAATATAAAATATGGGGGCACTGCAAGAATAAATATAAAAAAATATGGGAGGCTGCAAGAATAAATATTGAAAATGGGGACCCTGTAATAATAAATATAAAATATGGGAGCGCTGCAAGAATAAATATTAAAAATGGGGGCATCACAAGACGAGGCATCCTACCAGTTAATGATAACAGCAATATTCAATATCTACTGTTATCACCATTGATCGCCTGATGGTACCGAGTGCAGAAGCCAATGAGCACTCAGTGGAATAAGTTGTGAACCGAGAATGTAGCAGCACAGAGTTGACAGCGGTGTTCACGCGGCTCCTCTCTCTGCGGACTGTCATCTTTGAATTGTTAAATTGACTATACAGATATTCATGAAACCGTACTCCAGATCAGTTGCCAACGAAATTCAGGAAAGGGGAATTGCGTCCGACGGTGATGATAACTATCTGTCTTGGTTGTACACGCTCCTTTCGGATAACATCGTTTCCGGAATGCTCCGTACACAGCGCCAACGTTCTCGAAAGAGATTAGATCGAAGAATTTTCGCTGTCGCAATCTGGTTTTGCGCAGTTCGAATTTTCCATTATGTTGCTCGCCGAATTTCCTAAATTAATAACTATTAGAGTAAACAGTTTGCGAGACACGGGCAGATCAGGGGAACGGTTACCCCTTCTCTTCCAGCACTGGTCACGTGACCGAGCGCAAACGTGAGCGAATAAACATTGATTTTAATATGTTCAACAGGCTGAAAATAGTACGATGATAGTTTTAAATTATCCGAATGTTTGTACTGTTTTAATCGAATTATTATAATACCGTAGAAATTCGCTAATTTGTTTACGTGATTGCGATGTTGCTGACACGTGCTACCGAATAAACAGTCAGGCTATACTTCGGAACCGTAATAATAGAAAATACAATGTAAAAATAGACATAGACAGATGGACATTCGAGTGTATACGTCTCGAACGAACGTGACGCTCGTTCTTGTTCAGAATAAAATACGAGATGATTTTTTCACCGTAATGTGCATGTAGAAAAACAATTTATCGCGTTATAAAACAGAAGTTCTATTTCTTTCTGTTTTATGTATTTGCCCTTGCTTTTTTTCTAATATTATATTTTTTATAAGATAAATAGAAGGTCGAGTATTATTGAGAGAGTATAGGATGCACGCGGGTGGAAGTATTTTAGAGTGACAATTACTACAGACATAAATCCGAGAATAATTACTGGGAGATCTCAATTTTAGAATCGGTGTCGTTGTCCGGTTAACAAACCGGCGATTAATAAGGTATTAATGCATCGATGTCATCGCAATACCGGTTCTAGCAGTACGAGCCAACCTCGTTTAACTCTCGACGCACGCGTCCCTCTTCCGTGGAATTCAATTTGGCACTATTTTAGGGGTAAATTATTTGTTCTCCCCCTTGTCCTTTTGTATCCGGAGAATTATTCTAGTCTTAGCAGTCGCCGTAAACTTACGGTGTACATCGTAACGCGTGTTCCCTCCGAAACATTTTGAGACTCTGTCTGAACCGTTGCCATCGAGATTATCCACTAAGAATCCATTAAAAAGTATCAATTTTCAATTTAAGAGAAAATAAAAATTTTTTCCTGTGTGCTACAAAGTTTCAAAAATGATTAAACGATTCATTCCATCGTTCCACGCGCAGCAAATTTCTAATAGTTGGATTTTGAGGATATATTGAATTTGGAAATTTTGTTATGGCAACCTTGCGTCTCCCACGCCAATATTCCCGTCCTTCTTTCATCGCAGGCTTCTCGCCGCAGATTTTGTTTCGTCTTTCATCTATTTTCTGACCGAATGATTCCAATTTCCTTCCGTCTGGCTGGCTCTATCCCGCAGTTCGCGTCTTTATTTCCTTAGCTGGTTTCCTCTCAGGCTTTTTCCTTATGGTTAGTCGAGTTACCATTTTCCTCCGCGGTCGTCCCGCGACATTATCATCCGCGTCTCTCGTACAAATTACCGCATTATGGTCCTCTCCCTCTGTGTACGGCTTTATACGCACTTTATTTGTTCGCAGCCGAGTTTTTCTTTTACATTTCTACACGTTTCTGATCTCTCCGTCGCTATACTGCCAGCTATGGAACTCAGGATATTGTAATTAGTAAACTCCGGATGTTTATGCAAAAATAAACGTTTTTTTGCATTTAAAAAACTATTTTAATAAGTTGAAATTATTATTCTCACCCGCTATTTTTTGCTATGGAATTATCCGAGAAAACGGGAACTGTAAGAAAATCGTCCTACTACGTTTTCCACATCGTAAAATCAGCACAAACTCGTCAAAAACCCGGGCTCGTAAAGTCAAAAATGTCTTACGCTTCCATTCGCGCGTCACCCACTGTCAACCGTTGCCAATGCCGCAGGAATTCGATTTACAAACGCGTACCGAGTCGATATTTGATTTATTTGCTGTGCACGCTGCGCGAAACGGAGACCCACGCGCCATTATTCCTCGGGGGTCGACAAACGTCACGCACACCGCGCCGCTTGTTTCGAATTTTTCTCCAGGGCTCAGCTGTGTTGTTGTTTCCACCTCTGCCTACCCACCCCGACACCGTAATCAAGGCCCTTTGTTTCCCTTAAGCTCGGCCTGTGTCGAAAACTTGACGAGTTACCCCGCTTGATAACTATCGACGCTTCCGGCCATAAATTTCGATCGGGTTCGTCCCTCTGCAAACACGGTTTTATACTGCTATTCCGACTGGAAAGCCGCGGCGTGCCTCCAAAAATTTGCAGGGCTCTTCAAGGCCTCGCCTTAAACTAGAGACACTTTTCAGTTCCTATCGAGCCTGTAATCTTTACCAGAAGCTATGTACTTATCTTCAAAAATTTACAGGATTCTTCAAGGTCTTGCCTTCAACTAGAAACACTTCTCAGTATCCCTATCAGGTGTGCAACATTTTGCAGAAGCAGTGTACCTTCCGAAATTTGCAAACTTCTTCAAGGTACGACGTCCACGACCCCTTGACATTGCATCTCGCATAGATCCATCCGCGGCAACAGTCCCTTCATCCTCGTGTGAGTTCTTTTCGCAAGTCCCGAGCGTGTGTCAGCCACAGTAGGCGTCTTCGTCTTCGTCGTGTAGTGGCCGTCGTCTTCGTCTTCGTCGTGTGGTGGCCGTCGTCGTCCTAATTATACGTGTTTCTCCGTATTTCTGGAATTAGACTGCGGATGGGGCGCGGGAGAGCGGTTGCGATCCCGAAGAGCGTGCTTACGAACGCTCAGTCGCGCGGGATCCACCTCGAATCGCGCATATTCAGTAGTCGTCATAGCTATCGCGACATTGTGCCGCTTGATCGCGTTTACGTTGTGAACGGGTTCGTCCGATGGGGCGAGCACTTAGGTATCGATCTTCCAAACGTCGATCCTCGCACTAATCAGAGCTAATCTTCAGCTAATCATTCGTAATCGAAGAAATATTCGTTTCCTCAGTCTTTGGAAGTCTTTGGGTACTGGAGGTCTTCGGGGTCTTCGTTAACATCGGTGAAGAAGCACTTCAGCATCGGCACAGTATCGATCAGTATACTTGCGCACTGCGATCTTCCCGAGCAATTAATTTAACCCTTTGCACTCGGAGCTATTCCAGTTCGAAAGCCGAATTTTTCTTCCGACCTGAAATATTTCTACTCCATGTGATTTTCTTAATTTCATACAATTAGTAATTTATTGGATATCAGATTTAATGATGCAACCAATATTTTGAACTCGAGTGCAAAGGGTTTGCAATGCTGATACCAAAAAGTAAAATAATATACATTAAATTATTATGGTATGTTTTAATCAGCCTTAGGAAAATTGACCCTGGTAATTTACTGCTATTTACCAGGTTCAAATTTTTCTCGAGGCTAATTAACAATTACACAGTTGCTTCGAAAGCCAGGATCTTGTTAGAGCGACCGACAGTGGTGTTCAATAATTCAGAAGAACCTGCAGCCCTCCATTATCCAACATATTTCCTAGGGAATATTAAAGTCTGCTCTTCCAAAGAATATTTGAAACGTCTGAAAAGTTGTTCGATTATGGTTTATGCCTCCACTCCACCACCCTATAATCCTGAAGTTGGTACTCGATCAAGGATTATCGTTTAAGGAGCAGAAGAGAGAGAGTTCGAGTGTGTATCGTAGCTCAAGGAAGGGAATACTACGTTGTTCCACGAAACCCGCGAGATCCAGTGAAATTTTCGTAGTGCGTCGATTCTGAGGGACCGTGCCAGTCGTCATGGCGACCACGGAAGTTTTCCAGGACTGGGACTCGCCCCACGAGACCATCAGTTCCATGACCAGGACTAGCACCACCCGTAAAACCACCACCACCACTAGGCGAGAGGTAAGATTAGGGCTGACGAAATATTTACCACCGAACATGTTCCTCGTCTAATCCTCCGACTGCGGATTAAATATTCACACAGCTGTAGAATTTAGGGTTCCTAGGGTCTGTGATGTCTCGCTTAGCCGTTTTTCAATTTCGAGTGACTTCGTTTATTGGTTTATCGTCCCCGTTTCGTTTATTTCATTCGTTCGAATAATTGATTGACGATCTTCAGTGGATGAATCGCTGGACAGTAGCTTTCTCGATTTTAGGGTTCCTCTCTGAAGTTGAAATTTTCAGATTACGATGTTGCACGTGCGTTTGTCGGTATTTGAAGCACATCGGGTATTTTTTTCATGTGAAAAAAAATCAAAATCGCCCGAGTTATGTATTTTTTTATAGAGTGTGTTTCGAGGGGATGTTCTGGCGTTGAGTACTGAATTTGCGAATTTTTTTCTGAGAAACTATCGAACCTTTTCAATTGACATATTTTATACGTATTTACGGGTATCTGATGAGTACGTGTGATTTTTTGGCACATGTTTAATCAGAAAACTCCAATGAAACGACCCCGGTCGAACAATAAATATTTCAGCCCGTAATGAATTAATTACGTCTTCTAATACGCTGATAGCGAAAACAAGTCCTTTGATAAACGAGCAGCGTCTAATCGGATTACATAACTCGCAAGTCTTGATCTCGTCAATCATAAATCAAACGCGGACCGACCGCCCCGGACAGCCATAAAGCAGAAAGGTTGCCCAATAATGAAAATAGCGCATATTTCTCCGTGCCTTTGGACGGAACGCGAATAACCCAAAACATCTTCCGGCTGTTTCAATCTCGGAGGATTGGGAGCCGTCTTTCGCTCAAGAGAGCATTCGCAGTTTGCGAATTTCGCACGCGTCGCGATTAAGCTCGCTATTATAGTCACGGATCTGTAGGATCTATAGATCGGATATACCACGTTACTGAGTGAAATGTTCACGAATGTATTTTCGTAATTTTCTGTCGAGCAGAACAGAAACAAATAATTTATGACAACGTTCAAGTCTGTGACTTCAACATAAAATCATGAATTTTTGAAAAAATTCAGCATGTGGTCAGAAATTTATAAAAAAATTAATGCTGTTAAATAGTTGCGGGTAGAATGATCAGGAATTTTTTCGTAACTTTCTGCCGCGCAGAACTAAAGAAATAAATCCTCTATTGCAAGGTTCAAATCGGCAAATTCAATATAATATTTTCTCCGAAGCGGATAGACTTTAAAAAATATTTTTTTTTAATGATGCATTGTCATCCAGTTCTGAGCCATGTATCCAATTTCAAGTCTCTAGCTCATCAGGAAGTTAGTTTAAAATCAATTGCAAAATTTGTCACCGAACAGACAGACAAAGAAACAAACAAGAAAGCAAGCTAATAAAAACGTGGTAAAATCATGAATTTTTAAAAAAGGTCAGCTTGCGGTCAGAAATTTAAAACAAAATTCATGCTCGTACACGGTTGCGGGTAGAATGATCAGGAATTTATTCGTAACTTTCTGCCGAGCAGAACAGAAGAAATAAATGAAATGGATTGAATTGCACCAGGATAATGATAATGTATCCGAGACAATAGTACGGGTGTTAGGGGACGCTCGGATAACACCAGGTATAATTTTGCGTAACGCATTTGGACGGGAGCGTTCTCGGAGAAGTTTCCTGCGTTTACGAGATCTCTGCCAGGACCCAAGGCCGATATGCCTCTCCGACTAAAACCGTGATAAACACCCGTGAAATTCGCGATGAGTAATCCCGGCCTCTCTGGCCGCTGCTTATGTTTCTTTTGTGTATCCTCCGTTGTGTATCAAGCACGCCTCGCTGAACAACTAACGATCTGTCCTGTAGTGATGGGTTCGAGTGTGTTGGACAGGTCGCGTCTCAACCTGTGGCGTCTGCGCCGCTGGAATGTAAACTCATTACTACATCGTGCAATTTTTATATACGTTCAGAAGCGATAAACCACCGCCTTTAACGAAAGCTATTCAAAACGCGTCGACCATCCATTATTACTAGACTGCCGATCTCTATGCATTTATCGGAAAATTGAGTAGGAAAATTTAAACAATTTCAAGATGATAGTACATATTATTTTTCCTCTATTCAAATTATAACGGAAAAAATAACATTCTATTCGGTTTATATTCGTTGCAATCCATGCAGAGAATTTTTATTTCGCATAAAGACCTGCAGTCTAATTATCACAATGAAATCATGCTGAGCAAAGATTTATCACGAAGCATCTATTTTTTAATTAATTTCAGTTGAAAATTTTTTATTATTTAATTTACATCTCGTATTTCGAGTTTCACAAAAGTCTCCAGCTGGAACAACAATACAATGAATGTTTATGCAATATCAGATAAATTTTGTACTTTCAACTGAACAAAAAAATCTCCAGCGGAAATCGCGTGCAAGATTTACGGGAGGATTATGGCAGTATCGGAACAGAGATTTTTCTTCTTCTCGCTTTCTTTTTGAAGATCGCGTCTGGATAATATTGATCACGCATGAGTCACAGAAACAGACGTTGGCGTGATCGCGATCATCTCCGATCGGTTTCTCAATATAATACTTTTCTACGACCGGTAGCCTCTGTAATGAAAGCTGATAGAAAGTGGATGAACACGTTTGCAGGAAGGCTGTGTTGCTAACGAAAGTCTCTCGACATTGCTCGTTCATTCAACCGACGAATTGATCAGAAAAAAAAATGAAATGATGAATTAAAACAATTGTTGTTTCGTTTCTACGAATCGCAACCTCTGCAGAATATTTTTATTTTCGATATCGACATGCTGGGTATGCTGTGAGAAGAGTTCGTGAATGTATTTACAAAACACAAAATTATAAATTGCAAAACAATGTCCAGAAAAGATTTAGCAACTTCCGCGAATGTTTTTTTTATTAGAAAATCTCATATGAGATTTATTTCAACATAATTACAACAAAGACGAAATACGCCACATACAAAACAGAATATAATAATTACAAAATAGAATGTGGTATATTAGAGATACACAGATATTTTAATACAGACATGATTAGTTGGAAATATATGATTTTAATATGATTAAAAAATGATAACATTTAGTGACAAGCTTTTATATTTGGTTTAGCTATTAATTATGATGGTTTTCATAGCTGTAGTTGAGTATCCGTCGCGCTTAACCCTCATACGCTCCTGAAAAATAGCTGCATAAAAGAGACTAGGCCAACAATTCACCCACTTTTAGTTTGCACGTTAAATCAACACATTATGTTTCATTTATAGCGTCTTAAAGAAATACATCTCACGACGTAGACATAAAAGGATGGATAATTGTACAGTATCAGAAAATATTTAAAATGGTTGAATTTTCACCCACGAGGAACGTATGAGGGTTAAGCGCCTAACCAGAAGACTATCAAAGCCGTAGAGCACACATCGGAGCTGGTGAAATGAAATGGTTAAGCCCGTTCTCAATCACGGACGAAGTGCATCGTTGTTTAGTCTAGACTTCCCGAAGTTTTGCGTCGTTCTCACACAGTATGTATATCATGATTCGTGTCTTGCCCCTAATCCCGTGACGCAACACTCGGAATTTTTGGAAGAAAACACGGCTTAGTTATTATTTATATCACGCCTGGAATATTATTAATCCGCCCTACAACACGCTCTCCACCTATAAATCGTGATTATCGTTCGCGGAAGAGTGCAATTTTAGACGAACAAGCTCTAGAACAGCGCTCGGGATTTACTTTACTCGCGACGGCCGAGTTTCGAAGAAGAGAAAAAGATTGAAAATAATATTCACAGGATTCAGGAATACCTGAACAGAACATTTAAGAACATTGATAGTAGAGATTTATTCTTCCTGGATGTGTGAGGTGCGCATGATCGATTCGATCAGGACATGTGTTCAGGAGAGCGACGAGAAGACGCGCAAGCGAAAACCTCTGGAAATAGAAGAGTGACACAAGAGTGAAGGCGTGCAGTTGCAGCGAGGATGCACCGTAAAGTTGCTTATTTTAAATAGGAACCAGCCCGAAGGCTCCGCCGATGGAAATAGCAGAGGCCGTCCGAGACGGCGTTATATCGTTCGTTTCGAAATCGGGTAAACCATCCGCAAAGACCTACGATAACCTTCCGCGATCCGTCGCCGATCCTAAACAACACCCATATCTTTGTCATATCCGGTGGTCCAACCATTAGCGATAATTGATAATCAACCATGAAGCCAATATCTTTGAATAACATTTAAGAAGAATCTCATAGTGTTGCCTACTATAATTAATAATAATATTAATAATGTATCGTATGTTATATCATATTACGAGCGATAGAATTAAGAACACTCATATCTTTGCCACATCCGGTGGTCCAACCATCAGCGATAATTGATAATCAACCATAAAACCAATATTTTTGAATAACATTTAAGAAGAATCTCTCATATCGTTGCATACTATAATTAATAATAATATTAATAATGTATCGTATGTGTTACACCATATTACGAGCGATAGAATTAAGCAGAATTCACCAGAGACAATCCGAAATATAGTCAGAGTACGATTAAAGAAATAAAGAATCCGTAGACCACATTCAGCACAAAAATTATAAACGATAGTCCAGAAGAAACAAAATCTCGACAGAACTAAGAACGCACAAGGGACGAAGGATAGACAAGAAGAACTATCTGGGAGAACACAAAGAACAATGAGATCCAGCCAAGAGAAAACGACGTAGGACTGAAGTCTGACCAGAATGCAGACGAAGACATTAATAGGAAACCAATTACGAAGAAGAAGACCGTTCCACAAAGAGAAAGCTTAGGACAAAGAATGAACAAAACTATAAAAGGGACGGCTTGTCACGGTGGTCCAACCAATAGCGATAATCGATAATCAACCATGAATCCAATATTTTTGAATAACATTTAATAATAATCTCTCATAGTGTTGTACAGGGTAATAAAATTCTATTACATTATTCATATTGTTATTAATTGTAGTATATGACAGTAGTATAGTATATTAATATTATTATTAGTATTATTATTAAAACAGTTCTCTGAATCTCGATCGACAATTGTTTTAAACTACAATTAATGTTATCGGCGCACTGGTTCGATCCATCGGAAAATAAGCAAATTTGCAAAAATATCACAGGAAATTTAATTCAACGTTTCGGTCTCAATCCAGACCATTTTCCAGAATAGAAAATTTCATTATTGCATTATTTTTCATATATTTCATTATTTAATAATTTCATTATTAAAGTTTTATTATATTATAAGAATTTGATTAATGCTTACAGACGCAATAATGAAATTTTCTATTCTTGAAAATGGTCTGGATTGAGACCGAAACGTTGAATTAAATAAATTTCATGTGATATTTTTGCAAATTTGCTTATTTTCCAATGTATCGAACCAGTGCGCCGATAACATTAAATGTAGATTATTATTAAAGATTGTAATAGAATTTTATTACCCTGCGCAACACCATGAGAGATTATCATTAAATGTTATTCAAGAATATTGGATTCATGGTTGTTTATCAATTATTGCCAATGGTTGGTCCACCGGACGTGACATCTTCATGAATCAACATCGAATAGTTGGCCCGCGCTGACATTTTCAGCCGAGAGACAAGTATCTTCGCTTTAATAACCATGTTACTCTTCGATAAATGTTTCGCGGTTACAGCCAAATCGCATAGTTGTCGGGACGGCGTTCATGGCAGTCTAAGGCAGGCCAAAACGGATCATATTCGGGGTTTCGAGCTTTCTGGGCCCGATCTAGGCCCGGTACGAGACTCAATAGGCAGGGCTATCTAGTGGGCCTGACCTCAGTCATGAGGACGCCATGTTAGATGCGAGAAGAATACTATACTCGTTGAATCTCCACCTCTATCCTCTTTCTGAACGTGCATAGTCTGCATTGCTGCGCCCTAAGCGTGGTTGGGAATTAATGAGGAGAACGTGATTTGTACTAGGCATTACAATAAGGTGCAATGATCTCTAGCGCTAGCAGCCCCACTGTTAGTATCGTAATTCGAAGTGAGAGTGAGAATTTTCAAAAGAAAAAGTTTCTTTCTAGAGAAACTGTGGAACCAATTTGCATTGGGATTTTTCGAAGTACACCTGTGACTTTTTTCAAGTGAAACATTAAAAATGTCCTGATTTATTTATCATATATACCTTATTCTCCGGCGATCAGTGCTGGATTTGCCAATCTTCGGGAATTTCTTTCTGAAGAACTGTCAAACCTTTTCAATTGGAATTTGTCAAGCATATTTAAGTGTACGTGTGATTTTTTTCAAAGAAGAATAATTAAAATTGCGTCAGTTATATAGGCAGAACTGTATAGGTGAAGTAAAAGAAAGAGTTTTCAAAACGTCCCCCAGATTTTTGATCTCCAATGGTCCTGGTGGGTTGACGGTTGGCAAGTCGGCCGCGGTTGGGCGAACGGGTAGCAGAAATCTTGCCACCGCCATAAAAGAGCTGGTCGTGCACCATTAAGTTTCCTCGGAAAAGGCAGCCCACCAAGATTCATAGTTATGGTAATAATTAAGTCGCGGTTATGATGCATCGTTCCTGCTCAACGATGCATCATCTGCGCGGATGATAAACGGAGGGAGCCATCGTCAGCGGCACCCTAGGACCTCTACCGTCTTCTGCTGCGTTAGGTACCGAGATCAAAATCTCAGAATAGAAAAGAGAGTCCCTGTAAAGGATTTACGGGTTGACATCAGCGAGACGGATCAAGGTCGGAATTCGATGAGAACCGCACGCGTCTGGGTTCTCTGGTCAAATCTTGAATTGATATACTTGTTGGCAGTGTCCTACGCTGTGAAAAATGAAGACCCGAGTACCGTCAGACCTTGCGCGCACGTCTGGACCAAATAAATTGTTCGTGGTTGCACTCTAGCATTCACCTTCCTCGTTGGAATGGCATCCCGTGGATTCCAAATTAGTGCACACCGGGTATTATTAGGTGGACGCATATTGTTAACTGCCGCGGATCCTCAATGCCGCTCTCCCACCACGTTTAATATCAAAATGCAGCTCTTTCAACGATCTAGATTCTTTATTGCTATACATTTTACGAACCCTCCTGTACTTTTTTCAAGCACACAATCTTGTTGAAATTGTTTATTTAAATGTGGAAATCCTCGATAGATTTTTGATTAGACTGCTGTACACTTGAAGAGTTCTCGTCTATTTTTTTCAAGCACACGATCTTGTTGAAATCGTTTATTTAAATGTGAAGATCCTCGATAGTCTTATTATCAGACTTTATGTACACATGAAGAAGCCTCGATAAATTTTTAATCAATTACTATTTCGATTTTCAAGATTGTTTCGTGAAAGTGCAAGTGCAGTTCCATGCCCGACATTGATTTCTTTCGGGTTCAGGGGACTGACGTCAGCTTGTTAACAAGTTTCCTGCACTGACATCGACGGATGCTGCTTGTCAAGCTTCCCCTAAAGAATTTTGGCAACGTGACCCATAAATTTCCAAGCTGCGACCAGCATCGGTCTGTATCCGGAGTATCCGACAAAATCAGTCTGGTTCACTTTCATCTCTGCTAATATTCTTGTAAATATTATTCCTTAAAAATATCTGTAAAATGATTGTTTTTTTTGTAATGAATACAGGCTTGTAAATGGTAATTTAATGTAGTTTGAGAATTCAATGGGGCGAGACGTTACCGATGACGAAGAAAGTTTCGACTTTCTCCTGTAATAATCAGTCATCATTCGAAAGCAACTAATAAATCTCAAATTGGACTTGCCTAGCAAGTACAGGGTTGTCTGCTTAAAATTTTTTTTACAATTTTACTAACAACGTGTGGAAGACTAAGCACCCGAAATAAAAAACAGAAAAATATTCTACAGACAAATAGTCAGCTATAAAATCGCAAAGAAACGTGTAGAGTCTTCGGAAAATTTGCGATAATTGCTTCGATTGACCCAGCTTCCGTCCTCCGTGCATTGCTACCCCCTTCTGGATCGAATCAACTGGGATCCGAATCATCAGATCCGAGGGAGATGGCGGGGTAAACCATCGACAATTTCGGATTTAATGATTTTCGATTTAGAGTCTCCGGGTTGGCACTGGAAGGGAATCGGATTCGAAACTCTGATGGAATTGCGGCGCCGGTGGCGGCGGCGGCGGTGGTGACGACTGCGAGGAGGATTAATAGACGCTCACGTCTCGTAAATAATTTCGCGCAGAGCTCTGGACCTTGCAGTTCGCCAAAATCCACTTGTTTAAATTATTCCCGATCTTAACTCGAATTCGCGCGATAAACAACGAGGTTAGGGCCGTGCCAATCCGCTGTGTTACTGTTCTATACTTTCCGCATTGTGCGGGAAGTCTCTTCGAATAAAGGAACAAGGATGCGTCACTATAAAATGATATACGCACACACACACGCACGAGCGCGCGTGCGCGCATTATAAAGTTATGTCACTCGAGACAGAAATACTTGCTACTGCGTCCGCGATTATTTAGCTAAGTGTGATTCATGTTCAGGATGTGATAAAAACAAATATAAATTGAGGCACACGTCTGCCGATTATGCTGTTTCACATACAGCTGCGGAGGGAAGTTTGTACTATCATCTTTATTTATCAATACGCCCATTGTATTCCTGACGTTTTCCCGATTAAAACGAGCCCGATGAACGGAAGCCGTCTCTTCTTATTTACATCGAGCGATTTTTCTCGTGGAACACGAACGAGTAGCACGTGGCACACACCGACGATATTCCGAACCCGTCAGTCGGAATACATACGCGACATCTGGCACAGAGCGCGAACGAAAATACCATCGGAGAAATCAACGGGAAAGAGAGAGAGAGGGAAAAAAAGAAATGTTCGGATTACGTAAAGTTCTGCGGAGAGTCCGCGCGGCAGGAAGTGTTGTACCGCGCGAATCTCCGCGGGTTTTTCGTCGTCCGGAACGGAACTGACTCTTCTTGCCGTGTCAAATTGTCGCGTCGCTAGAAACTCGTTAATTCGACGCGAGTACAAAGTTTAAGCCTTTTGGCGTGCTCCGACACCTGGCACGATTTCTTTGGCTGCGTTTCGTCCGCCCTCCTCTTCGAGCCCGACGATGATTAAAATCCCATTAACAGAACGGGCCACGGTGCTCCTTTCTCTTCTGGAAGAGCTTCCTCGTACTGCACAGATTTATCAGGGAGGGTCTGAAAGGAACGAACGTATTTATTGTTAATAAAATTAATTATTTCACAATTTTTGAAAATTCAACCGACCTAGTATGAACGTTTTAATTGTACAGAGAGTTCCGAGATTTTCTCGGAACAAAAGCACACAGTGTTCGTACAACGTACGACCAATTTGGACAGTTTCAATCCTCCGCACATACAGGATAGAAATAACCATTTGTTTATCAGTTCCAAGCAGCGCCCCGAAAATAACTGCAATCAATTCCCCGGTAATCTTCCATGAGAGATTCCCGCGACCGCGAAAAGAACTGTACGAGCGCGATTTTCGCGAGGGTGCCACCGACTATAAATTCCGTTTTCTTTTTTCCTCAGTCTCGAAACGAGTGACATTCGTACGAGTAGGGAAGTACAGGGTATTCTGAACGTCCAAGGTCGTCGTGGATCTGAAAATACGTTCGTGAATCGATCGGACGGGTCGAAATATAGCGGTCCCTGTTCGCCGATGTATTTTTATAAACGCCGCGGGGATGAGGGAGGGGATCCGATCCTCAGCTTCTTTTTGTAGCTTAAAGGTCAAAGACCTCAGCCGAAACGAACTTGAAAAGATCTATTTCTCCCCAAACAACCCGCTTATGTTCATCTTGCGGATTTTTATGCAAAATAAAAATTGACGAAACGTTCGATTCAAATGCCCTTCTCCTTTTTAAAAATTTTTATGTAGAGTGATCGATTATGGCAATAGAGATCGAAATGAGTATAGCTATAAGAAAAGGAATTGCTGCTTTGTTTCTTTTCCAATCGGAAATAAGCGTAGTTTTTCGGAGTTGAGCTGTATTTGAAAAAAAATTCGCATTTCTTGGAACGGGGAAAAAGTTCGCCGATTATTTCGACCCGGTTTCGCGAAATCCACGGGATCAGGTCCTCCGTAGCCAATAATAATATTTGCGCTAGCGGCGATGAAAAAATAAAGCGAGCCAGCTGCCGTCGAATCGTTGAACGTAAGGAGCCGTGTAGAGCCAACGTTTTCATTTTCGTCCGTTTTTCTCCGTTAAAAATACGAGGAAGCTCGAGCAATTTTTGCACGCGAATTTCCGCCGATCTACTTTATCCCGGGGATTCTTCATTGGCCTCTGACTTCTGCGCTCTTACAATTTCCTCCGCGATGAAGAGTTGCCTGAGAGGATTACTTGTATAACGTTTCGAGTGGCGGAGAGCCCGTCGACATCCGAAAAGGCGATTTTCATTGTTATAATTCTTCTAGCTGAAGACACAGATCGTTCACGTTTATTCGCGATTTTTCGTCTTCGAAGGTTGGGGAGAAGGAAAAACTGGAGTCTCGAGCACCGACTCGAGCGAAATCACGGATTTCGATGCCTCTCGAGCGAGAGAATTAATTTCGAATTTTCCTCCACGTTGGACTGGCACTTTCTGAAAAAATCAAGCGACGGAAGTAATTACTGGCGGCAGCCTGTTTATCGGTGAGATAAAGTCTCCCGATTCAATTAGACTCGAAGTGCTCCGACATCGGAAACCGAATAAACTCTTCGCCCCGTCGTTAATCTTCCTCCAGCATCGCCTAAATAATCTCACGTGTCAATGCGAACTTAAATTTAGCGCGTCCAAATCCCAGTGGCCGGCGCGGCGCCCATGCGCGTCCGAATTGATCGAGCGACCATTTCTCCAAACGCGTTTAGCCAATTTTGAAAAATTTTACCAGTTAAGTAATTCTTGCGATCTCTACAAATTTTCCTATGTAAGAAATTCTTACGAATTTCACTAGGTCAGAAATAGAAATTTCAACAAAATCTCTACCAATTTCACTATTTCAGACAAATTCTGTGATTTCTACAAATGTTACTAATTCGCTACAATTTCCATAAAGTTTACTGTTTCAGACATTTCTACAATTTCTACAAATTTCTACAAATTTGACTCGTGAAGTTTCACTAATTCAGACATTTCTACAATTTCACATTCGTTTGGAACTGGGTTTCAAAGCAACTGAAACGCTGGAGAATTCCACTAATTCAGAAATTTCTACAATCTCTACCAATTCCACTATTTCAGAGATTTCTACAATTTCTACAAATGTTACTAATTCACTACAATTTTCATAAAGTTCACTATTTCAGACATTTCTACATTTTCTAAAAAAAGACTAGTTCAGTTTCTACCATTTCGCATTCGTTGGGAAATGTGGTTCAAAGCAACTGGAATTCTGTATAAAATATGTTTTATTTAACGGCACGGAAGTTCGACTAGCGGACGCGAAATGAAGAAAAAGAATGTTGCGAAACATTATTGCCCTGGCCTTTGGTTACGAGAAATACCAAAAGCCTATGTGTCCGATGACATCTGGTCTGTTACTTTAAGTTAGAGAAATATACTGGTTTTCTCATTCACATATTATTGCAAATAATCAAACGACATTCATTTATTTCCTTTTGTTTGATATTCCTCATCAGAAATGCATAAAATGCATAGCTGCTTTCACGATTTCTATTGTCGTGAAGCAGAACCGAAATGGGTAACATTAGCGAGAGGAACGAAAGAATATACGGCGGAGACAACGAGAGGGGACATCCTGAGGCCTTGTGCCTTGTAATTCAGGGCCAAAGATCGACAAAGAGTCACGCGAGGCGTGCTCTCGTGTGGCTCGACCACAAAGCGCTTGTCGGTGACGCACATGGAATTTTATTTTACCGTCCCTTTGTCAGTCGAATTCATTGCGACTCGTAACTGATACCTAAAAGCAGTTTGTCGAGGATTGCGATAGTGGTGACAAACTTCCGGTCGTGAATCGCTGCCGATCAGAAACGATCCATTGTCACGAGATGCCATTTCGATGGGAAAGATCAAACAAAGTACCTCTTCAACATCACACCATTATTTCGTCTTCAATTACATTTATCTAAAACATTTACCATCGTATTCATGACGGTTTTCCGATTAAAATGAGTCTAAGCACGACACGATTCGAGATCGAGATCAATTCGGATATCAGAGGTCCATTAAATCATGGATCGCTCGACTAACTGCGATCGGAATTCCATCGTGTTTGGGCTCTCTCTAATTAGAAAAAAGTCAGGACTACATTAGTGAAAGGTCCGTAAAGGAATGACGAATGATAAAAAAAGTTATGTCACTTTTGAACTTATCGTCTGTGCACGACGGAAAAAGAACTGAGGGAATTTTCACAGTGGAAATATTATTCTACATACGGAGAAATCAGAATACCAAAGAATCATGCGTGTAAATATCTAACGGAAGTTTCGGGACTACGGGATACATGGAATCCGTGCTATTCGGACCGCTGATACCGCACGAATGGAATTTCGCGATCCGTTTTCCCCTTCCTGTTCAATACCGCTCATTATTCTGCGACTGCCACTGTTTCGCGATGTTTCATCCTATTAACCATTAAACACAATATCATTACACAGTATTAAATACTTCCCGACCCCGGAATGTATATTAAGTATCGTATCAACGCGTAGAAACTAACTACGGCTTTATTTGTACGTCCTACCCCCCATAGGTTCTCCATTCCGTCCGAATAATTCAACTGAAATTCTCACTTTTTCTTTTTACCAATACTCGCTATAGCTATTTTTAATCGCACTATTTAATTTAACCCCCATACGCTCCTCAGAAATAGTTGCATAAAAGATTCTTTAACACTTTCTCACTCATTTTTGCTTCACACTTTAAACTAATAAACTTTGCTTCACTTATCATGTCACATTTTAGAGGAATACGTCTCACAACACAGATAAAGAGGAACCAGTTCATTTCATAGAATATGAAAATAGTAAATGGGTGAATTTTCACCCTGAGGAACGTGTGAGGCTTAAAGAAGCTAACCTAACCTAAACACCGGGAGTTGCGAAGTGTAACTTTTATACTGTTAGTAAAGAACTCCGCACTAATCATATGGAAAATCTATGCCGGTAAAATCAGTTGGATTTTTCAACTGATCTCACCGGGATAGATTTTCCATATGATTAGTGCGAGGTTCTTTGAATAGAACACAGTTAGTTTGTATGATAACTGAATTTAGTGGGTGTCAATATTTTTGACTCCTAATCATGTGATATGGCAATGTCCGATCTACGATAATAATAGAGATACTCTGATTCGCAAACTTTGCAACCAGCGTCACTTTCCACCCTATACGATAGATTCCTTCCTGTACGGACCCTCTCTCTGTCCCCTATTTTTTATACATACATTTCTTAAATCTCACAGTTTATTTCTTTAATGTTAATATTGTATTCGAAAATGATCAACATATTCCTTAGTTCTAGTTCATAAGTTATCCTTGTAATTTTTAGCATGCACAGCAATGTGCATGCTGCTAATAATCCCATGTGGGGTTTCACGGCTTAATAAAAAAAAACATTTTTGACAGCGACTGTTTTGCGGTCCCACGGTGTTTAACATTGAGGATACGGACGTGATCGCTGCCATAACGTCCGCGCGAAGCCTTGCTCCGCATTCTATCTCGGATTGCATTTCAGACGCATTCGACGCGCTTCTAAACGCACCTCTCTCTCTCCTTGTGGACGAAATTAATGGACCCTGAGAACTCATTGGCCCGGCATATCTAATATAATATCGTCTACGGGCCGAACGACGAGCATATTCCTGTCACGCGAATCACTTGACCATCCATCACGCTTCGATAACAGTGACAGCACGGTTCCTTCCTGCCTGACCGTTCCTCATTGCAAACGACGATTCAATAAACTCATTGTCCGCCGAGCTGAATAGATCTTTTATCGTCAGGTGAGTCAGATCGTGTACGATTACGAACGTCATTTCTTCACCTGTGATTCACCTGTTTTCATCTTTCACCGCGCTGTCTTGATTGCTACTACGAACAGTCGAATTTACGAAACTTTCACCAACATATTCGTGACAGTTTTTCGGTTAAAACAAGCCCGAGCACGACGTAATACCACTTCCGGTAACCATTCTGTCACCCAAACTCTCGCACCGTTCCAGATCAATTCGCATAAGAGAGGTTCCACTGAATCGTGGATTACTCGCCTAATTTCTATCCGAATGCTATCGTGTTTGGGCTCTTTCTAATCGGAAATCTGTGACTCGTAGAATGGTAAAAGTTCCATAAATAAATAATTCTGAACAAGTAAGTTGCACCGCTTTTAAACATTCGTTGCCAACGGCAGTCGATTATTAAATAGTGTCTCTACTCGATATAAGTGACTTTTCGGTCTTGAGAATCCTCCGGAATTTCAGTATGAAGATGATATACATATAATTTTGAATGTTGAATGAATGAATTGCAATTTTGAATAAAGAAGCGTGTGGCATTAAAGATTATTGTAGGTGTTGATAAGGTGTTACTTCTACGCTGATTATTCGGCACATTGCACGATTAAAACCCGTAAAACCGTATCAGTCTCGATAACCATAAAACGTCTGGGAACCACTGGCACACTGCTCGGTCTGATCACGATCGTCCCGGACCAGTTTACCACCCACACGTGGGAACCTAACTCGCAAAAAGGTCACTGTTGTGTGTGCAGTTCCCCTCCACTTACTATAGCAGTTACGACGTATTGTTGTTTCGATTGCAACCCAGAGGAGCGTGCAATTAATTAACCGGCTACCCGGAGCTGCACTAATTCAACGCGCAAAGAAAGAATCGTGAATAAGAAACATTTTCGTTACGGCGATAGTAATGAAACGTACATCTATAAATGATCTCCCGCAGGGATCCTCGTTTGTTGTAAAACAAACCGTTCTATCCTGTATGGCCAATTAATTGCCGATAAAAAGAATAAAAATCGAAGAAATTGAATGAATGAAATCAACATTCTTGTCATGTTTTTTCATTCTTCGTTTTCCCTCGACACGAGGAATTAAAAAATTTTTATACACTTCTTCTATTCTTCATTTTCCCTCGAAATTTCAATGAATTTCACAGTTGCATTAGATCAACATTCTTTTAATTTTTTTCATTCTTCTTTTTCCCTAGAACACGAGGAATTAAAATTTTTATAAAATGTTCTTTTGTTCTCCATTTTTCCGCAAAACTTGAAAGAATTTCAAAGTTGAATGAAATCAACATTCTTTTAATGTTTTTTCAGTTTTCGTTTTCCCTCGAACACGAGGAATTAAAAATTTTATATACTGTTCTATTGTTCTTCACTGTACCTTAAACAGAATAATCAACATTTTTCGAATGTTTCTTTATCGTATGTTTTCCCTAAAAATGAAGAACGAAAATGGTCATGTTTCCTCGATTTGTTCATAATTAGAATGATCAGCATAGCGTTCGAGCAAGCGTTGCGCCACGCGACTTTTCTTCACCTGCACGTGTTTGTGAAAGCAACATTAGTGGTTTATCGATGTAATGACGTAAATGGGCGACTAAATAACCGTACGATGGCATTTAAAGTGACATTTTCAGCGTATGCATCATTATCCCTCTTACCCGCGTCTAGATTGGCTTTATCAATGACTAAAAATACGTGTCATAATAACTATAAATACACAGACGTTACGGTAGTTAACAGGTTGCTCTCGTGTGTGCGTCCGAGAATCTCTTATTGCGCAAGATGATCTCCCGCCGGCATTTTTTAATGACACTCGGTTGCCTTCGCCCGGCGTGCCTTTGTCCTTGTTTTGATCGTGCTATGCAGCACGATTCGCACGGTTGATTGTTTATCAAGCTACTTTCTCGCAGGAAAAGTTTAAGAAGTATCTTAACAATGGATGGAAAAAACACGTTGTTTCACCTGCAAATTTTCTTTTTGAAATGACGCAGCCGGAAAAAGTTCTTCCTGTTCTAAATATATAATCGTTGCAACGAAATTACTATTACTCGATAACTGTATCTCTTTTATCAAAAACAGAGTGTAGATAAACAATTATCACGAGACTTTCGCACGGTAAATGCGCATACATTTGTTATGCTAATGAAGCATTAACATATCTATAGGGACTGGTATAATTCCACTTCCCATTACTCCTACTATTTTGTATTAACACTACCAATTTCGAACAAACCTGACTACAGTGGGTGTACAAAGTGTTTCTACAATTTCTACAAATTTTACGTGTCTCTGACACTCGATGCACAATTGACTGCAGACAGTTGCATCGAGAGTGCAACATCGAGAGATTGTTTCACGCCTGTAAACAAATCGTTTCTCCTCGAGGCTCGAGTGATATCATCTCGCACAGTCGCGAGGAGTGACCTCATCGCCACCAGCTATAATACACTCTCGCAGAAACGCATAGGTGAACCGCAGAAACCTCGCGGCGGAAATCTCAAGATCTTTTGCAAACGCATCTCTCTCCGTCCCCGTCTCTTAGCGACACATTTTCTACACTTGGCAAGCAGCGTTGCATTCCATCGTGCGATTATCTGGCGTCTCGACTTGTTTTTCGCCGGGGCTTGTTTACAGTCGATCCCGTCTATAGTCTTTGTCCGATACAGAATGCAGATCCGCTTATCGCGGAAAACGAATCTATCGGGAAACGTGGAAAATCGACGTATCATCGAGTGCTCCTGTTCAAGGAAACATGCGTGCACAGTCTCATTGAAATCACGTTCGATGGAAAACAGACTGGAATCATTTCGTTCGGCCGGGTTACCAAAAATAGTCAAACTACGCGATCTGAGAAACAGCACGATCCCCAGAGGTTTCTAATAATCGTACAGCAACAAACTTGGGCTTGTCTCAATTGTTCTTCTCTGTCTGAAATATGTTTAAACGATGCGGCAGACGAGAAACCGAAGACCTATTTTTTCGAAAGCATATTGTTTATTCAAACCTCTGTGAAAACCTTAAAAATTTTTTCCAGAGTTGATACTGCAATGGATTTGATAATTGAAGCTTCTTCTTTATAAAGAGACCTTAAAACTTGATCTATGACTTTTCTTAGTCTAGTTATCGAGTTTTTAGTGGGAGGACGTACCATCAACTTTTTGGTAACATGAGGTACATCAATGACTAAAACATGGCTTCGTTTTCCCTGTGTGAAAAGGTGAAAAATAATCGTAGTTCAACTTTTAAGGTCTCGTTGGAAAGATAAGGCTTTGCTCTTCAAATCCATGGAAAATTCGTCAATCTGCCATTGGTTTTCACAGTATTATGGTAGAAAAACCAAATCCAGGTTCGGTCGAATAGAAGCCCAGGAAACATGTATGGCACGAATGGCACAAAAACCGAGAAATTTACTTGCAGAAGAAAGGCGCTTTAATTACACATCGAATCTGGAGTTAGATATAATTTCTCCTGAATGGTACGCACCTTTTTTCGAATGAAAAATTCTCGTATGCAGCGTTCGTCCGACATTAGAAGCGTCACCGCGGTCGTTCATGCAGATGAATGCGAATCGAGTCGAAAAGCGGACGTCCTTAATTACGCGGCGGGCTTGTATATCAATTACACAGCCTCATTTCTTTTTCTCTCCTCCGCGTCGAGTGAAAACGCTACAAAAAAAGAAGCCTAACGCGCGCGCAATGCCCGCATACGGGGCACCATTTACGGGGAACGTTGTGTTAGGTGAACAGTGAAAGTCATTGAACGCGATTCGTCAGTTGTTCGTAGACTTTGCTGGCCTAACACGTCGTGCCGTACCACCACTACTCGTGTTGGCCGTCCTCTCATCGAGCTTCCAGCATAAAAGTCAGTTGTTTAGTTGCGCTCCAACTCCAGAGGCCTCGACTTATACTAGTACTCGGTGTGCCACTCCTACGGTGTCTTCCATCGAGAAACCACTAATTCAGAAGACGTTTGGTTATTTCTACACGTTCGAAATCAATTTCGAAACTCGAGGAATTCCATCGGGGAACTTCCGGACGGGCAGGAAGCGTTTTGTTACTTCGATTGAGTGAGTAATCAATTTGAATTCGCTGGTTCGGAGCCGCAAACAATTTTCAAACGGTTCAAATGTACCTCCGGCATCAGTATCAATTAATAAATGATATTATTTTGCGATCACGAGTAAATTTTTCCGTTATCAGTATCAATGCTGTACAAATATTAAATCGACGGTTGCAGACGTTGCAGTAGATTCTGGAGAACGTTAACAATGAGCTTTTGCACATACACTACTGTGCAAAAGAAAGAAGCACCCAGTACAATTATAACATATAATCACCAACAATATCTTTATGTAGAAATTGTATTGTACAATAATTGATTTGTGGCATTGAAAGTATTAGATAATATGCAATAACACATTCTCAGAACCATTCGATTAAAGAGCGGAATCCTTTTTCGTAACTTACTGTGCTCTTATTTGATTTTTTACGCTTTTCTATTCAATATAGCTGGATGCTTTCTTTCTTTAGCACAGCAGTGTATATAGGTTTGCCGAATTAATTCTACATCGAATTTCGAAATTCCTATCGGCTAAAATCTAGATCTAGCATCGCTCCGAATACTATAAAAATTTGAAATTTCCATGACCAGTACAGTCCGAGGAAAATTAACATAACTGTCGAGAAACGCGGTTTTATGACCACCGCATAAATATAGCGTTGTAAAATAATTTCTAGTAAAAATTTCGAAATTCCCTTCGGTTGAAATGAGAAAGAATCATGAAGCTCCAGAATATCTTTTCACTCCTAAACCACTTCTAAAGTCGTCGAGATTTCTCACTGTTTCGGGTCGAAACTGGATCGTTTGGATCAGTATTCGTGGATACAGATTTTTAAGTACTTGTGCAGAGCTCGGGAAAATAGTATTATAAATAGTGAATAATAACTAATTCTATTTATTTTAAAGTATGTGTACAACTTTGAAAATGAAACATTTTATTAGATGCAGTAATTTTTGAAAATAGCATTGTATATTGAAAATATATTTGTATTTTGTCTTTTTATTTTCAATTTCAAGTTTAAATATTATTGCCGAAAATTATGGTTCGAATTCAACACATTTATGAGTGTAAATCGTTTCTTAACGATAAGATAAGACTGCATGTTTGGGCAGTTTCTCAGAGTATTATAGCAATGCAAAGAGTAAAATATTTTATTTCGTGTGTTAAACTGCTAAAATAAATATATTTGATTTTGTGGCTGAAATTGTTGAAATAGAAATATTTTCTTTTGGCGTAAAGATTATTAAAATAGGAATATGTTCATTTTAGAAATTGTAAAATAAAATCGATAATATTAAACAGTGTTGGAAATATTTGTTTCGCCAAATAATGCCCCACCTCTGTACTTGTGCGTGATGTTCGACTATCGCAGGTGCGTTTTATCAACGATCGACGAGCGTGGAGCGTCGCGGTGCGCATCGAGGCGCGTCGCAGAACGCGGAACCGCATTTTCTGGCAGGGTATCGCGATAATAATAATAACGATAATAATAATGAAATCTGCGAGAACGAGCCGAGCCCCCAGGGTCAATCGCGAAAGGCGCGCGATTCACGTTTTGATCGATCGAGGGCGGGCAGCCCCCCTTCTCTATGCATTTGTACAATTAATTGACGCGGCTGTTTCGCAGGTCAGCCCGCTCTGTATTATGTCATCGTCGTTCCCTACAATAATGCCACTCGCGTGGAGTGAGCCATCGTGCGCCGACCAAATATTGGGATGTCGTTAATTAACAACAGTTTTCTTTAATGACCGCAAGCCGGTGAATGCCGGCCGCGTCGACCAATTATCGTGACAGATTGCGCGACGTTGTATTATTTCCCCGGGTAATGAACGACCGGTGAAACGGCCGATATGTAATTGAGCAGGATGGGCCCGTGGTCATTTCGACTGTTTTCGCTCGAACTCGTGCTCCAAGAACACTGTCGGCTCGTTCAGGATCATCAGAATTAGGCTCCAAGTGTACCTCTCTGCTGGCACAGTCGGGTAAAAATTTCATCAACGATTAAATTTCTACTTGAATCGCAATGAACAATTAAACTTCTACTGTAGTCGTTAATGGCGGTTAAAGCGATTACATTCTTTTCAATTGTAATCGTCAATCGGTCAGTTGATTAATAAACTGTAGATCTCTATGCAAAATGAAAAATCTTTCTACATGAATTGCAACAAACTGGGCTCAAACAAATATTTCGTTTCTTGCTGAATATGTTTAACCCTCATCCGCAGGGCCGGCGTGACCTTTTGCGGGGTCAGAATACATATTCATATCCCATAATTAAATTTCACAATAAGCAATTACTATTATTTTGCGAATGCATTTTCCACACACACCCGAATATTCAATCTACTATACAGGGGTCTTGCAAAATATCTGACGAGTTTTCGTGACCGCGGGGTCTTTCAAAACGCAAGGCTGGGTTACGGCGAACGCGCTGAACCTGCCTCGCGCCGGCACTGCTCATCCGTCTCTCATTTCACGAACTGAATCTGTCCCTCGATGTCCAATTGACACAGTGATAATAAAAAATCGATAAAATAACAAGTCAGACAGTTACTTATCGATGTCTTTGTCATTCAAATTGATGAGTTAACATTTACATCGTAGGTTTCTGCGGTTCTATGTTTCGCATTAAAAAAAAAGACGGAGTAAAAAACATGAAATAATTTTTCCTAGTCGCATACTGATTCCTAACCTCGTACAGACAGTGGTGAAAATTTGTGATTTTGATTTTTGAATTGCTATGAAAATACTTGTAAGATTTAAAACGAAAAACGTGGGGCGCAAGATGCATCAATTATCTATTTCATGCGCCTCACGTTTTTCGTTTTAAATCTTACAAGTATTTTCATAGCAATTCAAAATTCACAAACATAAATTTTCACCACTGTCTGTACGAGGTTAGGATTCAGTATGCGACTAGGAAAAATTATTTTATACTTTTTAGTCCGTTTTTAAAAACGTGGTATTTTTAAAATTGTTATTTTTATTTACATAATTATTTTCTGCCTTTTAGTCTTGTGTATGTGAAATTTTTCAATCGATTTTTAACATATTTACCAGCATATAAAATTATAACAGAGACATGTACTAAATTTCAGACAGTATTGCAACTGCGAAATATCGAAAACAATGACGTAGAATTTGGCGGGGGGATGAAACGGTAAACATTTAATTGTTATTTCTCCGAAATGGATAGACTTCTTTAAAAATGTTTTTTTTTTAAATATTGCATTGTTATCCAGTTCTCAGCTATGTTTCCAGTTTGAAGTCTCTAGCTCATCTCGGGAAGTTAGTTTGAAATCAATTGCAAAATTTGTCACCGAACAGACAGACAAGAAACTGAGCTAATAAAAACGTGGTAAAAAATGAAAATCACAAAGTTCCGGACTTTACTTACCCATAACAGAACAGTATATGCATCTCCATGAATGTGGAAAAATGCTCGACACGTTGCTGGAGCTAATTCTGAAGTAAAATAGTTCTTCATCATTTTTTTCCACAATACTTTAAAAGGGCCACGTGAAGCTGTGTACAAATTTGACGAAAGCTTGCCCGATGTACGCGCCAAGGCGTCCACTGTTAATTGAAATTCTGACGGAAAAGCGTAAGAAAGTAGCAGAGAGCCGCTCCCTTTGGCAGATGATGATCCCACGGCTGAAAAGTCGACACGATGACCCAGTTCGCGATACCTGGGATCGATACACTTTCACGATTGCGGGACCTTCCTTGTTTGTCGAGGCCAAATCGGTTCAATAGCTGCAGCTCGCAGCTGGATCTTTGCCAATAAGGATCCCTAGCGTACATATACAGTTCGATAGATCGCCGGACCCCTCCGGAAAGGATGCATAAAATCTTGGACGACGAATTAACGCGACGCTGGTCTCGCAGGTTCGACACGATACAATGTTGTGCAACGGCTTTTGGCGAAAATAGTCAGCCGTAAATCTCGCACGTTGATTTACCGCGACTATATATGCCCACTGACTCCTTTATCGAGCTTTGGAACACGTGTACCGAGGAAAATCGTGACAAGTACCAATTCTGTTTCGGAACTCGTGTCAGAACTTAGAGGACTTCCTGCGTGACATATTCAATTTATAGTTGGCTATCCAAAATTAACCCTCATACGCTCCTTACAAATAGTTGCATAAAAGATTCTACGATATTTTCTCACTGTATTTTGATTTACACTTTCAACTGATAAACTTTGTTTCATTTATCACATCGCATTTTAGAGAAATACGTCTCACAACACAGATAATGAAGGACCAATCATTTTATAGTATATAAAGAATACTAAATGGGCGAATTTTCACTCTGAGGAACTTGGCTCTCAAAAATTAATCCTCAAATGCTCCTTATAAATAGTTGCATAAAAGATTCTACGATATTTTCTCACTGTATTTTGATTTACACTTTCAACTGATAAACTTTGTTTCATTTATCACATCGCATTTTAGAGAAATACGTCTCACAACACAGATAATGAAGGACCAATCATTTTATAGTATATAAAGAATACTAAATGGGTGAATTTTCACTCTGAGGAACGCATGAAGATTAACAGATTCGGATGTTTCCTGTTAGTTTTGAGCACGCGATTTAATTCGATTGCGACACACAGAAGCGAGGACATCTTTGTGGTATTATTTGTTGTTATTTTTACCACACTTATCAGCTTGCCGTGTTGTTTGTTGTATGCGTCAAATCTTGTAATCGAATTTTAAATCACTTTCCGATGAGCTAGAGACTTGAAACTTTAAACATAGCTCAGAACTGGATGATAATGAAATATTTAAAAAAAATTTTAAACTGTTCATTTAGGAGATAAAACAAATTTCAGCAGAGTATCTCAGCGGGAATCGAACTCGAGCCTTACTAAATACGCTAGGGAATAAAGACTAAAAAGTAGAAAATAAAAAAATATATAAAAACACTTTTAAAAAACACGCTTATATCAAAATGCACTAAAAAGGAGAAAATAATTTTTTTATATATTAGTGAAGTTATGAATAAAAGCGTGGAGCTTTTATTCGTAGTCACTAATATATAAAAAAATAATTTTCTCCTTTTTAGTACATTTTAATGTAAGCGTGGTTTTTAAAAAGATTTTTTATATATTTCTTTATTCATAGATTATTCCAGTGATGAATTTTTAAGGTCTCGTTGATGGAACTGACCTCGTATACGGAGGTTCCACTGTATAATGCAGGATAGTGATATAACATTGAACACTTTCTCTCGGGTACCCCAGACCTCGTGCAATACTTATCAACTAACACCAATGTTTTTCTCTAAAGCTTGCTCGATAAAAATATTAAATAAACATCTGGAACGAAATGGTTCCCTGTCCGAACAGGATCTGCAGGTCTGCACTTTTCCAACGAGCAAACACGCGCCGAGAAATTGCACTTAATCCCTGTTCACGTTCACGTGTCACGGTGTCTCAAACGAGAACCTAAAAAGAATAAGAGCGGACACTAAAAACGATACTTTCACGTGTTCTCGCCATATTTTTCCGCGTCGGGCATGTTCTTAGTACAGTTTAATTGATAATTACAGCACAATTTTTAATTATTCTTCAAAGTATATGTATAAAGTACCCGCCGATGATGATTATATATTACATCTCTATCCCTACATATAATAAAACCGTGTCTCTCTGTCTGTTTGTGACATTTCCACTGAAATTCATTAAAAAATTATTCTTATCTTATTACGAAAAATGTGTTTTTTTTTAAACTGACGGCACTTATTTCTTTTTAACCCTCATACGTTCCTCAGGGTGAAAATTCACCGATTTACCTTTTTTTACATATTAAATAATTAAAGTAAAACGATCGATTTCTTTTTGTCTGTGTTACAAACTGCATTTCTTTGAAATATCATACTATAATTGAAGCATAATTCGTAGATTTGAAATGTGAAGTGAGAAGGGGTGAAATATTATTCTAGGATCTTTTATGCAACTATATGTATGTGTAAGGAGCGTGTGTGGGTTAATTGTAGATTATTTTGCAGGATATTTCATAGGTGTGCTTTTTTAAAGGCCTTAAAATTTTTTGGATTTCACTTTCTCAAGGGTGAAGGTCTTATAAGGAGAACTACGTTTCAAAAAATCCTGTGGAATGAATTGTTAAATAAATATGAGCAAATCCAAAGTCTGAATCAGCCGGGCCAGGCAAGCAATGCGACAACGCGTTGTTTTCACTATACATTATACTCTGCATTGTTTATACACTATACGTCACGAGCGGTCTAAACTTTTTCTTCGGGTTCGGGAGGTAGTGCAAAAGTTTGTAGAGCCTCTCTGTGCTGAGGGGCGGCGGCGATTCGGTAAAAGGTTCTGGAGCTAGTTACCTGATCTTGAACCCTAGTTGGAACCACCGCATTCCTGAGCGGCCGGTGCCACAAAATCCTATTTAGAAAAAACGTGAAATTTCGCTATACCGAAATATTTCGACTGATCAAAATTTCACCTCCCTTAGCGTCCCGTTTGTCCCGTGCCGCGCGGCGCTACGGGACATTTTCACTGTTGATAAGAATTTAAATGAATATGAAACGCGTAAAAGGTATCGAGATGAAATAAAGTTAAAAAATTATTCCTATCTACTGAGAACTATCGTAATAAACATATTTTTTCTAAACATTTTTTAATTAATTTCATTAAATTTTCTCGTCTAAAACTAACATCTCTATCTCTATCCCAGACCACCTTGGCGATTGGAAATTTAATTACGTTAATAATCAACCAGGAATTGTTATTGTACGTGGACAAAGTCACGGGTACAGTTAGTACAATATATAAGACAGTTAATTCTCTGGCTCAAGTTAATTGGAGTAGGATCGCGTATGCGAAGAGCACGTCGATTAGGGTAAATTCTTGTTAATTAACCGCGATGTATGGAATCCCGCGGAGCATTTCGACTGCTGGCTTCATTTGCGAAATAACGGTTGTAAAAATCTTCGTGGCGTGACCACTGTTATTTACAACGGTTCCTGGTGCAGGATGAGTTATTCGCAGATGCGTAACGGTAGTAGTCGTTGTTTCGTTGAACAATATTGTTGTTGTAAAGTTATTCGCTGGGACCGTTGCAGAATGAAATATTTCTTCTCGAATTTCTAACAAGAATGGAAAGGCGGAAAATAATTGTCGGCGAGAATCACAATTATTGGATTGGCAAGAAAGTGATTTCGTTATTCCAAGGTGAAATGAAACTGAATTTTCGAGAAAATTTTGAAGTTTCACGAGCGCGGGAATTATAAAGCTACCAGAAAGATGGCAAAAGATCATCGAACAAAATTAAAATGTATTCTACTGAATAAAGTTGATTGCTTGAATAGAAAAATTCGGTGTTATTTCACCTTAGAATATCGAAATCACTTTCTTGCCAACACAATATTTCTGTTGTTTAGTACCGTTTCTTACTTTCCGTTTCGCATGCCATGACATAGCCACAGGTGGACTCATCCGAAGCGAATACTCGTATGTCTACATTCATCAATAAAATCTGCGGTTGCGACGTGATTATGGTTGCGGTCGCTTCGGATAAATATAGGCCCTCTATACTGGAGTATACTGGAGTCAAAATATATATTCAATAAATTCCCATGAGAACACCTTCACAATTTCAGTAATTGTTAAATAGAAAATCTAAAATGCGTCGTTTAACTTTTCTCGGTAGTTTTAACCCTCATCCGTCACTCGTGTCAGTTTAACACAGTTTTCTAGATATAACTTATACCGTTCTGTTATTCGTAGGTACATTTTCCCAAAACTGTGTGGGACTTTTATTTCTTTTAATACCGAACACATTATCGGAGAACCTACGATGTAAATGTTAACTCACGAATTCGACTAAAAAGCATCGAAATGTTTTTTTTTGGTTTGTATCACTGCATCAATTTCACACCGAAGAACAGTTTGTGAAACGAGGGACGGATGAGAAATATTACGGACGAGAGACGGATGAAAAATTTTGTTATAAATCCTAAACGCATTTGTTATAAATCCTAAACGTCATCTAGTTCTCAGCTATGTTGAAAATTTCAAGTCTCTAGCTCATCGGGAAGTTAGTTGAAAATCCAATTGCAAGATTTGTACCGAATAGTGAAACAAACAGACACACAAAGACAAGAAAGCGAGCTAATTAATGATGTTCTGAAGATATATAAAAACGTAACAAAATTTTTGAAAATTTGACAAGATATAATTCTTACTAAATTAATGCAATTACCAAAGTTTTTATATATAGTAAAAATTATGTAATTAATTATGTTCAAAATTTATTAGGATTCACTAAATTCATTTATTAGACACTTACTAGATTCACAACAGTTACATTCGCAAAAGTCACTTACAATTTTTTATAATATGAAGACAATTTGTTTTAAAACTAAATATAACATAAAATTCACTAATTGAACGAAAGCTTTTTAAATTAATCTATTATTTAAATGCAAAATATACTCTCACACATGAATGGCTTTCATTGCCAATATATTGGTGGATTTCGAATTTCTTGTACTTTTGTCTCGCATTGTACCTCCAGAACATCCTTCAAAAACGCGGTAAAAATTGGCGATTCGACGGCTCGTCTCGATTGCACAGATTACGGATGAGAATTCGTGGAAAACGTAACCCCCGTTCAACCACTCTGACGAAACCAACCCTGATTATGCAAATGGTTCGGGACGCGTGTCTCGGAACGGTACAGTTGATTAGTTGAACTTACCGAGAAGTCTCGATAAGCAGAGGCAAAAGGTATCTCTGTGTGGCAAAGACCATCTATGGTCAGACAGGTAGTTACGAAACCTGAACTCTCGAGGATTCCAAAGCTAGAGAAGGTGCAGCAGTTCTTGCACTTTTGCGATAAACATGGATGAGGTAAGAGCGGATTTCTAACTTGACGTTCGGCCGCCTCGATCATTCTCGTTTGGTATTTTGCGCGTCTTATTGGGGGTCGCTGGTATCCTTCGGAGAGATCATTCGATGCGATCATTCGTCACCCACGCGGTATTTGCAAGTCGATTTTCCATATCAAGGCTGGACTATTTACCGTGGAAAAATTCATTTTCTGAATAGACGTCACACATGTTTACACAGACTGCTATAAGCTCTGAAATTGACGTCACCATATTTTTACATTTCTCTAATGTATCTAACAGAAACATCGACAAAGCAGTTTCGTAGACGTAGACATTTATGGTTGTGGAAAAGATAAAAAATAAAAATAAATTTAAAAAAAAATACCATGTTTTTAAAAATGGACTAAAAAGTATAAAATAATTTTTCTTAGTCGCATACTGTTTCCTATGCGCATGAAATAGCTAATTGATGCATTCTTGCGCCTCACATTTTTCGTTTTAAATCTTACAAGTATTTTCATAGCAATTCAAAAATCAAAATCACAAATTTTCACCAGTGTCTGTAGGAAGTTAGAATTGAGTATGCGACTAGGAAAAAATATTTTATACTTTTTAGTCCGTTTTAAAAACATGGTATTTTTTTAAATTCATTTTTATGTACATAATTATTAATAATAAAAACGTGGTAATAAAAATGGCACCTGTACTGCAAGCTATACATACTACTTCATCGGTTGGTAGATATGCATCTGTGCTAATTCCTGTGTTGCAACAGCGTTTTACGCGAACACTGTTTGAACATTCGAGTAGATACCATCGTGTTTCACCGGTAACAATCGAAGAAAGGTTAATTATAATTTTAGAACGCACTCGATTATCATCTTTTTACCGATTCAAACACGTGGAAGAGTAATTAGAGAGGAATTCCGCTGAAGGATTAATTGAATTTCGTTAACATGTTGCGTGAATCGTATCTAAATACAGACAAAACACAAAGTACAGCGAAAATTACACTGTGGACATAATGTTGTGTTTGATTGTCGATTAAAATTCTTCAAATAATCTCCGAAGAATTTCCAAGTGCACGATATATTTTCCAGAAAAACAAGAAGGAGCCATCCGCGAAATTTAACAACAAATTCCAGTCTGCCGTTACTCCTGTTTCATATTTCCGTCCTCGCGGTCATTACACCGGACATAAACGAAACGCAACCATGCATTTTCTCGTTTCAAACGAAAATAGAAAGGCATCTGCACGTGACACTTCGCGCAGCGCATCTTCCACGATCTGCGATATAATTGCGACATATCGTGGAATCATCAGAGGCATCATCCTCTTACAAACACCTCGAACGGCCTCGGTTACAGTCGCTTCACAACTAGAACTCCGGCTGAGTAACGGTGCCGTTAACAATAACGATTTCGCGTAATGTCATTCCGTTACTTTGTGCATACACTGAGAGATTCGTTCGCATGTTTCACGTCGCGGTATGGCCCATCATCGTGCTGTTTCTTCCCGTATTGATTGCGACTAGACTCCGCTCGAGTTTCAACGGCTGGAAATTAGAAACCTGATTCCTTGGTGTCTTTCTCCCAGAACGAAGTAAAATGAGTACCCGAGCTGCTCGCACGCGATACTCGCGACCCAACTACAGAGACAACGATCGAATTAGCGCCTGTATTACCGAGTTACAAAAATTCTTCCCTTCGGTTTCACGTCTGCTACGTTGTTTAAAAATATTTTTGAGGAAAATGAACAATTGCTGGCGAAAGTAGAGTCTTCAAGCTTTCTAATGAACTCCAAGCTCGTTGCTTCACGATTACTTTTCAGCTATGAAAAACCCTTGGGTCCCTGCTGTTTCTTCGATCGTGTAATTCAACTATTCTCTTCGTGAGAAAAATTTTCTCGCGAACGACACTACAATGGATTTGAAGCTTCTTCTTTACAACGAGATCTTAAACATTGATCTGCGACTTTTTTTAGCCGAGTTATCGAGTTTTTAGTGGGAGGATGTACCATCAACTTTTTGGTAACACGAGGGACATCAATGGCCAAAACATGGTCTTCGTTTTTCCTTTGTAAACCGGTGAAAAATAATCGTAGTTCATCTTCCAAGGTCTCGTTGGAAAGAAGAGGCTTCAATCTTCAAACACATTGCAGTTTCATGCCCGGAAGAAATTTTTTGAGGATTTCACAGAGGTTTGAATCCATATAATGTTTTAGTCGCGTCGCACAGTGTGGTATTTGCCCGAAAAATGGGAATAAAATATTGTAGCGTTATTAATGGGCTCAGAATGAAATCTGTGAATAGTTTATACACTTATCTCAACATTGTACATCGTAATCAAAGCATTCCATTATCACTACTTTTCAAGAGTTCGAATAATCTGACGACAAAACTGATCGAATAAAAGTTGAACAGTATTGAAACGTGTACAAAATTATATATTTTAAACGTCGAAAAAATTTCTTTTTCGACAAAAAATAAAAATTATTTCGATTGTTTTAAACGTTAAAGTACATTTTTTATTTCATAATGTCATAGCTGGCGTCATGACGAATTCGACAACCTACATTTTTATGACCGTGAGCCCATAAATAACGCTACGATATTTTATTCCCGTTTTTCGGGCAAATACTCCACTGTACGTCGGCTTCGTGTGACCCTTGGAAGCCGTTTTGCAGGAAATACGCGGCCGTAATTGCGCGCACGGCCCATTAGCGCGCCTCTAAAGCAGGATAGATCGCGTTGATTGACGTGCTTTTCTTTCGAAGATTTAATTACCGATACTTAAGCCGGCCTAATTTCAAGACATTGCACTCGTGGGAAAAGCGGCTGCTGCCAAACACGGGAGGGGAGGGGGGGAGCAGTAGTTTCGAAACGCGAGCAGCCTAAATTCTTTTACCGTAGACGCATAAAATCTACAGTCTGGTTGACAACCGTACCATTCAAATCTCACGAGGGAAACTTTCCCAGGAGAGTTTGTTCACTGGAGACTATTGCCAGAACGGATCAATTCTAGACGGAAAACGAGACTCGCCTTTATTTTTTTCTCCCCCATGGCCGTGAAAGTTAGTCGTTTTCATTCAGCCACGCAGAAATAAACCTGCCACGGAGACGTACAAACTAATTAACAGGCAGATTTCTCGAGAGTTGGCTACGGGGTTATTTGGAGCACTGAAAGTTTCATTCGTGACGCCGTTGATACAGTGTGGAAACCTTGTATCTCTAATCGATCTTGTTCTTCGTATCGCCGACTAATCGTTGCTCGGGAATAATGAACAATAGAAGCATCTTCGGCGGGAAGATTACGCAATGTAGGAAAGAGGAGCATCGTGGTTTTATTGGCGCCATCATCTTTGGGCGCTTACGTAAAGATCCTGATTGTTTTCAGGCATGAAAGGAAGCGTGGTTAGCGAGTGGATTGTATGCATTTATTACAAAAATGATCGATGGAAAAAGTTTGTACGCTTATAAGGAGAATGCAAGGACGTTGTCACACCGATTTAGTTGAGACTCTGTATACTTAT
>CM052328.1:3600729-3667732 GCA_028455615.1 Lasioglossum zephyrum | reverse complement strand
ATAAGTATACAGAGTCTCAACTAAATCGGTGTGACAACGTCCTTGCACTCTCCTTGTTAGTACCCCAGATAGCACCTGGGGTACATCCTACGGGCGTTCGGGGATGGTCCTTGTAATGTGGGTTCCAAGTACGTTCGCGATTAAGTTCCACGGACGTACACTGGACGGAATTAGGCTGCCCAAATGTTTCTTTCGGAACGTGTTCCTTTATTGTTGCTAAAAAAATATAAACAAAGCGACAAATGTTAATGCTTCCTAACATGAATTTGCATTATGCGCGTGAATCGAAAAGCAACTTTTCGGGCCACCTAATAGAACGGACGTTCTGCGATACTCATATCCGTATATTCTTACTCGAAAATCTTTTATAAAATTCTTCAGCATCGTTGCGCACTGATCAATTCCTCGATAACGACTTTTCCCGGACTCGGCCGTACTTCGTTCTTTGATAATTTTGAAGAATACCTATTTCAAAGTAATGATACTAAATATCGCTTGTCCCTTTTTGCTCGTTAGTCGTTTATATAATTTTTTTAGAAATGACATGTAGTATGCCACGAACACTGATATTTGAAACCTGATGTTCAACAAGTTCTAAACTTTTTCAACATCGAAGCTGTTAATGATTCAGCAAAAAATATATATTTTTTAAGTTTCTGCAAAGAGTGCAAGAGAAATGACAGAAATGCAACCTATGGTGCAATTTGAAATGATATAATTCTTTTAAGTTCGTGTGGTTTTAAAGGAAATCGTTATTACTACAAGAGGACACAAAAATTTGAATTTTATCTACCCAGAATCGAGGAATCGATCATTGTGCGTTTGCTAAAAGGATATCTTTCGAACAAATTCACGAAGGAAGTATTCGAGCGTTCTCCAAAATGGCGGCGGCTTCCGGTTCGCCGCGGCGCTTCCACCCAGACATCTCGCGAGCATTATCCTTTGGTTGAAACATTGTTGTTCATTGTTTAGTCGAGCCATTCGTTCGCAGAGGACGAACACGCGAAAAGGCCGTATTTTGCACGGGGCGTGGAAAGATTAAAGGCAGCACGGTGTTCGCCAGAGGGGTGTAATCGTTATTAATGCGGGCCTAGGTCACGGGCGACGGATCGTCTTTGGTGGCAGGCTAGTTAGTTCACGAGAAGGCCAGTGGCCGCGCTCGCGCTCACTATAAATAATCATGGCGCGGGGATGTCCAAGTATAGACCGTTGGGAGTTTGCCAGCCTGCGAGGAGGCCTCAGCTATTTTTGTGGCTGTCGCCGCTACGAGCGCTACAACAACCGATAGACACTCTCTAATCAAAACTGCAGAGGACGGGGAACTACGACAGAGATCCTCTCTCCTCTGTCTTTTCCGGCAATGAGGATCGTCAGACCTGCGCGAAACCACCCCCCACCCAACAGCATCCACCCACCTCTTTTCGGTCTTGCACCGTGACCTTGGCCAAATTGATTTATCCAGTTAATTAGCCCGCCAAACCCTTTCCCTTTACTCTCCACACATTAATCGTCATCTTCGTTTATTTCGTCACTTTTAGATTTCGTAATTGCAATTTCTATTCGGTTAGCAAGACAATAATTTCGGTATGTTTTAACCCCTTGCCCTATACGATCTACTTTGCGACTTCCTAAGAAAGCAATTGTATATTAACAAAACCAAAATAGAATTTTATCTCGGTTCAAAGGAAAGTCTTCTTTGAAACTTTTGAAAGTTTGAAAATTACCGCCGGTACGCGTTGCGTCAAGATGGCAGCCTCCTGGTCTCTTAAATCACTGATTGCTAGAACAGGAACTCTATCAGCTATTTCTCGAATCTCCAAACCGGAAGTGTAAACGATTTCCTTTCTCACGTATTTTTGAAAACATAAGCAATTTTTACAATGTATATCACAGTGTATAATGTATTCTAAACACACAGTATATAATAAAATTTACATTCCGTAGACTTTAATTCACTTTTCATAGAAACACCGGCTTCAACCTGAACGATGTTCTTTTTCTTTAAGAATGATACACTTCTGTGAAGACAGAAGTAATTGTTTGTAATCTACATTGCAGTATAATAATTCATTCTGAACGCAGTTTTTATTAAAATTTACATTCTATAGACTCCAGTTTACTTTACACAGAAAATGCGGTCCTTCATCTTCGGCTTCCAGTATCCTAGTCTCTCTCAGTACAATTCATAAATTGATTGTTGAACTTCAATTCAATGATTCAATGTTGAATTTCGATTAAGTGATTCAATGTTGAATTTATTCACGTGTATGGCACTATTTCGAAAATCCCGCCACACGTGCAGCGCAACGTCAATACCTGCGCGACACGCGACACGCAGAAACTTTCTCCATGAGTTACCTACTATGTACTATATACTTCATTCGCGCAAACACCTTGCGAAGTTCATGTCAAACGAGATACACGGAAACTTCATAAAAATCTTCATGTAAGTACAAGCCTTTAAATACAAATTAATCAGAGATTATTTCTCCTATTATAAACTCCATGTATTACGCTTGTTCTGGGAGATTTGTTAAACAAAATAACTAATCCCCAAGCGAAATTCATTCGAACTTGGTATAAGCGTCAAAGGGCGCTGCCGCAATCAGCCGCAATCGGTGAACTGGTCAGTGAAGTCTCCGAGTGGGTGAGGTATTTGATTACGAGTGATTCACCTAAATCCTCGACGAGGACAAACATACCGGTACTCACTTTCTCCGTGAACAATTCTCCGATAAATAATCCAAGAGTCTCGTTGATTCTGCGGCACACGGTGATGATCGGTTTACGCGTGAATTTCAATTAGCGTGGGTCGTCGATTTGGCAGATGAGTTGTCAATGAAAATCGACGCGGAATTATCTGGGGCAAAGGGCATCAGCCGCGTTGGACAGTTGCCGAATTTAAATGCAAGTTGTCGATTCGCCGATCGTCCGACCAGGAACCTACGTGCACACTTTCTTCAGCATAGTGATCCGTTCCACGAAATATCGCTGTCGTTCCGCACGCTTGTTCCCGTCCGCGATCGATAAATAAACACCGTCGCTCTTCCTCGCGATTCGTTGTTGAACATCGCGGCCTTTGAACTCGAGAGCAAAATTAAATTGTTCAGCGAAAGAAAATAGTACACGGTCCTCCGTTGGACACAAATGCGTCAGCGTAGACCAGTCGAAAGGGAAGCTACATCCAAAAGAAAGCAGTACACAGTCCTCTGCTAGACACAAATGTGTTAGATAGTTGGCATAAAGCAGTTGAAAGGAAAGGGTCGTCTTTGTATCAGAGCTATATCCGAAAGAAAGTAGTACATAGTTCTCTGTTACACACAAATGTGTTAAATAGTTGGTATAGACCAGTCAAAAGAGAACGGTCGTCTTTCTATCGGAGCTGTTTGCAAATATAATTGAGAAAATGTCGCGGAGATTCTCTGTCGTTGATCAAGAACCCTGGGAACTCTTTCAGACATCCGCATCAACCAAGACTACCACCATGACCACCGCAGCCAAGTTGTATGGAAAGGATTTGAGCGAGTACGATGATGTGGATGTGGACGATCTGCTGGCACAGCTCACTCCAGAGGAGATCAATATGCTGGCCAAGGAGGTGGACCCAGATGTAAGATTGTTTGTTACCCTTATATCTTCGGAGAGATTGTTTTCTAACAGTTTTCCCATTGCTCTCGCAGGACAGCTTCATGCCGCCATCCGAACGTTGCAGTTATGAATGCGACAAGACTCCCACAGGCCCCCTCAACAGGAAGAAACTTATCGAGCACATCAATAAACAAGCTCTGGAGACACCCGATATACCGGAGTTGAAGCCGTTCGTACCTGGTGTTATTAGAGGCAAAAAGGTTTGTATTCTTTCTCAGATGGAATGATTAAGTAAGACGAATAATATTGAAATGTTATTGTTATTTTGTTTTGTAGTGGATTCCTCCTCCTCAAGAAACTGTGAAAGAGAAGGAAGCGGACGAACAGATTGCTATCGATCTTGGAGAAGAGTACGAACAAGCTCTGTCCAATGCTAGTCAAGAAGAAATCATCGATCTTGCTGGTAGAGTTGGAATAATGATTACAGCCAGTCCTCTGGCTGTATTTTCAAACTATACGAATTCGAAAAATCGCGGATCACGAACGTACGATTTTTGTTGAGCGCAGCTATCCTCGGATTCCATTCCATGATGAATCAGGACCAGTACCATGCTTCCCTGCTGAATTCTGGTCAGCCTGTTGGCCTGGGTTGGGACGGCGTTACAAAAGCTAGTCAACCGAAACCCTACCCGATGGATCCACCTAACGACACCGACGTCGATGCCACGATCAAACAAGTTCGAGAAGATGACGCATCGTTGACTGAACTAAACTGGAATAACATTAAAGTGAGTCCACGCGAAGAGTTAATGCTTTCGAACACGCAGTTAACGCTAATTCATTGTTCCGTAGAATATATCTGACGAAAAGTTTATCCAACTATTCGAAGGACTAGAGATGAATACGCATCTCGAATCTTTAAGTTTAACAAACGTGGGAGTCACCGATAAGACTGCACAGAGGTTGGCGGAAGCCATAGAGAAGAATTCTACCCTCAGAGTACTCAAGTTAGTATACCGTTATGCGTAGGTGCTAGAGGTGTGCGAGACTGGGGCCGGACGGGAACGATTTTCCGGATCGGGACGGGATCTTGAAACTTTCGGGTTTCCGGTTCCCCCCCCAAAACAATATTAAAAGATTCCGTACAGTATCAGAAATCCCGAAGATATTCTCAGGAAACCCGAACATTTTTGAAATCCCGTCCCGATCTGATACGAGTCCTCATCTCGCACACCTCTATTAGATCTTGTCGGTGAAGATGAATAGAATGATCTCATACAAAATTTGTATGTTCTTAGCGTGGAAACGAACTTCATAAGCCCATCTGTGATAGTGAGGCTCATTAGAGGTCTCCTGAAAACAAAATCAATAGAAGAATTTCGGTGTTCGAATCAGGTAAAATATACGGATGATAATCATTATCGATGTCGGTTGAGAATTTTACTTAGACTAACCCGGGTGCATTTCGGTTTCTTAACTCGCAGAGGTCACAAGTGTTGGGAAATAAAATCGAAATGGAGATCACTCAGTTGGTGGAACAGAATCCGACGTTGCTTCGACTTGGGCTTCATTTGGAGTTCAACGATGCTAGACATCGCGTGGCTGCACACTTGCAACGCAACATTGATAGGAGTGAGTAAAAACTTTCCGAAAACCAACGTTTAACTTTGACTGTACATATTTATTAAGTAGTACTTAGAAACATATGAAAATATCATCTTCCGCAAATTTGTATATCGTTCAATATACAAATTTACGGTCAGACCATAAACTAGCTTCGATTTCACATAAGTAGCATATAAGCAAGTTACTTAATTTACCATTTGTCTCGATCATGTTTACGGTACCGTTTCTTCCAGGTGTTCCAGAAGTACTCTTTATACATTTTAATTGTTTTACATGTTTAAAACAGCTCTTTACAGGTTGTTTATTATACATGCTCGAAGTATGTAAACTGTATAGTTTAAAGAGATACTTTAGTATCTTTAAGGAGACCTAAATCTTGAATTTTCCGTTTAGATGGAAGCAATTGTATGGGGGACCATGGAGATCATTTGACGAAATGCTTCTAACACTTCCAACTCTGCTTCGTAGTCTCACATAGTGCTTTACTAGCTCATCGTCATTCATCCATTCATTCTGCTAAATTCATTTATTATTTTTCTAACTAGTGGCATAGAGGTAATTATGAGATCCCGGTGTGCACCCGTTTATCTCCATCACGTTCCCGTTCCACTGTCGCTTCTAGCTTATTTAATATTAATAAATTAATAATAAACGAAGCACTTGTGGCTTGTAGCTCATGCTTCCAGCTTTGTCGCTTCATTAATTAAATAATGGATAAGTATCTCGACTAGTTTATCAGAGGAAGCACACTTTATTGGCTTTCTGCTTAAACTACAATGATTTTATAAAAGAGGAAAATTTATTGTTCATTGTCAAAGGTTCCTCTTTATCTTATAGCATGATGCTAACACATTTCCTCCTCCCATTCAACTCTTTCGAATCTTCTCATTTATTTAAGATACATTTAAACGCAAGTTTGTAGTATTCGAATCTCTCCCCCTTTTCATTTCTCGAGATTGCCAGCAAACTATCATGGATTTTAATCGTTTCTTTACTTTTTGTTAGTTTTACGTGTGGCACGTGCTAAGAAAGAGAGCGGTACACCCTCACAAAATTTCACTATACCCATAGGCACCGTAATAGACCGAGCATAACGCAGATGAATGCAGTGAGTAGATATCTGTGTCGAAGAAAAATATCGACCTCCGCACCTTCTTTGAGGATTTGCCTTTTTGTCCGTGGTGGTCCCGAATGTTTTTCTGTTACGATCGTGTTAGTGCATTATGTCTCCGAAATCGTCGTGGTTATTTAAAAGCGTCCTCTCTGTTGAGCATGTTCTTACGAAAACGAGTACTGCCAAGATAAAAATGTCACAGTGTTAATATCGCGTTGATAACCACAGGATAATAAACTCCTCATATCACTCATTCCGTGTCCGATAAGAATAATCACTCGCAAAAATACCTTGTATACGTTCTTGTTGATTCACGGAGCATTGAAAGTCGATATATTACATTACTTTGTAGAAATAATGAAAATCCTTCTATCCGAATACACACGCCGATTAACAACTCAACATCCTCCGCACGATTACCTCCCGTTGCTCGCATCATGCTGTCCTCCTCTACACACGTTATCGCATTGTTTACCGCAGAACAGTAGTGCATGGCAATATCGCAAAGAAACCGTGGGTAAATTTATTTATAGGAACATCTGTTCGTCGGTCTGTGTTTCAAATGATTTTGTTGCACGGAATAGGTCAAAGCTAGGAGAGATTATAGCGATCACGATGGCGTGCCCACCTTCGTCGTTAAGGGGATTTGGAAACGACTGTTTAGTATTACGATTTATACAGGATGATACAGTTAGATATTTCGTTTCGACTTCCCCTGGTTAAGGGAAACATGTATATTATTTAATCTACAACACCGGTATTTCACCCACCGACGAGAGACTCGGCGAGTCACAGCTGCGAACGATACTTACGACACCTCTATTCTTTCCCAACAGTACGGAAAGACCTAACGCTGCGGCTACAGTTCCGATTCTTTAACATGAACCACAGGAAACGTGCCTTGATTCAATGAAAGGTAGCTACGAGTGCTGGTTCGATCAGCGGAATGAACTGCTTGCGGTTGTTGTCTATATAAATCGAATGATTAATGCTGATTATTTTTGCAGCTTCGCTAATCTCGCTTCGCAATAGGCTCTATAGGAAGTGTACAAAGTATAGGAGACCTCTTATAAATATTCGAACAGAGATTACCGAGAAGAGACTTCCTCCACGAAATTTGTGTCCCGAGGACAAATTAAATAACTGCAGAAACTTCTTCCACAAATGTCTTTCTTAAACAATTGTCGAGTGGCCGTCTGATCCCTTAATTCGTACTCGACAGGGGAAAGCTGTTTCTCTATTGATCCGAAATAGCAGAGACTGAAACGTGTCACGACTTCATCAACAGAGAAAACACAGCTAAATGCGCGACTTTTTTTTTCATCGATCTCCGCATGGTTTCGTTCGCCTAACACGCTTAGCCTATGACGTGCAATGGGAGTGGGGTGGTGGCTCGGAAACAGAGTTTCGCGCTTGATCTGACACGTCGTTAACTGGGACTAGTGTTCGCGGGGCGAGGTTTAACTCCGGCGGACGGGTCTCGCAGCAAGGTTTAGGTACATCCTATCAAACCCGATGAAGTCGTGACGCGTTAATTTCCACGCAAAGCGAGCCAGAGCCTCCCGTAGCTTCGCGTGACGTCCTCTCGACGTTAAATGTCGAGCAGCGAGCAGTTTAACACGTGCCGACGTGCGGTAGTGATGGGATCAAGCGTATCGCGAACTCGTATCTTCGACCCGGCGAAAACCGTATCGCGTGATTAGGATAAAACGAGTTTGTCGCTCCTTTCACGCTTCGTTCACCGATGTTGCTTCATTCGCGCGCGGCGCTAATCATTGGACTGATTTTATGCGTTTCTTCGGCGAGAATTGGAGCAGATAGGCGTGATGCAAAACAGCAAAAATATTCGATGAATATTTTATTTAACTTTCTTCAAATTGGTCTGGGTTACGGAACTGGCCGCACCGAGTGAATTCTAACTGAAACTGCTCCGTTCTAACCGCGCGCGGTCCGCCACCGATAAACTTTTTCCCGCGTGCTCGCACGAGTACAACTCAATTAGCCCCGGTCGTTTGTGGAAAAAGTTGCTAGCCAGATTGCCGCTTTGCAGTTCAGATTAGCTGTTTACATAGGAGCAACGGAAGTAATTTCTTTTTGTCACGCGAGAAAGTTCGCGCGAGAGAGCTTCTAGTCTCTAGAATGTTTTTTCTTCATTTTTGCCGGATTGTTCACACGTTTCGTCTCGCGACAGATTAACGACCTCGTTAATGTTCTTCTACGAAGTTCCGGTAGAAAAAGTTACATAAAAAATTCCCTAACGTATGCTACACATTCCTTCTCCAAGCAGAAAAATTTTAGAACATCTACTTGACTCTGTCCACAGAGTGGATTTAATTGTTTGAATTTGCAACGTGTTAGTCGACATAACAACTGTTAGCTTGTTTATTTCAGTGTTCCACGCGATCTGCATCAACCGTGTTCGTCGACAAACTAATCGATACTTTCTGTGTGAATTGTTTGCGAGAAATAACACAGTTAGGTTGCGGATAGTCGCGTGAAGATTTTATTTGATAACTTCTTCAAAATTTAATGCTATTGTTATCTAAACGTTTCAAGAAAGAAATTATATTCTTATCTCAGCCCAGGTTCGTGCTATTCAGCTAGAAACATTTTATTTTACATAAAGAACTGCAGTCTATTACGCAGTATCCGCAATCTATAGATCCAGTTTGACGTCTTGCAGTTCTGTATTCCACTAACCGTGTGATTTTCAGAATTAAACTATTCGGAGCTTCCTTCCTGCATGAGAGAAGAAGAGTGTGTGCGAGATGCACGAAAGGTCTCTATTCTTTTATCGGGGTAGAGAGCCTTTATGAATAAAGGAAGCTCCGATCAATAATCGAAAGAAACAGAAGACTATTTCCTCGATCATTTGAAAAATTTGCTTCGGAACATACCAATTAAATCTATCAAAGAGAAGAAGACATTATAGTAACTTCTGCATTTCTCCGTTCTGCGTTTTAAAACGATTTTCAGAATCTAATTAAAGTCGAAGCTACAAGGAGCTACAGGCTCAGAATTGAAGCATCCCTTTCGAATTGAAATTTACAAAGCTCCGCCCTTTGACTGCGTTAAAATCTGATTTGCCAATTAACAGCCGGCTAAGCAGCCGGAATAATTGTTGTCTCATACAAATTCATCTGTATACAAATGAACACCGAGCCTTCAGAATCATTCGGCGACTTTATTTTAGATTCGGATCTTGTATAAAGCAAATTTAAGGTTCAGCAATTATTCAGAAGACAGAGTAAATTCTCAGGAAACGATGGAGATCATTTTAGTAGAATAGTTCGTTTGTAACTAAGGGTTTCGCAAATTAATTTGTACATCTAAGAGCTTCTTCTCTTCACGATCAGTGTGTATCAATGAATAATTAGTAACAATTTATAGTCTTCTGGTTCAGCTCGTTCGCTCGCTCATTATTTGCATTCTTTTGTTTGAAGTTGTTCTCTTAACGATAGAGAGCTCGGCAAACAAATTCCACGATTTTCACGAATAATGAATCACCGAGAAAACCACAGGACACCCTGTACATAAAACGAGGATGGTAAAAATCGATTAATTCGCACCTTTCCGCCATAAACAATTTGATGCATTGTTAAAATAATTTAAATTTATAGCTTGATTGAGTGGCTGTAGTAATTAATGGATAATGGATATACAAGCGATTCGATTGCTATGTATTTAGTAAAATGAAGCAATTCCGAAGTCTTGAAATAATATAAATAATACAGTTATTTATCTTACAAAATATTGACACCAAAAATGGATAAATCACTATGCAAAAGTGTCGAAATGCCATAACAGGATCAGCATTACTGACGCCAATATTTCAAAGTTCACCCACATTTTTCCATAACTTCCCATTACTATGGAAACAATAACTCAACGTCGAAAACCTGCCAAATTTCCAAATTTACGATTATCAAGACCGTAAAGATGAATTTACGGCCGAATAAATTCATCCTCTCCGCCATTAATTACAACAGAAATAGCTAAAAATCTCGATAAACAAATTCTCCTTGCTCCCCCGAATCGGTACGAGATCCACCGATTTAACTTAACTTATCAGAATAATTTCAATATTTTATATTCAACTATATCAATATTGTTACAAATGCAATGCGTGAGGGTTTCCAGGTTAAGTGATCAAAACTGTTGTCTTTTGTGATTTTATATCAATTTCTCCGAAGATGAATTAGGATAATAACCAGAGCGGCGAAAGATGCAAAAAATCGATTTCCACCATCCCCGAACTTTCTCGAACGATTTCGTCTTCGCGAAAGAACCACGTGTGCGGTGTTCACTCCTTTTTTGCAACCACTTTTGCCAGCGTCTAACCTTGGCTGGTAAAAGATCCCTGATCATGTCTCCCGTCATTTTCGATTAGCTATGATGACAGTGTTTCGGGTGTCTGTTGCAGTACGGCAGTCCCGGCTTGGGGTGGCGACATCTTAACGCGAAGTGGCGTTCGCCTAGGTATTATTTGTACATATATTATATATTTATTTACCATATATTACAAACGTATATATATACATATATATACAGTACACCTTAAGATATAAAAAAGCAACAAAAAAGAAAAAAAATTTAAAAAAAACACGAAAGATGGGAAAACCGAATACGATTCACCAGTACATTACATACACGCACGCACAGACACACACGCGTTCTCTTGCATCAGCCGATTTTACACGAAAAAAAAAAGAAAAAACAACTGATTATAGTTCAGCAGGATCGACGAGCATAACGGCCGATTAAGTAAAATACAAAAAAAAAAACCGTGCAGGCTTTGTCAGAGGACGCTTCATCCTTTTTTTTCCATTTTATGTATTAATTATTATATGCCTATTGTCAGATTATATGTGTCAGAATAAAACGTTGTCGTTCTCCGGCGTCTCGTTTCAATTCCAACTATTCATGTGTTTCCGTACTCCGATACACGCGCGCACACACAAAGATACACGAGCACACGTGTAAAACATGTTTTCGTTTTCCAAGTATGCGATTTTTCCAATCGCTTTCGCAGCGTCGATCCTTTCTACATTACTGTTTTTCTCCTTCTATCGAGGACGAACCAGATTCACGACCACCGCTGTACATACTGTTCGTTTTGCATGAGTTATCTGTACTTTAGCGCAAATAAACCGCTCTGGCACTCTACCACCCCATTATTCACGCTCTCAGATCGCGAGATCGATCTCTCGACGATCGATCTCCCGGGGATCGAGATCTGCGATCCACGTTCGACCCTTGAACCACCGTTCTCTCCTTGTTTCTTCCATTCCGAAGTCGTTTCACCATTCGAAATCGTGGCTCGTCTCGCGTAGGGTGTTTCTGGATTATTTGGAAATATTTTGTCAGTTTCCGGTAGTCGTTAACAATTGTTGAGAATACTGTTTCCCGTGAGAAAATGCGAGAAATCCAAGTTTCGATCTTGGAGGATTAATGGTTCGAAAGTGATGACTGTCCAAAGTTGAGCGATTTACAAAAACACTGTTAATCGCTGAACTTTAAACGCTCATAAGTTTTGAACGATTGCTCCCCTAGAATCGAAACTTGGATTTCTTGGAGAACATAGGAAAGAGGCAAAATTTTTTTAAAAATTTTCCGATCGAGAACATTTCGGTTTCTTGAGACAGACTTTAAAGTTTGTTGCTAGTGTTTGTCCGTATAATTTGGGTACACCCTGTATACCGTACGAGGCAAGATTTTTCAGAGATATTATTTGGAAAGAGTTTCTCGATTTATATATATAATTTTAGAACGTAAAATTTGCGGACGAATGTTTTCGACAGCGTGAGATTATGTTATTTAAAAGAGTAGGGAGTTTCACAGTCGCATAAAATGTAAGTACTCCGTTCACTACCTTTTCGTATAACTGATATTTTTGATCGACAGAGAAACTGAATATCGTCTAAAGTAATCATTGTGATAGTAAGAGAGTATTATCATTGCGCCATAAGCTTGAAAGTGTTGCACTGACCCTCGCGGCTCTCGCATTTACTAAAAACGAAAGTATACCGAAGACAAGATACATTCACGTTGCATTTAATTAACATTTGTAGCATCTACGAGCGTGTAAATATTCATTGGACCGCATCTGGACCATTTACACAAGACTCTTGCAATTATTATTAATTTTACCATTATTCATTAGCCATAACTAGACTATAAATTTCATACGTTTACAGCAGATATGGATATGCGACACATGCCCAAATAAAAAGTTTATCAAAGGTTTCACGTTTCTGATTTATTCTTAATGTGACGATACTCTTATTACAGATTCACAACACCCGCTGTTTGATAATAGTAATCTAGTTTTACGGCTGTGGACTGTTCGACAAGCGATTGAATATTTATCGGAACAGTGATATTTATAAAATTCTGTAATTAAATGAACTCTGAAACGAGAGAGAATTATGTTAGAAAGTCAAGCTCCTCAGTCGGCTTATAAATATTATGTTTTTGATAAATTTCCAGTTGATTTTCCTAACAGCGTTGTGCAGAATCTAAGCCAATGTTTAAGCCAAAATTATTTGATTTCCAATTTTTCGCAAGTACGAAAATTTGTTTGCGGCCTGGGCAAGTCTCAGAACGCCCCGCGAATGTTTAAGCAGGGTCGACTGGAGAAATTTGCGTTCGAATCGGGTTTAAGGGTTGAATATGATTCGCTGGCTCGGAATGGTAATTGTTAGCGGTTGGCGAAACTTCTCCGGGCGATAACAACGAAAATATTTTCCGGGCGTAACGACGCGTATATCACGCCGTCGTCCGGTAGTCGTTTTTATCGGCGTGCGTGCTCCCAAGTTGCCCGAGGTTGATTCCGAGATTGTGCTATGCAACGAGTAGTTAACTACGTGCAGCTTGTATCGCGCGGGTGCCACGTGTTACTTCATATAATAGCACGCTTAAACCTATCCACCGTGACTTTTTTAAAGCTACTCCCTCTGATACACGGCCACGGCGTAATCGAAGAGCTTGCACCCACGCCGCGCCTAGTAATGGCTTCTATTTCTACCTATATTACCCCAAGTATTCCCGGCAATTTACTCTTACAACCATCCGAAACGATTCCAATTGCGTTACGCTCCCCTGCGGCACCTAAATTCTATTCTCCAGCTCTAAATACCTACTATCCCCTCTATATGCGAATTTACCTTGTCTAGCACTGAATTGTTTTATCTAAAAGCACAATTGAGAGGAAGATTTTAATAGATTTCTATAGATTTTTTTCTGTATTCTTGCAGAGCTTCGGAAGACGAATCCAACGACTACCATGAACGTACCATTACGATCATTCACTCCCGAGATATTCGAGTCTGAAAAGTAATTTCTAAAATCTTCAATATAAGAATGTTACTTTCCAGACACAAATGTCTGGAAAGTGAACGCAATGGCACGGTCATGGTATTCGTTGGATTTGTCTTTCAATGTTCTACAAGCATGTTGAAGAGAAAGTACAAAATTTTGTTGTTAAGAAATCCTTGAATTCGAAATATTCTTGAAAAAATTCTTTCGAAAATGAATAGTTTTCGTTGAGTTTCATTATCTGTTCTCATTACCTTTTCCCCCATGATGCAACCGTTCCAGTAGCTTTAACACTCCGAAGATTTATTGTATCAATTATCTCTCAGCCAGACCTTCTGAAACTTTTAAGAGGCCCCTAATTTCGGCTAACACTCGAAGATAGCCGAGAGCTCGAGACTTTCAGAACTTTCCTCGTAAGTTTGAACAGACTCGAAGCGTCTCGAGCCCATCGCTAACTATTCCCGAGCAATTTATAGCTTCAAAATTTCTCCGGCCGCGGAGCACCTCGGCCATTTGTTTAAATTCATACCCGGGCCGCTTTAGGTTCGCGAGCCCGCAACTTGGGAGCACCGTTTTTGCGCACTGCAAATTACTGTACACCGTTAAAAAATGTTGTTCGATCAAAAATGTTCTATATATATTCTCAATTTCTTGTCAACAAGGTCTTGGAACAATTCGTTCAACATTTATTTGATCGAACGTACGCAATGGCTGGTCACACTTAATTTAAATTAATTTCAACATTTCGACTGACACACACAAGCAACAATTTTTTCGCACCGCACTCACATACTTTTTTAACGTATGTTCTCAACGTTTTTGTAGTTAGAACTCGATTGATTTTAACGCGCACGTATTTTGACCGCACACACATACACACACGTACGCACACACGATTTTGATTCTGTTAATTAATTGATTCGATTATGGTAGATTAATGATCTAATTAAGGTTGATCTCTGTGAAAGTAGAGGATTATGGTGTTTGTAACAAGTATTTAGAAGTAATAAGTGACTCCGTTGGTGTAAGTAGTACTAACGTTGGCCAACAAATTTCGTATATCGATGTTCACTAATTTACAATGGTGATTAATGTTAATAAACCATCGTGAACCGAACGAACGATCCGATCACACGATGCGAACGTTTCGCTGGTGGAACGTTTACTTAGATCGTGAAGTATCTAGAAATTCACCTTCGAGTATACAGGGTGTCCCAGAAAATGTATTTCCTTGAGAAGGGTGATTCAGGAAACATTGGTTCGGGGTCACGAGTGACCCGGGGACAGCGTTGCAGGGTTAAACCGGGAAAAGCAGCGTTGTTCTTCGATGGACGTCGAGAATGAGAAACCACTTCTGCAGCTGAATGTTGATTGAATTTTGCGCGCGCTAACTTCTCGACCGTTTTGCCATGTCAGCGGGATTCTGCGAAAGATTTTGAATCCGTGGACAGGATAAGTGAAAGAACCGAGGACTCGGAGGAAGAATAATAATGGGTTTTGGCCAACTATTTGTCCGCTGCTTGGTCTCTGGCTGTTCTCTACCTTTGCAAATGAACCCATTTGTATTCAGTCGTACGGCCAATTCGTCCCTCCTCGATAGCCCTGCTCGAGTTCTCATTAAATTTTAGAATGCGGAACGACGCTTGTACGTAAATTATTTTCAATACGGTCGGCCGATTATGTTCCACCGCGGCCGGCACTCTGCTTGGACATGCTAATTAAAAATCCACCACTCTCGCCCGTAGAAATCATTCTCATGGAGATCCGAATGCTAATTTCGCCACCGATACGGACGACAGATTTATTCACAATTTAAACAATTAATTACATTTATTTATACCAGATTTAAACTTTGATCACACTTCCTGGAAAGCGATCGCAAGAAAACAACACGAGGTACACCGATGACCAAAACTTGCTTCTCGTTTTTCTCTCATAAAATGGTAAAAAATAATCGTAATATTGATATTCAAGGACTCGTTGGCAAGAAGAAGCATCAATCTTCAAATCCATTGTAGTTTCATTTCCGGAAAATATTTTTCGAAGTTTTCACAGAGGTTCGAATCAACAGTATTCCTTCGAAAAAATGTGTCTTAAGTTTCCCATCTGCTGCATCGTGTAAAAATATTTCAGAGTAAAATGAACAACTATATGCGAAAGTAGAAAGTTCAAGCTTTAAAACGAGTCCAAATTTATGGTTGTACGATTACTTTCAAGGAAGTGACCACAGCTCACAGTACCAGTAATTATTCCAGAAATGTGCTGTATCCGCCTGTAAGTTAAAACTGCGGTCGCACATTGAAACATTTTTACGGCAAAAAGAGTATTTCGAAGTGCAATCGTATGTAACGTTCGGTCTCCGAGAATAAAGGAATAAAGCATCTCGACGGTATTAACCGCGCACGGCCAATCTGATTTTATCATTTAAACGACGGTCGAATCGATGCGAAAACGATCCACTCGAGCTACAAACGAACCGTGGGGGAACGAGGGGAAATCCTCGATATCGAAATACTAAAAATTTTCCCTGAAGATAAATCGCTCGCTCGTTGATACAACGAACCGGGGGACTTTTAATATCCAGTGAAAAATTTGTTCTGCTGGTACCATGGGGGCGCGATGAACAGAGAGAAAGATAGATAGAGAGAGAGAGAGCTATCGATGATAGCATGAAATCCAAAATAGATGAAGAGACATGGTCGATGTCTGCTAGAGGCGGGGGCGAGGGAGAACAGAGAGAATAATCGTGGAACAAAACGAGAAGCTGGACGAAGGAAAAACTCAGCTGTACGCAACTCGGGCAGAAAAAGTAATTGAACCTTCAATTGCCGAATAAATTGGCTCGAATTTGCTACCGGCTCGTTCATTTCGTTGCGTTCTCTCGCGTCGAGAATAAGCCCCCATTGTAACCAGACTGTCCAAATGAAAATTGTCTTGGTTGAATCGAACAGAAATTTGTTTAATACCGGGAAGCCTTGATCTAAGACCTAACAATAAGAAAAACGAGTATCCCCTCCACCGGAGGGCCACAGTGGGACGGATGAATGGCCATTTTAGGTGGAAAGAAGTCATGTCCGAAAATAGATGTAACATTCACATATACTTCTTTGGGAATGTTCACTGACCCTAATTATACTCATCATAATTCATTTAACAGCGATATAAGCACAGAAATCAATACATGAAAACTTCGAACCGTAATACGGCGAAATCGTACATGTATATTCGTTACAAAGAAAATTGTGTGAGAGCAATAAATAAGAATCTTGAAGCTTCTATGCACGATTTTCTATAATAATAATAAAGTTTGTTAGTAAAGTCTTTTACAATAATTTTTAGATATTGTTTAACTAACAGTTTTCTATGTCATTTAGTTGACTTTAATAGAGCAGAACCAGCAGGTCAGAATGAGTTCAGTTTCGAAACTTTTTTTTGTAATAAGTTCAAGCTATACAAAAGAGATTCTGACAGAAAACACCTGCCGAATACTGTGGATCCGCCTACCACAATTTTTTAAAGTTTTTGTATCACCGTGCAGTGCATACGGTGCGTTGCGGTGGTGGACTGAATAGGTATCTGATGCGTAGGATTTTTTTCCACCGTGAATAGTCATTCGTACCACTGTGGAGGGGTCCAGGCGCTCGAGCTGCCTCGGTCCTGAAGCGTAAAGTGAAACTACAGATTTTAAGAAACAGCATAGACCCGCAGGTTTTTCTTAAAAATTGTTGAACAATGCTTTTCACATCTGGGAAAGGTTAGACGCAGTTATTTCGCGATTTCGACCGCGTTTTCTACGTCTTCCCATCGATACGCTGCTTGATACGTCAGATGTGGACACATAACTGGTAAGGCGATTAGAATCGAAGGCTTAACCTTGAGAAGCTGATGCAGGTATCGTGCGGGGAGATTTGAGTAATCTGCATAAAAATTCGCCCGGAAGCCTTTGACTCGCGTGCAGGCAAAGAGACAGCGTCACAATAGAATTCTCCATGTACGATAGAAACTATTTTGTAGAGAGAGAGAGAGAGAGAGAGAGAGAGAGAGAGAGATGCAGCAAATAGAGGGGGTTCCGCGATTCTATTACATTTCCGGTGCAGTTTCATTCCGGCGTGCTGTGTGTAACAGGCGTCGTCCTCGTTTCACACCAGCCCGGCCGGGGCTGATAATTAATTCCCCGTAAAATAGGGACGCGGCTTCTCGTCGGCTGAGGGTGCGTTCCCGTGTATATCGCGGCGAAACCCAGTAATACGCCGTTATTAACGATCCCGACGACGTGGAACGCTGTGTTCGGTTCACATGTTACCGTACAGAGATCTGATAGCGACGCGAGCTTCGCTTACGTGACATCTGCTCGTCCCTTCTCAGCGAAAACTGGCCGATCGACGCCTCTAGAGACAGAAACTCAATTTTTCAGGACCGTGAAAATGATGGAAATTTTTTTATTCGAATCGTGTCTTCGCGAAAGTTTCACCATCATATTCGCCGCGTTTTCCCGGTTTAAACGAGCCCAAACACGATATAGTTCGAACACCTTTCGACTGTTTAATCCGCGATCTTGTGGAGCTTCGATTATCCGAACGCGCGTTCCCCCATTCGTAAACGGGCAAATGTGTTCTAAATTGTGCCATGTTTGGGCTTGTTTTAATTGGGAGGATGTCAGGAACGTGTTTTGGTATAGGTTTCATTATTTTAAGAGACTTTGTTGTAATATTCTTATGAAAAATATTTTGTCAAATGGACATGCAGGATTTATTCGATGAGTAATAGTGTCGACGATGCATTCTATGAAAATATCAGGCTTCATAAAAATACCACGATGAAGTATCTAACGTCTTATTAATTATTCATGTGCTCATTACCTTGTAATACGAAAACCAGGAGAACAAGAAAGTACCGGTTCGAGGAGGGGCAAAAATAGGATAGAATTTCTGAGCGAACTACAACTCGATGAATAATTGAAGGGAAGTTAGCATGGCAGGATACCGAAAGAAAAAGATATTATACGATTTTTCACCTTTTCGTTTGCTATTCTTCAGAGCTCTCGACCACGTGAATAGTACAAGTAAAAATTAAATATAGAACAATGTTTGTATATAATGAAATCGAGTCTGTTTTTAGTTTGTGACATTTCCACTAAAATTCATTAAAAAATTATTCTTATCTACTTTATTAGCGAGAAATGTTTTTTTTTAACTTGCAAAACCTATTTCTGTTTAATTGTAGATTATTTTGCAGGATATTCTATATATGTGCTGGTGTCTGAATAAAAATAAAACACAGAAAACTTAATTTTGTTCCAAATTTCGTTCTATTTTCATCCGAGAGAATTCGCTCGAATTTCCGAATGTGACAAATCAGAGTTCAACAGCGTCTGTGAGACGATCTATTTGTTATGGAGAGGGGGAAAAATCGTATCGCCTGGCCCGGTGATTCCGGCTCCTTTGTTTGCCGGACGACTGCGTAGCCGATCTATCGATCCTCCTCCTTCGCGGAGCCGAATATTCAGAAAACTCTGTCGCTTTCATACCGCTATTTATCTTCGGCTAGGATCTTGCCATGACACAGGGCTTTCTCCGCGGAGCCTATCAATTTAGCAGAAATGGGGATCGATCTTGGAGGATCCTGAAGGCTCAATTCGTATGCGGATCGCGGCCTGATACATTTGTCCATCCGATGACGATCGCGATGCTTCTCCGGGATCCTTTGCAAATCTCCGTTACATCGGGCAAATAAGAGAAATACACATGCTCGGGAATATTCGCTGCGGAATACGAAACTGTAGAAGCATGATTTATTAATCTCAGTCTCGTGACATCAACGTGACTGGGCAAACTCTTAAAAGTTGTTATTTTCACAACATTAATTTACAGAATTCCGGACAATCTCACCGAACAGTTTAATTAAATTAAATTTAAGAAATTTGATTCGAGTGCCGCAAATTCATTTGTACAGCTACTGTATGGAACGAATGGTTACTATATAATTTTGTTTTATATTGTCAATTACGTTATTTCTTTCACCAGCGTACGGAATTCTCGCAGACGATCTAACTCTTGTTTTCTAGGTTAAGTTTGATCGTCGACACACTGGCCCCAATTACTCCGCTCAGCAATTTTTCCCTCGAGAGGTTTCCGGCCGAGGAAAGGGCTAAATTAACGTTTCGGTCGAAGATGGGACTGTTAAATAAATTCCGGTTTTAATTCGCGATATAAAGGGTGGCCATTCTAGAGAAAAATAAATCGAAAAGACGGTGAAACAAGGGATGTAATAAAACGTGGCCAAAATGGCGTCGATGGTCAGCGAGCGGACAATCTGCCGAGGTGACAAGTTGCGAATTGAAAGCGACGTCGAGGAACGCGGCTCGACCGAAAAACGAGCAAGTCGATGACGCGGATGACGGAGCTCTTATGACGCAATAGAAGCGAGAAAAGGAAAGTTCGGAATCACGGGGGGCAGTGGGTGGGGGGTTTGGAGGGACGAGCTTTTCACACTCGATTGACGCGTCACTAGGTTTCATCTTCCTCTCGACTGGCAGAGGTGTTCCCAGCAGTTTTCCTCTCCCGTTATTTTCTCTTCATCCGTCTCCCTCCCCGTTCGTTTCACCGATGCAACAACCTTTTAAGAATATCCCCCTCTTCGGCTTCCAACGAGGAATTCAATGTCCCGTGAAACGAGGCTTTCCTCTTTGTCTTCCTCTCTCGCTTCCGAACTCGCGGATCCCTTTGTCATCGAGCACGACGCGTCCGCCGAGGTTTCGTCGGCTAATAGAATGTCGCGACTGGATTCTGTTTTCTAACCCCTTCGGCGCAATAGAAAATTTTGCGACGGCAACGGAGCTCAATGAAAATCTATTTCTAATGGATTTATTTCTCACGACGATTTTCAAAAGTCATTGATTCTTATGAGAGATTCGATTTTTCAGGACCGTAAAAATGAAAGAAATTTTTTTTCACATCGTATCTTTACGAAAGTTTCACCATCGTATCCGTCGCGCTTATCTGGTTGAAACGAGCCCGAACACGATATGCATCGAACAAATCTGCCCGTTTAATCCACGATCTTGTGGAGCTTCGATTATGCGAACGCGCGCTCCCCTGATCGTAAACGGGCAAATGTGCTCCGAATTGTGTCGTGTTTGGGCTCGTTTTAATCGGGTAGGTGTCAGGAATGTGTTGGCGTAGCTTTCGTTATTGTACGAAACTTTTTACATTGGACTGATTAAATGATTGAGAATTAGGGAGGAACGAGGAAGATTGCGATATTAATAATTTCAGTGGGCTGGTTTTTCGGTCGAAGCGGATAACTTGAAAATTATGCAAATGCCGGCGGCCACCGTAAATTATTTCTCGCGTTATCCGCAAGCATAACGTTAACGCGCGGGCCAGCGTTCTCGCGGCGTTAGTTTGTAGGTTCGTTACGTCCCCTAAATTTTCTTGTAGCCACCCCTTGGTTCCCGATATTTCAAACCTATTTTTTAGCTGGACTGCTTCGAAATCGGTTCCCCGACAAGGAGAACGGGCAAACAAGTTACGACTTTGCCGGAAATTACTATCTAGAGCGGTGCGGAGCCTTGGTGTGAACATTTTTAACGTGTCATCATCGTTTTCGCCGATCCCGATAAGTAAAAGGTTTCGCCCTAGGCCGCGGCCATTTTTGTTGGGAGGACCTGCAGCCGTTCTTACGGTTCGAACAATGTTCGAAATGTTAGAGAACGTTCGAACACATTCAACCATTCTGACTAGATAGAATCCCAAGAAAAATATCCTGTAAACAGGAGCCAAGTTCTTTATGGCCGTAAAAAGTTGTGAGATCAAAGAAAATACGGCCAAGTTCGTTAGCTTAGAAATACCTTTTGCAATACTGAAAAAGGCGTTTCTAAAAATCAGTTTAAAAGAACGCTATTTAATTTTTAAAGAGTTACATGGAGGGCTAAATTATTCAAACTTGGCAGCTACCTAACACCTTGTACGACCATTGGTTTAAAAAGTAACGGCCAAGTTTTAATAATTTAGCCCACCGTGTAACTCTTTAAAAATTAAATAGCTTTCTTTTAAACTATTTTTACAAACACTTTTTTCAGTATTGCAAGAGGTATTTCTAAGCTAACGAACTTGGCCGTATTTTCTTTGATCTCACAACTTTTTACGGCCATAAAGAACTTGGCTCCTGTTTATAGTATGTTTTTGTTGGGATTTCATCAATATTTGTTTAAATTTCATCAATTATCAAGTAGGTATTACTCTTAATCTCTGATTCATTCGAAAGACTACATACGTCATGTGGTTGGGCATACCGTATATGCTTTGGGTTAAGCCTTTTGAAAATTTCGTCATTTTTGCGGTAGGTCGCACCGTTCTCGAAATACAGCCATTTTTCTGTTTCTTTTTTTAGATTTAAAATTTCAAACTTTCATAATTATTCCTTCGATGGTTTGTTATGGTACTAAATTTCAAGCTTGTAGGTCAATGGGACGTACCCAAAAGGTTTTGATAATCTATCAGTCAGTCAGTGACGAATTTAGCGATTTTTGAGGTCCTATATCTCGGATAGGATCAATATTGATACATGATAGCATTTAACAAGTGTACGAAATTACATCTCTCCATCTGCTTCCAGTTCGGAGTTACAAGTCTCTAAAAAACGGCTAAGTTTTTTTGTGTAAAAGGAGGTAGTGCGAGAACTTGGCTGGTGGCCGGTAGTCCACCTAGATATTTCGAATCTCTGCTAAGTAGCAGACCGAATGATTAATACGTGAATAACTGATACCTGATATTCGAACATGGAGCCTCGACGCATTGCTTTTATAAACGCTATTCTGATTTCATAACGGCGCGAACGGAATTGACGTGTTTCATGAATAAATTGTTCGTTATCCGGTGATTATGAATACATTACATTTCTGCGCGTATCGTTCGAATTGTAACTCACGGCGGGCTGTATCATTTTTTCCGATGCCCATTTAATTTTGCAACCCGATATCGTGATATATTTCACCGTGTCAGCCGCGAGAACTTTCATCGAACCGGGAAACACGATACTTTCCATAGTTGTATGTACTCAGGAAAATTCACGCCGCCAAAAAGCCGGATAATTTCCGAATATTAAATTCGATCACCGAGAAACGAGTCGGTGTCCATGAAACTGTAAAATCAGAGTACATCGGAAATAAAAATCATTGGGAACAATAATCGGAATATGTTCATTTGGATAAGGGAGTACGAAGTATTTCAATCAGATGTGTAACTGAAACACAATATAATTGGAATACAATATAATTGAATTACAATATGATTGAAGGTGTGCCGTAAATACGTCACGAGCAGCTAGTAAATATATAAATAATAAATTCCTTCTGTTTGAAACCTATGCATCGATTTTTTAACCTCTTCTAGCCTATTACTTCATTTTTCATAATTCAATTAAAATGTATTTTATAATTGTACTCCATTGCAATTACGAATTACATTGTAATTGAATTGAATGAAGATTTGCATTATAAATTACAATATAACTGAACTACAATGTAATTCAATTACTTTGTACTTATAATTCTGGAGTAATTCAATTGTAATTCTGCATAACTCTGGATCTCGGCGATAAAACGCGAGAAATCCAAGCTTCGATCCTGCAGGATCAATGGTTGAAAAAGTTTAAAAAATTAAAACAGTAAATTTTGAACCATTGATCCTCCAGAATCGAAACTTAAATAATTGTTTAAAATCATGTTTCATTCTACTGTAAAAAAATCAACAAAATACCAGTTTATATAAATAACAGTATTCCGATTACGATGTGCAATATTTTCCATTCGAAATATAATCCGGTTCTGTGTAACAATCGTGTTTGTTTATGGCGTGAATAAAGCGCTTGGAATACCAAGCATTAAATATTATAGAACAACTTTTGCACGGCGACGGTTTCGAATTTGAATGAAACCGTCGTAGTTTCGCCGCGATAAAAAATCCGCGGCACGCAAGAAATAAAAACAAAATGCCGCCGTACTGATCTATAAAAATCCCATATAAATTGAACGGAACGTTGCCATAATATTTTACAAAAATGATCCGTCGGCCATTTGGAGGGAAAAAACCGATGCGATGCCTGGAAAGCATACCGTTGTATTCGCCGAAACGGACATAACTACGCAGACGGAAACCGGGGTGATCGGGAGTCGATAAAACGCTGGATGATTTTTTCGCCACAAATCACGTGGAAATTGCGAACGGCCATCGTACAAAAAACTTTCGCCGGAAATCAGATTTATTGGTGCTCCGTAATTTTTTTGCGGAATAGGAACGGCTGCGTCTGCCAGCAGGAGATAAATGAAACACGGCCACGGGGAAAGTTTTCCCGCGATTGCTGTAGCCGGGGATCCTCGTCCAAAAAGTATTTCGAGTATCGATCGTCGTGGATTAAGTGACACTCGACACGACGACAAACTTCGTTCCCTTCAATTTGTTTTCCCCGGTTTTAATGCCGTTCGGTCCCGTTTTACGACAATTAAATTAGCCTCTAAACAAGAGTGGCCACTTCGAAAGTATAGTTTCCTTTTATAGCGACGTTTGCATCCTGGTCCAATATTGCTCCTCGGAATGTTCGGTCGTCTTACAATTACTGGAATGACACGGTTTCGTTCACGGTTGTATCAAAAATTACTACTTCGAGGTCATCGGTATTTTTCTTTTAACGGCATCCAGTATATAACCTTCGATATTCTCGCGGAGCGCGAAAATACGAATCCAACGAGTATCATGACCATATGGTTTCGATCATTCATTCTCGAGATATCCGAGTGGAGAAACAAACCTAACCGAAAAGGTTTTCCTTCGCATTCGAATGTCTTGAGATCGGATGAGATCGTAATGGTACGGTCATTGTACTCGTTGGATTCGTCTTCTCCCGCTCTACAAGGATACCCGATAAAAAATTCACGATTCCCCTAAAATAAAATCTCGGAGAGTGAGAACGAAGGTGGAATAAAATCAACGGTTTTCCTGCGACTGTGGGCGACAGTTTCACTCGATTTCTGCTATCAAAGCGTTCACCGCGTGCTGTTGGTGGTCGCAGGCATCGTAGAACCTATTTTGAAAATGGGAAACGCCGACTGACGATTAAACGGGATCGTCAAAGCGTTCCTGTATACCGTTCTCGAAAATGAAACGTTCGAAATATATTTTTTGTTCTGAAAGCGCCAGACGCGACGATAAAATAAGCGCGTCCCTTCGACGCCGCGTTAATTACTCGAGCTTTACGTGCCGGCACGGAATAAATGGGGTGCCGCCGCGGTTCATCCCTTCGGAGGAATTCTTACAATACGGACTGTCCGTCGGCAGACACTCTTTTTCTTCCGGCTCCTCTTTTTTCACCACTTTAACGCCGCAACGGCACTTTGATCTCGTCCTCGGCCACGGGTCCATTTATATCGTCGCGATCGAGAGCACACTGGCCTCTCCATCTCTCTCTCTCTCCCTCTCTCTCTGTCTCTCTTTCACCATGTCAGCTCAAATATAAATAATTCATTACGCGGCGCGCGTTCACCTCTGCTTGTAATTCAGACTCCGCTCGGGGATTTGTAATTAGGATTTCGAGAGATTCTTGTGATTTCGATACACGAGCTGGATGAAAAAGTTCTGTGCCGCCTGTTCGATATTTTCCTGATCGGCGGTCTAGCTCGAGGAGAAATTCATTGAGTGGCTCACGGTGTTTGTTCGATGGAATTTTTAACGTTAAGCTGCTCGATCGAGTTGCGCCCCCGGAATTCGAATCTCGAGAGCTGAGGTCCTTTATAGTAATACCAACTTCCAAGGGACCAATATTCGGGAACACTAACAGGCTAACTATTAAATACCATCGAGGTCGAGTCCTCGTTATTTAACGACACGTTCGCTTGAAAACGTTTCGTGTTTTATCAAATTTAGTTCTCCGTAATGTCTGTAAAACAGGGAGTTGTACCAACGAGTGATATCTTCATCGGCATCGTCGATCGATTATCATGTCAGCGGCGCCACGTCCCATGGATTATTAAACTAAACACTGCCATATAGTTTTCCGCACGCGATCCTGTCGCTTATCTCGCGGACACGAGTGCGCCATAATCAGGCGACACATCGCGATGCTAATCGAATTGGAACTTGTAATTGTGCATTTGCAATTAATCATCGGCTCGAGGAGCAATCGAGTTGATACGAAACGGGGTCGCTACGTCGTGTAAACATATTGCAATGGAAAATGAACAATGGTATGCGAAAATAGAGTCTTCAAGCTTCGAAACGAGTCCAAGTTCGTTGATGTACGATTATTTTTTAGCTAAGAGAAACCCTCGGGTCCCTGCTGTTTCTTAGATCGTGTAACTCTACTATTTTCTTCGTGAAAACATTTTTCTCGCCAATGAAACTGCAATGAATCTGAAGATCAAAGCTTCTCCTTTACAACGAGACCTTAAAAACTGATCTACGATTTTTCTTGCCCGAGTTATCAAGCTCTGAGTGGAGGTGTTACCGCCAACTTTTTTGGTAACACGAGGTACACCGATCACCAAAACTTGGACCTCGTTTTTCTCTCATAAAATTGTAAAAAATAATCGTAAATTAATATTCAAGGTTTCGTTTTAAAGAGGAAGCTTCACTCTTCAAATCCATTGTAGTTTCATTCCTGGGAAAAAACTTCTTAATATTTCTTTTTTTTTTTAATGTGTCTTAAGTTTCCCATCTACTGCATCATGTAAAAATATTTCAGAGTAAAATGAAGAACGGTGTGCGAAAGTAGAAGGTTCAAGCTTCGAAATGGCCCAAGTTTATCGCGGTACTATTATTTTCAATGAAGTTATCACTGTGAGTAGAAGGCGTGATTTGACAGAAATAGAGGTTCGCAGTGATCGGATCGTTCGGCTCGCTATAGTGATCGGTAGACATAGTTTTCATACGGCGCCATCGGTCGGCGAATTTTTTCCGCAGATCGCCTAGATCGCACGGGAAGATCTTCCCGTAACTATACCATCGGCTGGGTCCTGCATCGGTAAACATCAACCAGTGACATCGATTGCGACAACCACGACTACAACCGCGACAAGTATGACTGCAACGCCGACCCGATAATCCTCTGCAGACGTCTCACTTTTAGCCGTCAGGAATGAAATGCAAGAAACTGTCACGAGTCGGTGAATAACGACGCCGGAAGAGTGACGCGAATGGTAACCTGGGAAACGGAAGACACTTTGAAATCATGTTCAACGTAGAGTAAAATGTGTTACATTTCGGTTGAGATGACGTACATTGATCCGACAATTTTTCATTCGCTCTTCCGCGAGAAAGATATTTGATTCTTCAAAAACAAACGAAATCAATCGATTTTTCCCGGAGGTCCAAAAGCAGAATATTCTCTTAAAATTATTTCCTTTTTCACATTTTATGGGAGGCGTAGCGTGTTTGGTTCCTGGGGGTATCGATCGCTATCGATTATTCCTGTTTCCTCGGTTTCGCGGTTTCGGTTTCGAAAACAGCCTAGCCGTTCCGCCTTCGCTTCCGGTTTCCCTTCCCAGGGCATTCACCAGGACCGGAAGTGTCTCGTTTTCCCAACCGGACGCCGCGAAACCCGTTGAATCGCACCTGACCACTTCCGTTTGCGCATCCAGTATAGAGAGAGCCCAGCGCGTCCCTCTTCGCAGGTCACCGAGCTTCAACGTCGCCCCCTAGACATCCCGAAACCGTTTTATTTTATTCCACTTTTATTCCCGCCTCGAATTTTCCTAGATAGAAACCGAACCAGATCGTCCAGCTACGTCGGTCCGCGTTTTATTCGAGCTAAAAAAAAGATTTACCATCAACACAATCCCGTTTGCCATGATTTCCACCTCTGATGCTCCATCCGTCTCGATCCGTCCGAAAAAAATGAATTTTTTCAACGAGATCATGAGGTCGTCGATACTTTTGTCTGAACGACACCCTGTGTATTTTCATCGATATTCTCACGGAGCACGAAAAGACGAATCCAACGAGTATAATCACCATCTATTCACGATCACTCGATCTTCAGATATTCCTATCTGAAAGAGACAAACCTAATCCAAAACAACACTTTCCACGGATACCTCGAGATCGAGTGATCATAATGGTATGGTCATGGTAGTCGTTGGATTCGTCTTTTCATGGCCTGCGAATATCCAATAAAAAAATGTAAGGTATCGTTGTGAAAAAGAATGGCGTTCCAAATAGTGCCATAAACGAGGAATGACGGTTTGTGCGGATGAGGAAAATGTTCTGCTGGATGATAAGTGAAATGCTCGTTACTCGAACATTCGTGCATTGGAAAAGAAGAGACCGATACCGGTAGATTCCGTTTTTTCCCGAGATAATTTCCTCGTCAGGGTGTACGTTCGCGACGTTCACGATTGATTTGCGTCATTCAACTGCAAACGAATCGCGCCGGACGCGATTATTTTCCTCGTTAATCGAGTTTCTATCGCTCCGACACGCCGTTAAAAAATGCTTGTCTCTCGGAATCGAGGAGACGAGACATTTAAGCGTTAAACTATCAGCATTGAAATCAATCTTCGCCAGAAAATCGCGTTTCATTGGGACGCGACGCTCGTGTTTTATCAGAAATTGTCATTCCTTTCGCGAGATACTCCGGTGAAATAAAATGAGCTGCTGCACGATATTCCGGGAATACGAAATGACGGCCTCAATAGCGACGATTCTTTCTTTTTTCGTGATATCGAAAGGTCAAATTTTGAATTTTTCATCTTCGACTTGCGCCACCTTAATCCTCTGATGAATTTATCGGACCAGACACTCGTCAATCAAAAACGATAAAGATGTCTGTTGTAAATATTAATCTGAACTCTTCGGGAACGACGCCTGATCGTATTTCGACATTTTTATATCTTTCATAGTCCAGCTCGCTGAGTACTTTAAACAGTGCATGATTATCGTTCTTCACTCACGATTCTTGCCTTTTGCAACAGATTTCGCAAGAAATTAGTTTATGATATCAAATCAAAACAAAGCAATTTTACAATTTAAAAAATTTTCTCACCGTTTCGATCCGTCTAGTTCTTAATATCATGGAATACAGTGACACACATAAACATTGATAATTTACACATAGCAAACGCAAAATTCTCTTGAAGATGATCCAGAATCGGATCGAAACGATGAGAAAAATGTTTCAAATTGTAAAATTACTTTGTTTTGATTTCTTCATCGAACCTGTCCGCCGATATCATAAACTAATTTCCATTAATTCGTACGATCGACAAAACGGAATATATATTTCGCAAGGTATAAATTTTATCGGAGTCGGCACGATGCGCAGAAGTCGTACCTGAAGGGTTAACCTAATTTCTACCATCAATCATGTTCATCACTTTTCCCATCACACGCTTTCGGAATTCCAGCGATCCTAGTGAATCTTAGAAAATAATGTACTACGAGATAACGCTACGATTAAATAAGGAACTAATGTAATGCTTTCGTGTTTAACGAGATTGTAAGATGATTGATATTGTTTCACAAGTACACTCCGTATATTTTCTTCGATATTCTCGTGGAGCGCGAAAAAACGAATTCAACAAGTACCATGACCATATGGTTTCGATCTTTCGTTCTCAAGAACGAATTTGGAGTCTGGAGAAACGAACCTGATCGAAAACTTTACCCTTCACCATTAGAATATCTCGCGATCGGATGATCGCAATGACACGGTGATGGTACTCGTTGGACTCGTCTTTCCACGCTCTACGAGAATGGCAAATAAAAAACTGTACTGCAATGTATGTATGTATGCAATAATGTAACAATTGTATCGCAAAATAAACTTCCGCACGGAAGTGAGAAACGACGAATGAAGGAATAAAAAGTCGAGAAAACTGTCCCTAGAGAGCAGGTCGGTAGGGACGAACGTAAAAATATTGTCTGAATATTTGTTCAATTTACTGTAGCTTAGACCCGGATCTAGTTTATCAACATTAACTACTGTGATCGTCACTCGGCTAAGAGGAGAATGTTCGAGAACAAAGAATAAATGGTTTTTGATGGAAAAGTTCTTCTGTCCCGCGCCCACTCGGCGCGCATCGAGCCGCGCGACACAGGTATTACAGTGTCAGGATTGGGAACAGCTTTTAAACGAATCTTTCGGCGACAATAACCGCTCGGATGTCTCCTGAAATATTATTCTCGGCGTGGGTCGTCGCCGTGGGCGGCCATTCAAGGAACGGCTGACCAGCAGTCTTTCGCAATGTCTTTCCTGGCCATCGCCGGTCGAATATTGTCTGTGAGAGTGTCCGTTGCCGGATGGAATCGAGAGAAATAGAAAATGTGCGACGTACAGTCCGCATTGTGGACCGAATCGTTTCGGACGCTTTTGTCGTTCGACTTATGGAACCGGAGACGATGCGGTAACTAGCGACGGCTCCGAGTACTTTCCCGAAACCATTGAAACTCGACTACGTGCGATTTATTAGATTTAATACTCTGGTATTTTAGCGTTTAGAATAGCAGTATCGCTCGGAGAACGTTTCCGGTGAATACGGTAATGTTCGAGATCATTTCATCGCGAATTGTATCAGCAATGGGTTTTTGATGTTCTTTCGAGTATAATGAGTACAAACACGGTATAGTTCGCAGCCGAATTGCTCGGTTCGGACGACGCACAGAGCGGTATTTGTCCAATCTAACTGGCCAAAAACTATTGCAACGTTATTTATGGTCTTAAGGTCATAATATTATATGTCGTTCAATTCGTCTTAAGATATAAAAAATACATTTTAAGAATTAAAAATTCATTTTAATTCTTATTTAAATTCGTTATTTAAAGGAAGTTTTACCGAAAATATTCCTCTTTGTTAGAGCCTGGGAAGTTTTGGGAAAAAAAGATATCCTTTGACAAATATGCAACATTTTCTTAATCTGTCATGTATCGTTCAGTATTATTTTTTAAATATACTATTATTAGTTATTACTAAAAAAATATATGATTTCTTATTGGGAAGAGATGCTCTATATCATACAAAAAAAAAAACTGAGAGAAAATATGGGACGAAATGATGAGGACATCGCAAAGAACTTGAGCAATTCTGCCTGGTGAAATATGCTACTTTCAAAACGCTCAATTTTAAATGATCATTGTAACTAAAATCGGTTTAAACAGGAAAACGAGACGAACATGCTCGTAATGGTTTCGTTAAAAAATTCGTCGGTTTATCTTCGGACATTACTGTACCACCTTCGCTGCGATTTTGCAAGTTCCTCAGCTAGTAGTGTGCGAGTACGAGCGAATGCGAGTGAGATGAGTCGCATGATCGATGTGCCCGCGTTCGCTTCCTCGTCGGCGTGTATAGCGAACGAGCTGCGAGGAGAGAAATTGATCGAATGACGCGTGTTTTACGCGCGCGCGTTGATCACAAGGGCCTGAATAGAATGGCGAGAGACTGGCGAACGCAGGCTAATTAAAAAAGTGGCGTTTGTAATCATGCGTCGGGATTTTTTTCTTTAATACACGACGGGTCTTTTTGTAATCACGACGCGAGACACGCGCACAGACACAGGCTACGGAAAATCCGCACCATTTTTTTCAGAGAAACCTTGCCGCTAGTTTTATCTTGTAACGCGATGCTCAAAATAAACTGTTGGAAAACGTAACGCCACCTCTCTTCATCAAGATTCCGTCGTGCACTTTGTATTTCCTAACAATCGTTTAGTAATCCAGCAACAACAGCAGAATTCTCTGGGAAATTTTCTCTTTGATCTCGAAGAAAGTTTCAATTAAAACGTCTGAGCTCATAAATGCGTGGAACATTTCGGAAATAGAAATTTCTGTTTGATCTCGGGACGTCAAGTTATTTTCTTCAGAAATGAAAGGAAGAAAAGAGTGGCTGTGGATTGTGTGCTAATGGGTGGGTCAAAATGGACCCGGGTTATTTTAATTTGCACGAGAAGGAAGACCTCATTTGCCAGACAAGAGCAGCGTGTTCAAGCAAAGGGTAATTATTCTCCGGGCTAATTCCTTCAAGGATTTCGTCTCCCAACGCAGCAATACCGGAAATGCAGCTTTCCCTAGACAGTACCTAGAAGCTCCGAACTCGTGCGAGTCCCTAGAATTTCCCTAGGGACCAGTCACGCATTACTTACTTCGCGGTCGTCTCGTTAACAATCTACAACAATTTTAAAAAAATTAAAAAACGTACCACATAATACCACATTTATATAAATAAATATTAAATGCAATCAGACTTCCTCGGTATTTTGTTGAAGGACACCCTCTATATTTTCTTCGATATTATCGTTGAGCATGAAAAGACGAATCCAACGAGTACGATTACGATAATTCAAACTCGAGATATTCATGAAACGTACAGTTTTAAGTTAGGTTCCTTTCAAGCATGTGTCACGTCCGGTGGTTCTGCCATGAGTAATAATCAATAAAATCAATCGTATATGTATATATATACTATATAATCTCAGAATTTCTTTTTATATTGTTCTATTAATGTTGCACGAGAGATATAACATCAATTATTATAATTAATAAATAATATTGAATTATCATATACTATACCACATTGCGAGCGCTAAAAACTAAAGGAAATCTTTTTTTTTAATAAATCATGCGAGCGTAATATTAAATGAAACATCCGTTGAAGTTTGTTCATCGATGAAGAATGCAAAAGATAACTCAGAGGAAATTAGAATAAATACTGCCCAAGAAGCTGCGTAGAGCCACTTGATCCATCGAGATAAAAACGAATCAATAGTTAAACATCCGATCAAAATGCAGACGAAGCGAAGAGATTAAGAAGAAAAATGATTACGAAGAATTGATCAGGTTGCACCCACCCTAAAAAGATTAAGCCTAGAACAATGGATTGGCGAATGTATAAAAGGATGGATCACCATCAGGAGCACAGTTACTAACCACTCACAGAGCAATCATCAATGAGATCAGATCGGTAAAGTCAAAACCAGTTCAGTTGAGTTCAGTAAAAAAAGTCATCAATCATCAGTAAGATCTGTGAGAAATAGAAAATCGAGTTGAGTTCAGTTGAGTTTGGTGAAGTTTTAGTTAAAGGCGTGTACACCCGCCAGGAGTCAACAACAACTGCAACCAACATCATCAACCTAAATTCACACCACAAAATTTGCAAAACGATCTACAAACGGTAAATACTAACAATATATCATAAGACAATAAAAATTTAATGTATCCGAAATTTGAAGTTTAAAATATACATATTGTTTAATTTTTTAACTAAATTCAATGTTTCAAATCATTTCAAAATACCTGACTTCTATATCCACGACCATTTCCACTGACAAAAATCATTTAGAAAATTAAGTAATCCTCAATTACCCGAACCAAAGCTGGTGAATGCAGGTAGGTTCAAAACTGCGTTATATCTCTTTCTCTTTTTATATAAAAATCTTTAAACTTATATCAAAATCTCTAAATTACGATTTTCATCTCTAAACGTCCACCTCAGGACGTACACATTATTATCTGGAGACTGAATGGTCGTAATGGTACGGCCATGGTACTCGTTGGTTCGTCCTTTCCTGCTCTACAAGAATAGTCATTAAAAATTCAAGATTGCATTAGGATTAAATATATAGGGTCAAATAACCGCCGAATATCGATTGGTCTACGCATCGATCGATTATCTGACTCGTGACTTTAGAGAGTTTCACTGTTTGTCTCAGTATCTTACAAGTAAGACATGAACACAGCACGTAACATTGTTCTTCTATAATTCTTAAATTTATTTCAATAAGCAAGTAAGTTGACATATTTCAAAAATTTTCTTTTTAACATGTTCTCATCAACAAAATATATTACTTTTTGTATTGTTTTAATAATTCACAGACGCAATCATTATTTTCTTGAAAAGGGTCTACACAAAGACTGAAACGTCGAAATTAATATATTCCAAAATAGCTTTCAATTAAATTGATCGTGCCGGTGCGCCAAAAACATCAACTTTGCTAAATATACAGGGTGTCTCAAAATTGCTTCAACATCCGGAAATTGGAGGTTCTCGAGATTTTGGATGTTGTTAAGCAATTACTAACGGAAAACACAGACCAATCAGAGCGCCACCTAGACGCTTATTGAAACTGTCTGCCCGACGCGCAAATTTTCAATTGGCCTACTGTGCCAACACGCGTCTAGGTCGAGCTCTGATTGGTCCGTATTTTTTGTTAGTAACTCCTTAACAAAACCGCGGATGCTATTTTTGCAAAAGGAAATGTTGCTTCAATTGATCTCAAAAACCTCCACTTACAGGATGTTGAAGGAATTTTGAGACACCCTGTAGACCAGTGAATTTTCTATAACAGAATTTAGGAAAAAATATAAAACAAGAAAATTAGTGTGAGCGAACACGGGACGGGAGTTCCCGGTAAGATATATCCCGCGTAGCCGGCGGTAATTAAGAGGATCGCTAGTTGGAAGTGCCGGAAATTACGATGTCGAAGAACTGTGTCGAGGATTGTTAAGGAAATTGCCTAATCTGCAGCAAGATCGCACCCGAAGGTATGACGGCAATCGATAAAATTGAGCAACCGAAGAATACTCCCGGGGATACGTGGAGTTTGACTAACTTAACTCTGAGCGGAGCTTTTAATGGTGCCAGGAGATAAAGATTAATAATGTTCGCTATCTACGAACTGGCACTGGCTCCTAAGTCCGGGCGAATGCTTATGCAAATTTCCCGGTTTTCATAAACCAGCCGAAAATGAAATCTGGATGGGTACGAACGACCATTTTCTATCTTGGTTACATGGTTTTATCGTTGGGTGGACGCGGGGACTGTTAAATTGAATAATTCTTGCTCTTGGGGTACATCAATTCTGCGTTATAGCGCAGCTAGAATGTGCATAAAGTTTTGTTGAGTATAGAATAACTCACCTGGTCCTTAGCACCTTCCGTGTACGTTGCTGATTAGAGCCTCTTTGTTCTTAATATAATTCCCAGGAGGGAGCACAAGAAAGTTTATATTTACTGCGTGACTGCATAACGCTGGTTACAGAAGAATTTCATATCGTGAAAATTAAATCCCAACGAAAACATCGTGTGAACAGGAGCCAAGTTCTCTATGGCCGTAAAAAGTAGTGAGAACAAACAAAATACGGTCAAATACGTTAGTTTAGAAATACCTCTTGCAATACTGAAAAAAAGCGTTTGTAAAAATTAGTTTAAAAGAACGCTATTTAATTTTTAAAGAGTTACATGCAGGGCTAAATTATTCAAACTTGGCAGCTACCTAACACCTTGTACGACCATTAGTTTAAAAAGTAACGGCCAAGTTTTAATAATTTAGCCCATCGTGTAACTCTTTAAAAATTAAGTAGCGTTCTTTTAAACTAATTTTTCTAAATGCTTTTTTTCAGTATTGCAAGAGGTATTTCTAAGCTATCGAACTTGGCCGTATTTTGTTTGTTCTCACTACTTTTTACAGCTATAGAGAACTTGGCTCCTGTTTACAGGATGTTTTTGTTGGGATTTCATCGATTTTTGTTAATTGCTTTTTTTCAATCACTATTTGTTGCGACTTCGAAGCTAATAAAACGTATACGTATATGTATGTTATGCTGCTATTTTCTATCCCACGTACCTATTTCGTAATGTTTTTTTTTCAATTCAACCCCTTTAAGGTGTAAAATTTCAAACTTTGTTAATTATTCCTTCGAGTGTTTGTTATGGTGGACCTATGTACCAAATTTTAAGCTTGTTGGTCAATGGGAAGTACCTACTAATGTTAGAAGATTAATGTTTTATCAATATTGAGACATGATTGCATTTAACAAGTGTACGAAATTACATCTCTCCATCTGCCTCTAGTTCCGAGTTACATGCCTCTAAAAAACGGCTGAGTTGTTTCGTGTAAAAGAAGGTAGTTGCGAGAACTTGGCTGGTGCATTACCGTGGACCTAGATAAAATCTTGTAACTATTTTCTCCAGAAAATGAAGAAATTCGCCCAGAATCGATGTGGTTGTAAAAAATAGTAATATAAAAAATGCTGGAAACTGGGATTTCCTAATTTCTAACTTCTCAACTAAATTGTATAATAAAGAGCATGTCTGGGTTGTCGGACAACCACCTGTGCATTTGCACCGAGACACCAAGTTGAGAATCAATTTGCATTCAATAATCCGCGATCGTTAAGTCGGATGTATGCGACGGCGAGCGGATTCCAAGGCCGAATTTGCCGGCCCGGAAATCGGCATGCGAATTAGACGCTTTGTCGGCCAAGACGTCCTTCCTCCGATGTCCCTCCACACCCTAAGGTTTGTCGATGAATGGCACGCCATTGGTTGAATGCGTGCCCCTAAACTACTGCATTCACAGGTCCGTCTCTCCCTGTGCGTCGAACTGGATTTCGCAAACTCCGCGAACTCGAAGTCTCCGCGAACCTTTACGCCATAGTATGGCCGCCATACTAACCGACGGTTTCCTTCGATTTCTTCCTGTATGCACTGTTCACCTAACTTTCAACTGAAAATATACAAATCAGCAATCCAAAATCCTGTGCACTGTTTTGTTAATATTTGAACTGTTGTAACTTCGTTTAAAAAAAAATTGTACGACAATCATGCCGGGCTCATATTGAAGCTCGAAGCTTCTACTTTCACGATGTTCGAACAATTTTTGTTTTAAACACAATGCGAGATGATACGAGAAATGAAAGCCGAGAATACTTTTTTCGGAGATTTGTCAAATTCGAAAGACTCCACTGACGTTGAAATTTTTTTTCGGGAACTGAACGCCATTCTGAAGATTACAGTGTCCCTTTTTGTAACGAGCTTTGAAGAATTGAAACAAGGACGCCTCTGAATTAATGCATCGTGTTAATATTGAATAAATCAGACCGAGATAGTTGCTAATATAGTACAGCATATTTGCAAGTGATGTGCAGCAATAAAGCAGAAAATTTTACGAGTGAAAGGAAGGTGTAGTAAAGACGGAAGGGAAAAAAATGATACGTATATATTTTATATATACCGTCGCCATATTTTCTGCGCCGTTGGACATGGTTTATACTTTCCTTGATATCCTTATAGACATGGAAATTTCCACTGTGAAATGCAAAGTAGGGAACGCGCGCCACGGGCCCTGAATATTCAGCTAATTCGATTTTTTAGAGCATTAAGCTTGCACGAAACTTCCACTTGCTTTGCGAAAGTGGATTAACATCTCGCGCGAGCGGTCGCTGCGAATTGTGAAAAACACAGCCGGCAAGTACTTGCACTTTTACCCGCGGATCTTTGACACTGATGCGGGAAATTTTCTCGATATTATGCGAAAACATTCGCGAAAGCCACCCGGCGAAATGTGCTGAAATTGCTGCGTGGAAACGTTGGAAGAGCGGCGCGTGTAATTGCTCGAAAATATTCGAAAAGGCAACTGTGGAATTGCAAAAATTGCCGCACGAATACGTTGGAAGGACAACGCGGGGAATTATAAAAATTACAGCGCAGAATGGTTGGGAAAAGGCTGCCGTGCGAAATTGCAAAAATTGGAAAACATTGAAGGACCAGCATGGGAAATTGGAGAAATTGAAAAAATCACTGGAAAAACTACATGAGAAATTGGAAAGTTCGTTGGCCGAAAATATTGGCAGAGCAACTTGCAAAATTGTATAAATTGCTCCGTGGAAAAATTACAAGAACGACTCGTAAAATTCTAACAAATTAAAAATATTGAAAAAATCATTGGAGAATCTACATGGGGAATTGGAACGTTTGCTCCATGGAAATATTCGAACAGCAACTTGCAAAACTGGAAGAGTTGAACAAAATCATTGGAAGAGCTGCATGAAAAATGTAAATATTTGCTGAACGAAATATAGTGAGCTCTTCCTCAATTTACGAGCAGCAATAATAAATGAATACCGATTGAAAAACGAGCACATTTGCCATAATCAAAAATGTGTCAGCGTCGGAATAATGCTGCAAGTGTAACAATACATCTGAAAGCACGAATTCGAGAAAGACCGATGAATTCCGGAAGCCGTTTAATCTTTCTGTAAAGGAGGCAGCATTAGTCAAACATATACTTTTCGCTCGGTGTAATGGTTCATAATTTTTTCCCCCGCGCACGCTATAAATTTCATCGGACCATAAAGAACAAGAACACCCACCCCCATTTAAATCTCCAGGCGATATAGTACGTTATCCGGGATATTAGGTTGATCGTGTTTGAAAAAGAACGACATATTTTTCACCGGGACGTCTGACGCCGAAGGTTTTAATTTTCCACTAAATAATTAATAAACTACCGAAGTCAACAGGTTTGACAAGATTTTCGTTGTAAATCGATAAATATCGATCGACGCAGTTCCACAGGGCAAGCAGATCTCCACAGCGACGACGACGCCTCTAATGAAGACTTAATGGACCCCTTTGAGTGCTGATAGGTGTCCAAACCCTCCCCTGTAACGCAATAAATGTGTGCACCTATTGTGTCGACAGAGCTCTCCCACATCCATTCTGGTGATCAAATGCTTGTGCATTTATAACAAAAATATCCCAGTAACATATTGTTCCATTCATTATTTCTGATTTATTAAATTCTGCAACTGCAATACGAATCCACTCGATGATTTTTCCGATCTCGTGGCTTCGAGAGGGTTAATCCCACTTAATTTGAATAGAATCTCTAGTCTCCAACAATGAACGTTTCCGATAGCGTTGGAGTACGCGGCTCGTTAATCCAATAGCCGACTTTTCCGAGGTCTCATTCGCTTTTTAAGTGAATTTCGCAGTGTTCGACTTCGAATAATTACACGAACACCGGTGTGGGAGGGAGAGGGGGAGGGATGGGGTAGGTGAACGTTGCCAGGTAATTACTCGAAGGTGATAATCGGTTTTGCGAGTTCTTGGCATCGAGCTTTTTCTTCCCTTTCTTGTCAATACAGACAGCTCCGGGTGCCTCGACTCGTTCCAATCGATATCTGCTCTCCCTCTCAATGAACCTTATATATACAATATCCGTTATAGCGTTGTTCTGTTCCGTTAATGAATTTTCTTGTCGGACACGAGCAAACGCGGAAAACTGATCTTTACACCTGAAGAGAGAACTTTGCATTTAATTAATCCCCCGGCCAATTACGCTGCCTCCCCCCCCCCCAAGAAAGATACACTTGGCAATTAAGTTGACGTTTGTATTTTTCTTCTTGACAAGTCGCATCGACAACATGGTCGTTAGCGACGGTATACAGAGTGTCCTGAAAATGTACTTGAAACAGCCGATTCCTTCGATCGTTTGAAGCAATTTTTTCCTTTGCGGAAATATTCTCCGAGGCTTCGTTATGGAGTTATTTCGTGTTTTCGTAGGTTCGCGTTTTCCGTTAATAACTCCGTCACGAAGCCTCGTAGAAGATTTTCGCAAAGGAAAAGGTTTCTTGAAACGACCTAAGGATGTACATTTTTGAGACAGCCTGCAACTCTTCGGTATTTCTCAATAAATTGATGAAGATGAATGTAGAATTTATTATGGATTACAAAGACATTAGATGAATATAAATATAAAGATGCATACCGATGTAATTTGAATTGAAAATATGAATGTAAGTTAAAAATGGCCGGAGCCATTTAGTTTTCATCAGTTGGCGAGCTCATTCCTTATTCTACTATCAATTTAAATTTCGGAAGAGCTCGAGCCGAGGAAACGGTGAAAGTAGGATCCGGAATAAGTAATGAATGGAAAGCAGAGCAGCACCGTCTAAAAATTGACAATGGATGGGACAAAGTTACGTAAAAAATACAGGGGATAATGGAGACTGGAATAGAACGTCGTAGAACTTTCAGAATTATTCACAATCAATCGTTACCGGAATCACCGAAATTGTAATACTTCTCCGGTACTTAATGGAGTTCCATTAAACTTCCCAGATCGCAAACAATTGCCACGCGAAATTAAAAATAGGTTAGCTCAGGTATGAATCTAATAATTATTTCAAACACGAACGTGAATACGTGAACAAGAGAATCTCTGTTAAACGAAACAAAATTAATGAGAGAAAATAAATGATGAAAATTGAAAGCAGAGTTCAGGGATTTACACGAATATTTTCATGAACGAAAATGGTCGGCGGTTCGCTATTAGCGTTAGAAATTTCACGGATTAGACTTTAATCCGTTCCGTATGACCCGTATAATTCTTGTTTTTGCCGGCCGTTACCGGTAAGCCCTGCTCCCTTTTCAGCCAAGTAATTGCTGCCTTGCGAAAATGTTTTTCCGTCGGAATCCCTCGCGATGAGTGACTTTGGTAAACAGAGAAATGTGCTTAATGCATATCACACGGGTGAATTAATTATTCAAGAGTTTTTACCACAGAGTTTGCCTCGCCGTCGGTCCCGTAACCTCCGCCGTCAGTCGAACTGGTTAACTTCTTCCCGCTGACTTGCCCTTTGATGTTTAAATAATCGTTATTTCGGTAGTCCCAGGCAAAATTGTTCTGGAACTATTCTGGAGTCGGGGCGTTTATATTTTCGGAATGAATTTCGACATCTGTTGAATTTGGGGTGACGAAACGGGGGCAAGGAGAACCCCCTTTACGAGCGACGGTTTCCCTGCCACAGCGATTGGGCATATTGGCCCACTATTCTATATGGAGAGTGGGGATGGTCTCTGTGAAAGTGATTGAAAATTGGAAGAACTTATTTCACGACAGAGTAAACTAAGAAAATATTTAATTTGGTTGCGAAACAATATATGGAGCGTCGAAATAATTTTATAGAGCCGGACTCTGCCCGGGAATTGTCAAACGAACGGACAACGGAAGAAAACGAAGCGATCGTTTTTTTCCCGTGTATATTCGATAGAGAGAGAAGGAGAGAGAGACAGAGAGCAGTCGATCCCGGGGACTTGTTAAGGACAGAAGCACGATTGGAGCAATAACAGTAAATGACAAAGCAACGAACGCGGGGCAGCCTCGTTTCAAATGCAGATCAGCGGGAAGCGGTAGCGCGGCTTCATTTCCGGTTCCTACGAGCGCGATTCCGCGTGAACGCTAAAACCAACATGGGCAGGCGTTTCGCCGCGTTCACATTTATCGACGCCATTTTAAATGGAAATAAGCCCGACGCCGCGCCGCCGACCCGCGGAAAACCTGCTGCCCCTGGAAAAAAGCCTACCCCGTGAAAAATCCCAGCCGATACCCGGTGAAATGGATCGTAAACTATGCGGGGAATAGAGATCGACCATAGCTCCACACAGACACCCCCTTCGTACAGACCCGAGATCCGAATATTCGTCTCCAAGATATTATTAATGTCATCCAATCGCTCTCATTTCGTTTGAAGTTAGTGTGTCCCCACGACGTGCACGCGTCACAACGTCACGTGACTGTCCGCTACTGGCAGAGAGAGAGAGTAACTGTATTCCTCTCAATTTATGCTTCCTCTACCCTCATCTGGCGAGCCAGGCTACATTTTAGATATTACAATTAAATCTACTATCTTTCCATAGATTATAGAAAAAATGACTGTTTAATATTATAAACTTTGATAACACGGTCCAACAGCCAAAAATCGTTTCAATTCTTGTTATGCGATTCTTATAGAGTTTTTCTGAATTGCCAAACGGCAACACAATGCATTTAAGGGTTAATTGAACATATTAATAATTAGGAGACATATTCATTACTAAAATTCATTAAAAAATTATTCCTATTTACTTTATTAGAGAGTCATGTTTTTCTTAAACTTGTGGAATTTATTTGCGATTGATATGCGCACCTTGCAAATGCGCGATATGCAAAATATCGTGCATTTAAGGGTTAAACAAATTTATTGAAATTTGGGTAGAACAACGTCTGTCAGGCCAGCTAGTATTATAATATTTGAAGAATAGTGTGAATTGTGTGTTTGAAGAAAGAGTGGGAGATCGCACGTGACCGATTGAGTCGTTCGGATCGATTTATTGTGGGAGAGATGAAGAATGCGGATCGATCCTGCAAGACGAGCGCTTCGCCGGCACACGCTGAAGGGATTAGAGGCTCGGAGCCTCGTGGACGATAATGGAGGACGGTTTCGGAAGAAAAAGGAGCGATTAAAGCATACCGGAGCATGCTAGCTCGTCGCGCGACACTTTGTAACTAGAATGGATGCGGGCGGGCTGGAAACACGACATCGCTTAAAGTTGAAACAAAGTTCTGCGACGCGGTCCCGTGGTCTCGGCTGGTTGCTGGAGGTGGAACGACACGGAAAATGGAAATGTTCGGAGTACCCTTTGAACGGTGTACCACCACCAGTGGAACGAGGCGAAATAAAAGGTCGCATAATTGAATAAATGTAACGATCGGCCCAGAGATGTGGTTCGAGGATATTTCTTCATGGGAGGAACAAATTGAAGAGATTTCCACTTTACCGTCGACAATACAAGCATTTCCTTAAATGTCCCATTGTTACTACCTAAATTTTTCTTTAATAGTTTTGTAGAGCACATGATCACTCGAGATATTTCACCCCGCTACAATTGTTAGCATAACTTTTCGACCTTCGATTATTATGAAACGTAACTTTTACCAGTACACGCCTTACACTCTATCGATGATAGCGAGCTCAAGCACGGCACAATTTGGACCGCATTTGTTCGTTTAATACACGGTTGAAGTGAACCTCGATCATCCGAATCGATGTGTTACCCGAATGCTGAATATTCAGTTTAATCGAAAGCGATGCAAATGCAACAGAATTCATTATAAAATTCCGAATGGTCGATGTATGGAATTCCGGATTCGTTATTATTGCAGCAATTAATCTTCTTTGATTTTCATCGAACGATTAAGCGTCGCCATACTTTCGTAAGAGTTGCTCGAGGAAAAAGGGTAGGGGGGGGCGTAAGGAAATTTACAAACGAGCAGGGACGGCTCGCCGAGGCATCGCGAATCGGCCGACTAATCGATAGTTTCTGGCTGAAGCATAGTTCGGTTCAGCCAACTTGAAAATTCGATTAAGAGACCCGGCACGGAGATTCCCCAAGAATGTTCACCGAATTTGAAACTGTTCGACGCGGGAAGAAAAGTTTCTTGCCACCTTTTCCCCGATCGGTTGAGAAAACACCCTCCACCCTCCGCGTCGAGCTGGGAATTTCTGTTCGAGCAGAATCGATTCCGGTGACCCGTGCGAGATCGAACGGGATACGTCGCCAACAAACTAAATATCGATCTTCGCTGTTTCATGCACGTACTAATGAATTCCTAGATCTTGCAATCGATTCTTCGCTTTTCGTTCCTCGAGATTATTATACAGAAAAAATAAGGTGATTATTCCGGGTTTTTTTAGAGGTCCCGCCATCGTTCGAACAGCACTTCCCTCCTGCGAGACTCCTTCCTTTTCCTGGGGAAACAAAAGAGCACTCTGGCCTCATTAATGTAATGTCATTAAAAAGACGTCCTCGGTTGTCCATTTTACTAAAACACCAAGGAATTCCTGAAACCGTAAAAACATTGTTCTCTCGCGTACGTGGACTTTTTAACTGCGAGAATAATGTTACGGGAAAACTGTTTCCGAGGCCGAAGGAACGTTCCTTTTCTGAAACTCCTACTGACACTTATTTAATCGGAATCTAACCGCAACGGATAGGTTTACATTCGTACAATCGATGAACTGTGTTGGAGGATCGAATCTTTATTTCTTTTGGTGTTTCAGAGTTGAATGGTCCTAGTATCTTTTGATTCCTAGAGCCCAAGGGTCCTAAAATCCTTGTAGTCCAAGGGTTCTAGAATTCATAGAGTTCTACAGTCTAAGGGTCCTACAGTGCTCAGAATCCTATTGTCCTAAATTTTCGGAGCCCTGGGACCCTAAGATTTTAGAGTCCCAGTGTCCTAAAAATCCTAAAATCTTTATCGCACCTGAAAATCGAGAAGCATCGTTGCGAGCGATAGGAGAATGACGTTGCCTGGCAATATTTCAGCGAGATTGACTAATTAGAATCCGATAAATTACAAGGTATAAATTACAGTGATTTCTTGGGGTTCCGCGGATTATATTCTCGGTCGGGGATAATCCAAGTTGGCGGCATCAGTTTCCCTTATCTTGATAAATCGATTGCTAGGAGAGCAGGTGATCTTCGTCTGGCTATCATCGTCATTTCCCTGACGTCTCGTGCTGACGCGCAAGTACGTCGCGGGAGGGTCCACTTGCCAATTAACGAACTTATAATTAGCGCACAGAGCTGACAACTTTCCCGGGGTCCCGGGATTACAAGTTTCCCCCTGCCGGAAGCGCGTGCTTTGTCGCCGCCCCCGGATAATGACTGTTATGTTCTCCCGAGGTTGCAACTATACTACCAAACCGGACTACACCAAGCCGGCAAACGAACCGGCTTTCGGATCTGACAGTCGCGCTGTCATTAAGTCCACGCAACCACTACCAATTTCTTCTTTTTTTTAACACGTCCAATGCCACATCGATCGTATGGGACAATCTTTTCTGATCGAAACGAGATTAAGCTGTCTTCCTGTCCTAATACACTAGGATTCTGGCCCTGTGGGACTATAGAACTTTCGGACCCTAAGATTCTGGGAATTCAGAACTTTGGGTTACTCCGACTCTGAGAAAGTAGGACTCTGGGGCTTTGGGACTTTGGGGGCTTAAGCACTTTAGAGCTTAGGGACTTCGCGGAATTAAGCACTTTGGGGCTGAGGTACCTTGGGGGCTTAAACACTTTGGGACGTTGCAACTTTGCGGCATAGGAACTTTGGATGCTTAGGGATTTTGGGACTTTGGAACTTTGGGGTATAGGGACTTTGGAACGTTGCGACTTTGGGGCGTTGGGATTTTGGAGCTTTGAGATTTTCGGACCTTGAAACATTGGGCCATTGGTACTTTGGGGCGCTGGAATATTGGAGCTTTGAGATTTTGGGACGTTGGGACTTTACCCGTGGGGACCGTGGGGACCGTACGACCGTACCCTCTTCTGATCGTAGCGCAGCTCCCACCAGTAAATATTCGCAAAACAACTTGAAAGCCACGGAATAAAGAGCCCGTTGTTTAAGACCACTGCGAAACACCCCATAACAGTGGGGTACTTCCACGCGGCAGCTACTTTGCCGTCATAATAATCAAATATAAGGGGCAGATGTAAAGCAGGGAGACGTTCCAAGACGTGCCAAACAAAATGCGCCGGCCCATGCGAGGCAAGGCGTTATTTCAGGGGCAGTTAAGCTCTAACGACTCATAGCGCTCATTCCTGCGTCGGTGCTCAAAGAAGGTTGCGGAACAAACAGGAGGAGGATGCGCGAGGATAAACCGCGGTTCTTACCAGCGGAACATCGTGATCACGACCTCCTTTTCGCTGAAATTCTACAACCACCGCAACGGCACCGCCGCTGGCTACGCGAGATGACGGTTTCCGGTTAGGGGAACCGTTCCACGATTTTCTAACACGAATGCTCTCGCGAATACTCGATTCCGGGCGGGCACGTGGCGGAAACAAATTACGTGTCGCCCTGTCGAACACGACGAACGATGCCACCGACGAGTCGGCAAGCGGTTCTACCCGTTTCTTTGGCCGTGTTTTCTGATCGACTGGCTAGGAATGTGGCTAATCTTTTGGCAGCGAGGGTGCAGGTGTGGGTGACTCTGGTTTCACGTATGCAACATGCACCGTACCTTGGGTAACCAGAAATTTTCACCTTTTTCTTTTTTAATCCTGTAGACTTTGCGCTAGATGATTGCCAGAAATCCAAGTCTCAATCCTAGGAGATCAGTGGTTCAAAAGTTATCAGTGTTCAAACGTGACCGAAAACAAGAACACTGAGAATCGCTCAACTTTAACCCTCATCCACACTACGTGGTACCCGGGTACCTATTTCAAATTCATTCACATAATATCCAATATTTTTCAATTGATATGTCCTTCATCTTTTGTGACATCTCAAATCTACTTTAGATGAATTAATATCCTTGGAATTAAACAAAAATTTTATACAACATTTCACAAAAAAACTCCCAAACCTTTTTTTTCGCATTCGCTATCATGAGGGTACCCGGGTACCACAAGGCTCAACTAGGCAAATTAGATCCTATACAATTGTGATTTATAGTACAACTATTTCTCAGTACAAATTTTATTGTTTCAAAATACAATCGAACTACATGTCACTACAAGTAATACATTTCTCCACTTTTCGTGTCTGCTGCACACATGTTGGTCTTTTAGCGAAGACGTGCCATAAAAAATCTCCAGGTCATGCGGGGCCAGCTATCAGGTATATGCATGAACCTGAGGTAGATGGACCCGTCACGGAGCAAGGGCCCTCGCTGGGGCCTGGTAGCGACGATGACGCTACAACAGTATGCAGCAACCTATATGGGTACTCGGGCACCTCTTCATGCAGAATCGTAGAAAAAATTACCCGTGTGGATGAGGGTTAAACGCTCATAACTTCCGAACCACTATCCTAAGATCCAGATTTGGATTTCTGGCATTCTCTAGGCAAAATCTACAGGATCACACGAGGAGAAAACTAAAAATTTCCGGTCTCCCAGGAATACGTGAAATGATCAGAGTAAATAATAGACAAGCTGCACCTTCGGCTTTGTTGTTCAAGATCGCGTTAATACAGCATTTTACCGCAGTCGAGAGGCATAATGAGACGCACAGCAGCGCGATGAGGCATGCAGTTGTCCGCGGCAGCTGCCGGATGCTAATTGCACGCTGTCCTCGGAAATTATAATTAGACCGTGCAATCAACGCCGACAAGACATCCCTTGCTCGGTCGTCTTAACGAACATCAGTACCTCGAACCAAAAAAGAACGAGCAGCGTTGGTTGGTTGGTTGGTTGGTCTCTACGTTCACCTTCCGGTTCTTCCTTTTCGTGCGGTAACTGTTTCAATGATACTAATTAACGTGCTTTCTACGCCGCTTCTGGGAAAACGTACCTTGACACTTGTATTAGTTTATTCAAAATCATATGGAACAATGTTTACTACAAAAGTAGGCGTCACCATCTCTGTGCCAATGCGGAGACACTTGTAACTAAAATTGAGACAATTTCTCTAGGAAAAATCAACAATCGACACTTAATTCTTTGAAAATATATTAAGAATTTGTTCGGCTCTTCCGGCATGGTCACTTGAATTTTCTTTCGTTCGAGGAATCGCCGGGAATTCCCTCGGGCAACAACCTCTTTGGAGGTTCTGCAATTTTAAAAATGATACCCGTGAGTTCTGGTTTCTTTTATAGTGAACTTTCTCGTAAGATTCTTCTCGACGACAATTTTCCGCGAACGTTAAGGGCGCTACGCCTTGCTCTTGGATCAATGAGAGTGCCGAAAAATGACTGTTGCGTCGCCAGCTTCAATTTCAGTCTGGGTTTGCGCTACGGTCATATTAGCTGACGTCATCTTTGAGAAAGTCTCGCAACATCTAAATTCAAGTTGGGAAGACTAAAAACAGCAAGTGTCATGTTATCGCAATTTAAAATGCCATGGAAAGTTATTGCAACAGCGGCAGCGGAAATCCAAATTCATGGATTTTGCGACACCAGTGAAAAGGCTTACGGTGCCTGTATATTGTATACAGGATGCGGTACCTAAAACAGGTCACCTGAATAAATCGCTTGCTTTTGAAGATAGAAAAAAAAGGATCATACCTAACTTATTTGATATCGAAGGGCTCGTAATCTGATGTTATTAATTTTTTTATAGGTGGAGACGTCAAGGAGATAAGAAGGTCAACTCTGTTTTTTTAAATGGAACGGTATGGTTTTTTATTTACATTCTGATAGTGTATTCGCGAAGACACAAAAGTATTTGAAGAGTGCTTTGAGACATTTTATTTTCTATTGCAGTTGACCTTGCGTAACCTTGAATGACCTTCATAATAGGTCATTGTATTCGTTTTGAAATACACTATCAGAATGTAAATAAAAAACCATACCGTTCCATTTAAAAAAAAACAGAGTTGACCTTCATATCTCCTTGACGTCTTTATCTATAAAAAAATTAATGACATCAGATTACGAGCCCCTCGATATCAAGTAAGTTTGGTCCGATCCTTTTTTTTCTATCTTCAAAAGCAAGCGATTTATTCAGGTGACCTGTTTTAGGTGCCGCACCCTGTATATTCGTTCTCGACAAGCAGACGATATTATTACCGTTTGTTTAATAGCATCCAAATGGCGCGTGGCTCCTTTTAATTCAACTACGATTCCAAGATTAGAATTGTGCGCTGCAGTATTGCTATCGAAATTATACGTAAATGTAAGAAATGCGCTTGGCATACAATTTAATTACACAAAGCTCTGGACGGATTCGACAATTGTCTTATAATGGATCAATAAACCGTCGAACAATGACCTCGGTGCACGTAGCAACAAGCTATCGCGATTTTCGGAGAAATTATTAAGATTTTTAAGAAAGAACTGTTTCTTGCAATTAATACCAACTATTTGTCTTTCTCAGGAAGATCCATTGTACTGATTAAAAACTTCAATAACTTTCTACCACCGAGAATGAATTTCGTAATTGAACTGGGTTGTTGCAGGTCATCGTTGCTTTATTAACTATAGTGAGTCAACTTTGAGTCCCGCGTAGTATTGCGGCGATGTGTACTGGAACCGAAGTTGGTGAAATTTTTCCGGGCACGAAGGAAGTAGCTCAGCCCGAAGTTTTCTTTAACAACCCCGCGCTGAGACTTTTCGCTCGATTTTCCTGTCGCTAATCGGACCAACTTATGTATTATACTATGTCGTCTCGCGATACGGTCCGATATTTTCGGGAGCATAACTGTTTTCACTGAAACGAGAATCAGCCAGTTTTCAAAAAGATGTTAGACGTTAAATGGAGACTATAACGTGTATCTCGGGATTTTTTCCGATTTTTCATCATCGATCACCAGCGAACGGTTCATTATATTTTAACGAACCTTTCACCAACGTATTTCTCACACTTTTCCGCTTCGAACGATACCAAACATAATACTATTCGGATAACACTCGAGCGAAGAAATCCGCGATAAAGTAGAACCTCTTCAATCCGAAGTCGAAGCAAATTCCCGACTCCCGTCGCGAAATTGGATGAAACAACAGGACTTAAATATATCTTTCTATTCTGTAAAATCGTTTTCTAGTTTCTGTCACGGAATAAATGCTGAGCGAGTTGCCTTCTGAAGGGGAACCGAAAATTGAACGACGTGACAGTGTGTATTTCGTTTTACGAAAGTTGTAATTTATTTTACAGGATTTGTTTAAACGCGTTTCTCTTTGTAAAACCTTAACCCTTGAGAAAGTGGAGCTCGAAAATTTTCAAGACATTTAGACAACCACACATATGCAATATCCTGCAAAATAATCTACAATTAAAAAGAAATAAGTTCCGCAAGTTAAAAGGGAAACACGTTCGCTGATGAAGTGATAAGAATAATTTTTTCATGAATTTTTGTGGAAATGTCACAAATAGTCAGACGATTTTATTATATGTACACTAGCTGACCCGACAGACGTTGTTGTTTCCAAATTTCAATAAATTTAAGCACTTTCATTTATTCTCGAATTTTTAAATTTCTCCAGGCAACTTTTCAAATTTTTCTTTCCCTAAAGACCTGATTTGGACTATTACGAACATTCTTTTGAAAAAATTAGCCAAATCAGTCCAGCCGTTCTCAAGTGGTACACTTACCAACGAACAGCATTTAATTTTTATTTATACAGATATAGATAGAGACAGTGTTTTAAACGAATAAAACATGCTTGTCTTCTATGACAGACATAATTAGCTAGACACTTCGAACAATTCTGTTAATTTATGATTCTGAACTTTCGTTCGGGTACCGCTCTGTATTCCAAAATTGGATATCGTCTCGCCTGATTCCAACATACCGTACAATTTATAAGTTTCGCGTTATCGTTTTTTTTTATCCGTTGAATCCAGAGAATAAGCTAGTCGTGCCGGAGCCAGACGTAGACACGGCGACTCTATTGTTTTACATAAATATTTGAGGCCCCCTCCCCTGGATGCCGATGAACTTAGGGGTATCTAGGAATACGGGATTCTAGGTCAGGCCAAATGGATTGGATTTCAGTCGGCCAAGCGAATCGTATTCGCTGCTGATATTGGAAGATCGCCAATATCGTACGACTTTGTAATGGGATACGATCTGATCTCGGTTTTATTTATAGTCGTCCGGCGAGATCCACGCGGTCCGATCCGATCGAGCACCCTGCGAGATCCACTGATCATAATCGCTTCCGTTTTACTTTCGTTTGCATACTTTCTTCCGCGGAAGCTGCTTCCCTGCATCGGAAAATTCTATCTTCGTTCTTAAACATTTGTTTCAGATGTTTGAAAATCCTTGCTTCCGCATTCTTCGCTTCCAGTTTATCAAGAAGTTCGCTATTGATTCAACGAATAAATTACAGTAACTTCCCTATAAAATCGGGAAGTTAATAAATACAGAAAATACTTTTCAATGGAAAACGAGTTTATTACCGGGTAGATCCGCATAATTAATAGTCAACATTTGCTCTCCACATTGAAAAATTATCTTTCCGCCTTTTCGACGGTTTTTTCGCAAACTTTCTCCCGGGGAGGAGAAATAAAGAAACAAGCATACGAAGAGAGAATTTTCATCTGGCATTGCTCTGTCAATTACTCGGCGAAGCTGCGTATAAAATTATGCGGATAGCGTGCAATAAAATTATGCGGAGGGTGGTTTCGTGAAGAGCTTTCTCGTGATTAAAAGATGCTAAAAGATACTTGCGGTTAGCGGTTGATACCGCTTTGATTGGAGGGAAAATAAAACACTGGGAGCGAACAAATCAACCGCGGAATCTCCGTAATTATACTGAAAGTTCCTCGGCTGTTTCGCGTGCCTTTGTTATCGCGCTGTTACTCGATCTGCAGCGTTCAATTATTATTCCATCATTTGCGACTATCAATCAAAATTAATCATTGAAGAAAAGGAAAACAGTTTCACCGCTGATCAAATTTATGCTTTTCGGCAAGCGAGCGAAAAAACCCAGTGACGTCCTCGTCGGCCCCGGACGTCTCACACGGCGGCGCCAGGGACGTCACGACCAGGATATTATCCTTGAATAAGGGCCGGCGAATGTGCTCGTACCACAGATCCTTGCCGCGATTATCGGGAAAACGATCTCCGTCTGACGTGTGATGGCTTTATGAGAGCCGATCCACTTTCTTTTCTTCATCCCTCTTGTCTCCTCTCTCTGTCTCTCTCTCTCTCTCTCTCTCTCTCTCTCTCTCTCTCTCCTCCTATCATGGAATGAGAAACACGATCAAGGGAAATTGCGGAGATTACAAATAACGTCTGAACGTAAATAGTACCCCGGCGGGAAGATGATAGGAGCCGTTAGAGCCTCGGATTAATAGATCAGTTTCGTAGCTGCGGGGGTGCTTGAATCAACCTACCACCGAGTTTCGCGAAATCTTCCAAATCCCGCTTACGTCCTCGATTATTATACTGCAGAAGATCCCTATGCGAAATAGACATTTTTACTACAGCCTTTAAAAATGTCAGAAAATCTTGGAAATTGTTCCATAGATGGTTTGAAACAAGATTTTCTGTTGCGAAAATCTTCTCCAAGGCTTCGTTTAGGATTTATCGACGAAAAACACCGGCCAATTAGAGCGCGGCAGAGGCGGGGCCCGCCGCTTTAGCCACGCCCCGAATGGGCCGCGTTTTTTGTTGATAACTCGTTAACGAAGCCACGAAGAGAATTTTCGTGAAGAAGGAAATTGCTTGAAATCATCTCGGGAATCACCCCGTTCGGGTACAACATTTTTGGGACACCTTATATATATTTTAAAATGAGTTACCAACAAAGAGTTTCACTCAAGTTTCCAACAAAAACCAATTGGCTTGCTGTCGATTAACCCTTCTATTTTCTCGCAACAGTCAGCTTTCAATTTTTCGCCGCAAACACTTCGAAAAAAAAACGGAATCGAGCGGAACAGTTTTATTTTACTGGAAGCCATTCCGCGCTACTCGAGCCCCGGAAACAAGCCAATACAAATAAAGGAATTTCGCAATGTAAACTACGCCGCGGAATAAAACCCGGCATGGAAAATATTTCATACTTACGCGAATTACCCTCTCTGATAAAGTCTCGTATGTGTATCGGCTGAATAGAAGAGGCGAGGGTTTTGTCCGACATGAGTCGGTTAAAATATTTTAGAGCGAGAACGGATTTTGGCGAAAGGTTCCGCCTTTAATGAACCATGTGTCCCAGTTTTGATATGAACTACAATGACGTCGCTACCAATTCACTTTTGCAATAGTTGTTTCTATTCACCCCCCGGTGACCCGCATCATGGATTCTGACGGATTCGCGAGTCGTCCGCGGACCTTCGTTGTTGTTCTTACATAATCGAATCCATAATAAAATCGTGGGTCACATTTACATAACCATAATTTATTGAGCTGAATGGCCACCTAGAGAGCGGTCTCCGTCCGCTAGTAATCCTGCCCTGATTTGCAAGTGTTTTTTTTTTACCACGCTTATATTAGCTTGCCGCGTTGTTTGTATCTCGTAATAGAATTTTAAACCACTTTCCGATGAGCTGGAGACTTGAAACTTTAAACATAGCTCAGAAATGGATGACAATGCAATATTGAAATAAAAAATTTTTCTAAAAACTGTGCGTTTAGGAGATTAAAAAAGTCTCAGCAGAGTATCTCAGCGGGAATCGAACTCAGGCCGTACTAAATACGCTCTGTAGTAAAGACTAAAAAGTTGAAAATGAAAAAACTTTTTACAAACCACGCTTATATCAAAATGCACTACAAAGGAGAAAATAATTTTTTTAGATATTAGTGACTATACATAAAAACGCGGAGTGCCCACGAAGGTTACGTTAATATAGTTTAGCGCTTCACGCTTTTATTTGTAGTCACTATTATCTATAAAAATTATTTTCTCCTTTGTAGTGCATTTTGATATAAGCCTGGTTTTTAAAAAAGTTTTTTTTATTATATTCGTTAATAACTCCGTAACTAAGCTGCAGAGAAGATTTTCGCAAAAGAGAAAGTTGCTTGAAATCATCTGAGGGATCAGCTGTCTTAAGTGAAACATTTTTGGACATTCTGTGTGACAAGAAAAATGATGTAATAATTAATGCAAGTCTACAGAAACTAGTTCCCAGCATTTCCGCTCCCCCAGGCTGCCAACTGTTAGCTCCTCGGCCTTTCTTCGGCAAATGTCGGGCGAGCCTTTGTTAGGATCCCCGTTCCCAATAGAAAGTTTAGAACGAGGCTCTATCCAGGCAATTGCTACGTGGAAATTCGCAAGCCGGCCGAAGTAAGAAGTTATAATTTCATGTATTTGGGCTACACACAGCACAAGACTTCCGTCGCGGAGTTGTTTAAAAGGGACTTAACCATTTCCAAATATCCATGCATATTCACGAGGATCGGGAAGTTCGTTAACGTGACGGTTTAATCATGTTGGTATTATGCCGCAAAATTTGATCTTGCAGATTCAAGCGGCATAACGAATGTGCTTTCGAAATTCACGGACTTTCCGTGGTCCTCCTCGGTGCTGTTCAGCCTACGCAGCTTTGTTCTGTTACTCATACATCCTTGACGAGGGGCTTCTGGTTAATTTCTAATGACAACTTTCGGCCAACTGATAAACTGTTCATGGGTTAAAACCTGCTCGGGGACTCTTGGCGCTGCTGACGCACTTAAAATAATGTTGGCGATAACAGGGGCGAGCCCCTGTGATTGGTATAGATTGAGATCGTTTACTGTTATGCTTCTATAATAATGTTGGTCAAAGAGGAACATGCACAGTAATTGAGAAAAAACGAAATACATCGTTTCTCACATATTTAATTGTTTTTAATCTTGGTTTGCGGAGGGTGTCTCACTCGACTTCAGTGTCCCAAATAAATCTATACAGTGTTCCACTGAACTTGAGTGTCCCAAATAAATTAATACAGTGTGTCCCACGAAATTTGAGTGTCCCAAATGAATTTATAAAGTCTGTCTCAATTGATTTGATTGTCCCAAATAAATTAATACAGTGTGTCCCACTAAATTTGGATGTCCCAAATAAAATACAGTGTCCCACTGAACTTGAGTGACCCAAATAATTTTATACAGTACGTCCCAAATAAATGTGTAAAGTCTGTCTCAATTGACTTGAGTGTCCTAAATGAATGAATGCAGTGTGTCCCACCGAACTAGTGTCCCAAATAAATTTATACAGAGTGTTCCACTAAGTATGTAACAGTACATAAGTGCGTTCTGTACCAGAAAACTATGAAACGAGTGTTTCGTCACCTGTGCAACTGAAAACCGTAGAAAACAGTGTTGACATAAAATCAGTGAGAAATGTTTGCAACTTCTTCGGAGGGTGCTTCGAGGTTTCCGGCCGTCGATTTTCACTGTGTAAAAGGGCATAAATCGGCGAATCAGTGGTGGTAAGCCGATTTCTAATAGTCAGTTCGATAACTTTATCAGCGAGCCCGGCTATCAGGGGGTCCGGTTAAATCGGCTATCCGGCAACATCCTCGGCGTCCATACGTCACCATTTCACCCGTCAGGTTGTATACAGCAGCCAGTTCACCTTCATTTATATTGTATCCGGCCCGGACCCGAGACAGGCTGTTCTATCTCTCCTACGTGAAATCCGAGTTTCCATTTGCGCGACGCGAATGCTATTCCTGATAACGGGTCCGCCATCGTGAAATAATTATTATCGACGAGCCGGGCTATTGTCTTACACCTGAATAAACGAAATGCACAACAGACTGAGAGAGGGAGGAGAAAACGAACCCGGCCGGTGGCTGCAATGATAATTAGGCAACGCTTCAATTAATTTCGTCCACGGGGCGAAAACTGTTTCAGACAGATTGTTAGCGTCGCGCAACTGAAATAATAATTCCCGTCGAATGTTCGCTAACGAGGTTACCGGGTCCGAGATTATTCCTTCCGGAGGTCGACGGATCGCACTGTGAATCCATTTTCCTTCGAGAAACACCGATTTCTGTGACGAGCAGAATTTATGGAGACATTCTACAGTTCGTGAAGATTTTCGTTGGCCATAGTGTGCCCCACTTTACTTTTCCCCTTCCGCGACGCAGCGTCACGTGGGTACTCCGGTACTGGCGGAGAAGGGGTAACCGTATTCCCCTGATCTGGCGACACGGGATCCGTCGTTACGGCTGTTATGCTTGCGCGTTATCTAGTCGCGGGATTTGAAATGTCACCGATATTGCAACCTGGGCACTCGTAAATCGTATCGTTCAAAGTCTCTGTTATAATCTTGGAATTCCGCTACGAATTTTACGATCACGTGGTGCCCGCCAATTCCGCAGGCAGCTCTTTTATTATTCCTGCTGAATTCTCGCGACAGAGAGGCAACAACCATAATCATAATATTCTTCCATTCTCTAACGTTAAAAGGAGTTACTCCAACAATATAACGAAATTGAATAAAAATAGAACGTTTAAGTGATAACTACCGTACTTGTACTATAAATTAAATCGGTGTACATAATTCCCGAAGTATTCTGCTGTCCGCAAACACTATAAACACCCTGGAAATATCAGGAAACGGCTTGGACACGTGCGAATCGAATTTCTCCGGTGACCAACCATTAAAATCGACGTGCAAAAGCGCGAAGTATAATTCGATACTAATTTACCAAGTTATTATTTTATTTATGCACCAATGCGCACGCGTCCTCGCACCTTTTGATTGACTCCGCGCCCGGCCGACCGTTCGTTCCTGTTTTCGCAATCGGTACAAATATCATTTATCCCTTTGTTTTAATTGCAAATGTGTTGTTCGAGTTTTATGCGAGACGAAATCCCGCGCCGACACGGTTTCAATATTTTACGGTATTGTTAAACATCGACGCGTTGCACCTTCCAGAACATGAATTTTGCGTGTTCGGGATACACTGTTGTTCCATGATTAAACAAAACCGGCCGAAATGCTTATCGTGATACGGTACGAAATATTTTCTGCTTATGCTGTCGAATAATGTAAGCAATAAACGGGGTTCAATTGTTTAACTAAAGTACCTATCGGCTCAATGTTGTTCGCGAGAGTATGTTCTCGATGCGATTAGAGTTGTTTTTTTCTGCGAAAATGCTGGAACCAGAATTTTGCATTTTTTGCTGAAAAAAATGCAGTTATAAAAGACAAATTACACAATTTTATATATATATAAATTCTTACAAGTATCCATTTGATGTGTATGAAATTATATGAATATATACTTAGGAAATTAAAGAATTTGTTAAAAATAGTGTAATAATAATAACTGTTATTTAAACGAACTGGTTTCCCGCAAATATTTCGCTAGATCGGGGACGTCGTGTCGAAAATTTGCAATTCAATACCGAGGAATAACAATAAATAAAGAGGGAATCTCTGTGCACACACGAAGCGTTCCCGTTGTCCCGCAAGTCGAGCAGTAGTTACGGGACACGGGAACGGCGGCGAAACGCGCGAATAAAGTTTAAGAATCGCGAACAACAAGATTGGCCAACTTTTATTTGAAACCAGCGGGGGCTGCGTTGTATATACATAGATTCTGTTGTCTTTCCTCTAAGAGATTTTCGTGGAAACAAACTTCAATGTTTCGTGACACTGGTAGAGATAGAGATAGAGAGAGAGAGAGAGAGAGAGAGAGAGAGAGAGAGAGAGAGAGAGAGAGTGGGAGAGGGCATTCGAGGTTACGTGAGTGTAAAATTTCGTATCGGAAAGCGTTTCTGACTTTCATAGTTCCAGATTTTTGTACACGCGGCAACGAACGTAATCCGACTAGTTCGGAACTGATCCGGACGGTTTCCGAGCGAAACAAAACGTTTTCCGTCATTGGAAACGTGGCTGCACTTCGGCGCAACTTTATTGAACAGATACAGTGCGAAACAGAAATATAATACGCGATAGTAAAGTAATTGAACAGCGACTAAAATCACACGAGTATAACTATATTAAACATAATTTTCTATAAATTAGTTTCTATCATCATTCGATACCAGGAACCATAGGGCCCCGAATTTCAAAGAAATTTATTTAATGTGTAACGGTATGAAATGTCTTCATTACTTTTCTTTTGTATTAATATGTTTAGAAGAGCTTTCATGCAGCTTCTATTTCTAACTTGAGTTTCAGGACCCCAAAATTTTTACCGCTTGGTGCCTCCACTTGACTTGAGCCGCCAGTGGGCCCCGGGATATCATAGGGCCCCGAATTCGCAGCATTCATTTGTTTTTATAAAAAATACTCAATTTATTTACGAAAAATTCAGTTTATGAGAGTTTTCTTGCAACTTCTATTTCTAACTTGAGTTTCAGGACCCCAAAATTTTGACCGCTTGGTGCCTCCACTTGACTTGAGCCGCCATTGGGCCCCGGGATATCATAGGACCCCGAATTCGCAGCATTCATTTGTTTTTACAAAAAATATTGAATTTATTTACGAAAAAATCAGTTTATGAGAGTTTTCTTGCAACTTTTATTTCTCACTTGAGTTTCAGGACCCCAAAATTTTTACCACTTGGGGCCTCCACTTAACTTGAGTCGCTACTATTCGGTACCCTTTCGAACTATTTAATTATACCAAATACTCCAATTAGGTGGTACAGAGTTAAGTGTCGCCAGATGAATGGAATGACTCGGATGGAGGGGAGTACAGTTACGTCACGTGACCGATTCCTGGCGGAAGAGTGTGGGAAGAACGTCGTAGAAGGGGAAGCGGATGCTGTCTTTCCAATTTCGTTTAATCCGGAGGTACAAAGGCGACGCGATTGTTGTTATTAATGGGAAGAAAACCGTAAAAAGCTAAGCAACATTGGCGAGCCTGCGGGGAAATACGTCTGCGAGTCTTGTGTAATACGTTCGCCGACAAATTGAACAAGCGCCAGCAGAAGATCGTGGAAGCGGCTTCCCTCCCCGAACAGACAATGCGATCTCTGTTAATTGAAATGCAGTTTGTGCGCAATCAACGCTTCATCTCTTGAATTCCATTTCCCATTGTGATTCCCTGTTTGAGTCTGCGGGGAAGAGTAGGGGGCGACGTGTCGCTGTCTGCGTAGAGCGTGGAACAGTTAGTATAGATTGCCGGGCTCGCACTAAGATTAATTAAAATCCTAGTTCGGGACCTGGCCGCGATTTCCATTTTCATATAATTATCAAATAAGAAATAAACATCACGAGAAAAATCACATTGGCACACTTTTTGGATTCTTTTTTTTTTAGAACAATTACTTCAACACACGAGTTGGAATACAGATTTTGAAAAAATTGCTTTGGTCGGAATTATAGAGAAAATAGTTTGAAATATTGTAATTATTTTCAAATAAGAATAATATCGGCACGCATTCTGAATATTTTTTCAGAAGCTACAACAATTACCCGACCACGTTACTCGGAAATGTAATTTTGGGAAAAATAGCTCTGAGAGAAAAAGGTCGGAATTACATGGAGAAAATTTGTTTACATCTTTTCTACGTGGGTACTGAAAATTCGAAGGTTCTGTAAAAAGAAACAATGAAATAAAATTGTGCAACAAAGCGTTTACAAGCACGGTAAATAAAAATACAGTGAAACCACTAAACCGGGGTGTATTACACGGCTCCCGAGAACAATGGAACGCATAATCAACGTCTACGAGCCGAACAGAGCGCAATTTTGATAGTCATATTTCCGCGCGCCATTATTCACTCTGCGGTCTCGCGGAGACTGAAAAAACTAGGGAAGATAAAAAGTGTTTGACGCAAGTTTGCACGGTAAATCAGCCTGGAAGCATTGTCGGCTGTTTCCTTTCAGACTTGAACTGTATCAAAGCCTGGAAACGTCGCTGATTTATCTGTGACCGACTTTTGTTTTTGGAGTCCTTCCACGTTGGCTATAGTTAGGCAAGGAGACAGAATGTTGACAGTGTCCTACCCGTGGTGAAGTAATAAAGAGCGTCGTCATTCAGCGGTTGTCGTCGGGAAGGTCGCCGATAAAACTGTTCTTCAATTGCAAACATAGTTCAAGGACGACCGTTAAACCGGGTTAACCCACGTTCAACTTTCGAAGTGCTCTTTCGCGATTTCATCAGAAAATTTGGATTAGAAGCTCTTTCGATCTTGAAGATCTTATATCATATTTGAATGAATACGTTTCGATTCACGAGGATCATTAATGTCATATATTTGAATGAATTCGTTTTGGTTCACGTTTCGGAACATCGAGTGTGCCATTTGTTTGGATTAAAGACACTACTTTTACGTTCGCACGATTGAATATACGGAATGATAAACGAGAATACAAACGGAGAAGTAATTAATTCGATAAATTACTTCGATTTTGTGGAATTTGTACGGATGCAATTTGTACGGAACCGTATTAATCAGATTTATTACCGTGTTTGACCATTACTCACTTTATCTACTTGCTGCGTAGCTAGTGATACACAATACGTTCAGTCAGGCGGTCCGTATCTCTCAAAAACGGAATGACTATTTTCAAAATTAACGTTCTCTTCGTGTTCCATCGGCGATCGAAAATATCCAGCAAAAAAAAAAAATATTGAAAACATTCGAAAATAAAGGACAAACGATCTGGAACACAGTTTCCAATTAACGAGGAGATTAGCGTGCACCGAGGAAAAGAGTTTAGATTGTTTTTGAAGTTTCCGAGCGCGGTATGTGGCATCGACGTCGAAAATCAGAGCAGATGGTTAACCGTAAAATCACGCTTGATTGCGCCCGACCCGACCCGACCCGGCACGATGCCTTAGATGTCCGGATTAGAAGCGCATAAACTTTTTGCGAGCGAAAAGTTGCGGCATAAAACATTGCGGTCGCCACCATAACGCGCGTCCCCGCTTATTTATGCCTCGGGCTAAATCATCCCCGGCCATTATACCCGGTTAAAAGCTCCGGGAATTCGGCCGCGATGTTGCGGTGAAAATTCAGCAACGAAATTTCCCGAATTTCCGAAATTTTATTTCATCAACCTCGACCGTTCAAAATCTGGCTCGTTGCAATTTTTCCCCCAACCCTTCGAGTATCTTAGTCCCTCGTTTTTTTCCCAACGGCACCCAGTCATTCTACCGTCCCCGGAATTTATCGTTGACGAAATACGCTATTTTTCGCAGAACTCGTTCCTTGACGAGTCTCGTAACTGTAGATCGTTTCACCGAAATATGAGATGATTAAATGGAGAGAGTAATCTTTTTTCGTGGAAAGGAATTGATTCCTGGAGTGATTCCAAACAACTTTTTCCTGTGTGAAAATCTTCTCCGCTGCTTCGTTCATTATTAACGACAAACATTTTCCAATCAGGACGGGACTTCCAGCGGACAGACCCGCCCCGTAGGCGGAGTTTTTACGCTGTCGCCACGCCCCAATTCGCTCACGTCTCTCGTTAATAACTCCGTAACGAAGTGTCGGAGAATATTTTCGTTAAGGAAAAAGTTACTCGAAATCACCTCAGGAATTACTACTTTCAGGGCCGTACAACATTTTTACGAGAAACAGTTTACTGAAAGGTTACAAATTCTTTTTGGCGAGTACTTCGTCGGTGTCAGAGCATTCTTTCGAAAGAGGCTTTTAAAGTAAACTAATGGAATCGTTCGGACCGTTAGAAGCGTAGTAGAAAGCCGGCAATGCTGCACAATTATTCAGCCGAGGCCAGCCAGTTGCTTTTTCGAACTCGGAAAATTTCGCGGAGCGCACGCGCTATTGCACGTGCGTGCAATATCCATTCCGCACGCTCGTGAAACATTAAATGCACCGTGAAAGCCCGCGCTGATTATATTTACATGTATTATTCCGCCGAGAGCGAGAAAGAGAGAGAGAGAGAGAGAGAAGCTGGAGAGTATTTTCTGTCGCGGCTATTGCGAACTTCAGAGGCGTGTCTGCACCGAAGAAAAACTGAGAAGTTCCGACCGTGTCGAGCTGCAAAATATTTTGCAAACTGCCCGATCAATGGCCGAACTACTCGCCGAAAATATGTGCTAGCAAACAATTGCAATTGAAAAATTTTCAGCGGACGCGTAAGTCCACTCAAAAGGTAAACTCCTCTAAAACTTGATCGAACGAGTTGGAATGTTTTTGGAAGATGGAACTGGCTGACACGAATAAGAAATTTTCAAGTAATGTAATTGTACAAATGAAATTGTGTTCTATGGTAAAGTGTTGTTAAATGAATTGTCAAGACAATTGCAAATACTTTTTCGATCACAATCGTGCAAATGAAATGTTTATAGAAAATATACTTGACACGCCATTAGCACTGTTTGAACGGTAATGAATTGTTCCATGGTATTCAATGTCTTTATTCAATCCGGTACAACGTGTCATCGTCATAAAATCGGAGTATCCGAGCCATTGTAAATACGATAACTTTCATCGCGAAAGGAATCCTTTTCATTCCACTAGCTCGTACGATCGAATATTAATGGCGCCACGCGAACAGCTCGTAATAATATAAATGACATCGTACCGTGTCGCCGCAAAACACAATTCTCTCATCGAGCAGATTTTAAACGGTAAAGATTAATGCCGGCACTCCGGTTTCTTGAATTCTGATTAATTATTCAGTGAACGCTCCATTCTACAGTCTCTGTAAAGTCTCCCTTCTATTTTGTCAATCTGTATTATCCGGATTTTCGTTTCCATCTTGCTATTTATGTAAAGAGAACGTCTAACAGACTCCTTTATTATTACACTGTACAACAAAGTTCAACTTTTTTATGTTTCCATATAACTATTGGGTGGATCTTATAGTTTTTCGCGCTGATTCCGAATCTGGTCTTAACTTTTTTCCTACACGCAGTTTTTGAGAAATTTGTAAAAAACGTATTTTCCGACTTTGAACAAATATTTTGATGTTATTATATAAGATATTGTATTGTTCTTTACAGCAGCAGGTTCTCTAGACTTTCCCGAATCCAGTGATGGCAATAGTAATACGTTGTGATTGTTTAAACATGTTTAAAAAATGATTAAAGACAGAGAGACACCACTTTTGCACACATTTTTGAGGATATTTTTCAATTTAAATAAAAAAATGAGAATCCGCGGAAAATCGAATTATACCACGCGATAGAGCAGACTTTTATCTTGAGAAATCACCCTTTCAACTTTTCAACGTCGACGTTTTATTCGATACAGAGAGCAAAATATCCGTGCTCGACACGGGTTGCCGCCAGTGACGCTCACCACTAGAGCGAGTGTTGTACACATATTTTGCTCTCTGGATCGAAAATAAAGTCGACGTTGGAAAGTTGAAAGGGTGACTTTTTTTTAGATAAAAGTCTGCTCTATTGCGTGGTGTAATTCGATTTTTCGCTAGACCCATATTTTTTATACATGTTTTATTATTTAAACATGTTTAAACAATCGCAACGTATTACTATTGCACGTCATTGGATTCGAGAAAGTGTAGAGAATCTTTTGCTGTAAAGAACAATACACAATAACTTATCTAATAACATCACAATATTTGTTCAAAGTCAAAAAATGCGTCTTTTTTCAAATTCAAATTTTTCAAAAATTGTGCGTGTGGGAGATAAATTAAGACCAGATTCAGAATCAGCGCGAAAAACTCTGTCAGATACACCCAACAGTTACATGGAAATATTTTTGTTGTTGGACAGTGTTATTACCTATTACCTTAGTCGGACTGATTCCTTGGGTAATTTGAAGTAACCTTTTCCTTTGCGAAAATAGTCTAAGGAATCAACCCTGTCAAGGACGTACAAAATATTTGATGTACCATGTCCTGTTCAGAAATGTCTTTTCTATTGTTATACGAACGAAAGACTTAGTCTATTTTTGAATGGATTAATTGTTTTACGTAAAACAATAATTGCCACAATTCCCAGAAACGGCGTTCGCAGAGGGGTGATCGAGCAAAATGGAATTAGAATAGAATTCTCCGGTTAAAATGATCTCCAGTTCACTGAAATATAAAAAGTAAACTGGAATCGATTTTACCGATAGACACAATGTAGAAATAGGTATACCCGGTGGCAAAAGAAAGTTGTCTCGTAAAATGCAGAAATACTGTTTCATAAATGGACCAGCGTTGTACCTCGTGCTGTTTATGTGCCGCGATTTCTCTCGTTTGAAATCGGTCGGGAGCTGCTCACTGGAGGGGAGCCAACCGAGATAAAAATTTAAATGAAGTTTGTTAGTTCGATCGTTGTTCGGGCAAATAGCGCAATTCCGATGAATAATGTCGTGCGCAGAGACTAAGTAACACATTTCGTGCCCGAGTTTCCGAAGCTGTACCGCCGACGAATAAAATAGTAACATCCACTTCAGTTCCTGCGCTACTGTTTCCCCACCATATATCTGATCACTCTTCGATGAAACCGCCGCGGCATTTTTATAAAACATCTTCGAGCACGTTCTGCCGCCAAAACAGAAGTTGCGAATTTTAATCTTTTTGGAAACAATAAAAATCAGTTTGAATAAATGAACATATTTCGCCGTAATTGTTTAAGAGAGCGATTCGAGTGGAGTACACGTCGCAGTAAAAAAGAAAAATGTTTCACCTTTTAACATTCTGAACTAGTTGCTTGAGTTGTGGGTATACTTATGTATCGTCGTGCTGCCTTTGCTAGTATTGGCAATCTTTTGCAATTATCCTTCCACCATTCTGAAATGTCATTATTTCGAAGTATATTGTTTTCTTCAAAATATATTTTTATATCTTTTTCTTTAAGTTCATTATAACTCTCTATCCGATTTGTAGCGTATGTTTTGTTGCCAAGTTTATCATCAAAAAATTTGAAAAGCTTTGATTTTGGTTCCCCTTTAAAGTGAATTGTAATATATTCATAAAAGCACATAAATTTAAAAATTCAAAAGTTATTAATTTATAAGTAATTTTATTGACGTTACCATCATCTTCATATTTATCAATTAATTCATCGCCATTGTTATTATAATCTGTATCTTCTTCAGATGCTCTTTTTCAAACTATTAATTGCTTGGTGTCTTTATTCATTTGGCAAAAGCCGGTTTTCGGGAATCTTGAAATTTTCGGGAACCCGACCCGACCCGACTCTTCTCGCCTCGTCCCGACCATCGGATCCCCGATATTTCGGGTTTTCGCACAACCCTAGTATTTGTTATTAACTACTGTTCCATTTCGGTCAAGAATTCCTGTTCATCTCGCGGCGATCGTGATCAATCCGCGACTACTCCGCCAAATTGTAGGCCGGCCGTAGAGTCGTCGACAGAAAAATTGAACGGCGTTTCCCGAGTTGGTCCGAAAGAGATCCATCAAAACATCCTGACGATAGCGAAGTCGGTGTCACGTGAGCAGTGTTGTCCTTCCCAGCGAGGACAGCACTGCGGAGACATGCATTTCCTACCGGCTGAAAAATTGTCAACTAACTTTTTGCACCGGCTCTGAACAATCTCGTCGACAGAGTTTGGGAACCTGTCACGAGCATCTTGCAACTTTTGTGCGTGGACAATTACTGCGAACTGCTGTTGTACAACCAGAGGGCTTCGCTTAATTTTAACGCAGAATAAATTTTTTAACCATTTTCTTTTTAATCGGCTGTAATTATTCTATTTTGAGCGAGGAATCAGTGAAACTGTACAAAAACATTTTAAAAGTCGAGCGAAAATCTCGGCTGAACGATCGAGGAAGAAAATTTATTTTCGTCATTTTATTTTGGACCGGAGAATTCTCGAATGGAGTTTTGCAACGAGCAAGGTGAAATTTTTGGATGTTGTAAAGACACAGGACGATTCGGATCCGTTCGCAATTCGATATTTTTTCAATCCTCGAATGCGGCGCTCTGTTAATTGATTCACAGAGCACCTGGCAAAGCCTGTTACGTATTTTCTTTGTTATTTTGCAACAAAACCGTGGCGAAAAGTTTAACCGGCTTTTTCAGGATCAGCTAATATTTTTAGAAAACTGGCGTATCGATTCTGTCGATGTTTGGCGCAGAGGATTCTAATATAACTGGCTTTCAAAAGTTCATTAATACCTTTTAAATCGATACCTCTTTATGGCCGAGCAGCATATAAATAAAATATATTTGTAGAACGTGTTCTTACTAAAATGATCAGTCTTTGATTTCTAGAAGACTGTCTTGTCTTTTAAAAAGTTATTGATCAGAATTTCATCGCATGAAATTGTTTAAATATTATTTCCAAAATTTCTCGAGAACATTGCCACAAATGCTGAGCCATTTCGAGCGCCATTCAGAGCCATGGGGAAAATACTGAAAATAAGTTGGAGAGAGGATCGCCGTAAGCAGCATCGTCGCGCTTACCAAAGAAGTTTCACGGGGGTTGGATTTATGGCGGGATCGAATATTTGGTGCACCTGATATCGAGGAAAATCGAATCGCTTTACATACTTAAATCAACCGCAATAATGTGTCGCGACGCATTGAATTTCGGCTAGAATATAATTCGATGGCCTACCGGAAATCCCGGTTATCCGGCATGTGCGTGCCGCTGTTGGATATCGGTTATTAATTATCCAAGTAATAGCCGCGTAATTGGAAGTCCCAGGGGAGGTCGAGGACCAGAGGGACACACCGGGGTCAGTGTACACACACACACACACACACACATACACACACTCTCTCTCTCCCCTCTATAGATCGAATCCACGAAACTTTTACTTCTATTTCCACTTACATTTTCCCCAGCTGCAAAACACGCATTTATTTCACTACGCATCAATTATTCCGTCGTTTAATACCTCCCGTGAAATAAACGCGAGATTAATTCCGTCTGCGAACTGTCGATACATGCATCAGCAATTAATGTCTCTGAACGTATTTTATATCGTGTTGCGCGTCAGAATGGAATATTCACTCGCTATACGTACCTCGTATTATTCTTCGGTATATTTTTTGATTCGTCAACGAAACACATCATTACTCGGTTATTTACTCTATAATTTCTTACTACAATTCGCCTCCAGTTACGGGATAATATTTATTTATTGCAAATACTCTGTTATTTATAATTAGGTCATCGTAAAACTGTTGTTGGCATATTCGTCACTCTTTTTTGGTTAAAACAAATCCAAACACGGTACACGGTGGAGCCTCGACTGTCTGAATCGACATTAAAGCGATTCTTCGGAACGATTTTAAAATGTGTTCTCGTGGGAATTTTTCGACATTCGAGGGTTTAAATTGAAGTTGGAAGATCCCACTTTCTGATAAGACTGGTCAGGTTATAAATGAAGTACGAGGACAAGTTAAAAATTCAGAAAATCCACCTTCCACGTTAGACAGAACAATCTTAATTGTAACGGATTCTTTGAGACAAGTTTAGAATGTGTTCCCGTAGGAATTTTTGAACGTTCGAGATTTGATACTAAAGGATCGCACTTCGGAGCGCTCGTATCACCGGTGATTGCCCCGTTCTCCCCTTGCGCCAAAGCATCATAAACCAGTTAGGATATCGCGGATCCGGAAGGCCGAGGGAACCGGAGCGTAATCTCGATCAAAGACGCGCGAGCCGGACACAATGAAAGCTGCGTTTCAATCCTAGCGGGAAACACAGGATGTTACCGGTGCACCGATGCGAGGTACGAGCAAAAAGTTCCGCGAATTCACTAGTCCCGTGAGGCGAAGTCCCCGTGGCCTCGCAATTCGGTCGGCCATAACCGTCGAAAAATCTCGTTCCGGTTCTGTTGAACCTTTTCGCCGTTTGTGTTTCGCTCCTCCTCGTTGCAGTTCGTTCTTTTTTCATCGGCAATAGGAGGGGGGGGGGCGGCGGCGGCAATGAAGATGAGTGAAAAGTGCAAGAAAACAGCGGAACGAAGGCGGCCCGGCAAACCATGGAAAATGTAATAAAGCCAATATCGGGGTCGGCAGATTGGAAAATAACCGCTTAGACCACCGGTAAAAGGACAACGATGTTCTCTGTACGTTGGTTTGTGCGAATGTGAACGGGAGGAGGGGTCGGGAAAAATCGTTGAACAACACAGGATCCACCGTATCTGATGAAATTTTTTCACCGTCGAGATTCTTATCCGTGTCCCCGGCTCCGAGGAATATTAATGGCGCCGACCCGGTGCTTCCGGTTTTTCTAACGAAAGCGTGCGAACACCTGACAATGGTGAAAACAGGGGAAAAACGTTACCTTATGCTTGGACCACGCTTTCGTTGCTGTGCGAATCCTTGATTAACCCTGGATAAATTAGCTTTTGGTGAAGTGAAAAGTCGACGGGTCATCGTACCCCTTCTCCGCCACGGAACGTCAAGAAGTGGGGACACACATCTTCGTAGAGTGAGGACACTGAATTGGCCCAATTCAACTAAAATTTTGCAAATATATTCAGCACACCTGTGACTATGTGCGATTACCATAATGCCAGTACTTGCTGATATATATATTATTATTATTATTATTATTATTATTTATTGTAGACGGGCAGAAGCCCTTTTTT
>CM052328.1:3567590-3600629 GCA_028455615.1 Lasioglossum zephyrum | reverse complement strand
TTTTTAATTTCTCATTCGAATAAACGTTTATTGTATTAAACATATTTTTACAATTATTTAAAAACAGTAGAATCGAACAGAAGCTTTTAATTGCCGGTAACCTACGCGGGACGCGTCAAAGAGTCATAATGAATTTTTCAGATCGCCGCACCCGCTTATAGTTTTAAACACTGGTTACGATTTATTACATGCAATTGCGGGGAAGGATCCGTTTGAACCTCGGATGTTTGAAACCGGCAACTGATTCCGCGGCATTTATGAAGAAATAAATCAATATTTGCGGTTACCTTTGGAATCGGCCCTGGTAAAAAGCTCCTGCACTGAAGGCAATTCAAGTGGTTTTTCTGTTCGTGTGTTTTACTATATTCCGTATTGCGTGGTGTTCTTTTACGCTCGCTCGTGTTTCGAAACGTGGCGGTTCGCTTACACGAGACTGCCGTCGAACGACTTCAAAATGCTTTGAAAGATATTTATTATACGTTCCCCAACTATCGGATCGCGTTTCACTCCACGGACGAGTATCTTGGAAGAATCGTTCGTTTGCATCCGATTGCAGTGGTTCTACGCTCGTTCGCGAACTTGGAAAATAAGAAAAATCAATTTTCGAAAACAGCCCGCTTGTTCATTGCTCGAATTGAAGACTCCACAACGAATTCTTCTGGGTCCGGGGTGACGAACTTTTCGCTGTGATCGACAAAGGACTCGAGACAAAATTGTCACGGTAGGAGAATAACAATAAAGATAATAAGATTGAATAAAACAGTATTTGTTGCTGTTCCAATAAATTTCCCGTGGCTCCTGTTTTACGGTCCCGGAGTAATCGTGTTAGCTATGTTGGCGCGGAACGATGCTGCGACCGCGTAACACTGCAAGCTAATTTTCCGCTTATAAAATAACGGACGCCGGTATCGTAATTAATAACCCGTAAGATGATGTACGAACTTCGTGTCTAATAAACCGCGCGTGTGCATCCCGGCTCGTCGCGTCCCACGCGCCTGTTTTGTGCAGCCTCAAACTTTTTTGCACTACCAACGAGTAGCATGCATCATCGAACACATCATCACGCATAGAAATTACAACACTGTCCAATAAATTTCAACTTTTTTATGTTTTCATATAACTATTGGGTGGATCTAATAGAATTTTTCTCGCTGATTCCGAATCTGTTCTTATTTTTTCAACACGCACAGTTTTTGAGAAATTTGAAAATTTGGAAACAAATCCGTATTTTTCGACTTTGAACAAATATTGTGATGTTATTATAAAAGATATTGTATTGTTCTTTACAGCAAAAGATTCTCTAGACTTTCCCAAATCCAGTAATGTACAATAGTGATACGTTGCGATTGTTTAAACATGTTTAAACAATCATTAAAGACGGAGAGATACCATTTTTGCACACATTTTTGAGGATATTTTTCAATTTATATAAAAAATAAGGGTCTAGCGAAAAATCAAATTACACCACGCAATAGAGCAGACGTTTATCTAAAAAAAGTCACCGTTTCAACTTTCCAACGTTGACTTTATTTTCGATCCAGAGAGCAAAATATGTGTACAACACTCGCTCTAGTGGTGAGCGTCACTGGCGGCAACCCGTGTCGAGCACGGATATTTTGCTCTCTGTATCGAATAAAACGTCGACGTTGAAAAGTTGATAGGGTGATTTCTGAAGATAAAAGTCTGCTCTATCGCGTGGTATAATTCGATTTTCCGCGGATTCTCATTTTTTTATTTAAATTGAAAAATATCCTCAAAAATGTGTGCAAAAGTGGTGTCTCTCTGTCTTTAATCATTTTTTAAACATGTTTAAACAATCACAAGGTATTACTATTGCCATTTGGGAATATCTAATTAAAGAATTACTAATATACTAATAAAGTATATAATAACAAATTTTTCAAAAACTGTGCGTGTATGAGAAAAATTGAAACCAGATTCGAAATCAGCGCGAAAAACTCTATAAGATCCACTAAACAGTTACATGGAAATATTTTTGTTGTTGGACAGTGTTACTTTTAATAGCTTCTGGATCGAAACTCGTTCGATACTTGCAACTGTAATGGAGCCGGCATGAGAAATATGATTGAAGAATTAATATATATACATTTTTCAGCAGCTGAATCTTTCGGAACGTTGAAACTCGGTCATTTTAAATTTGACATTTTTCGTTGAAAAATTCGTAGATAATTATTTCCGTGACCGTACATGATTTAATACTCTCAATTACGGAATCTTCTGTCCGATAGAGAACGATGTCGAGATCTCTGGCATTCTCATTGCAATTACTGATTAATCAGAGAAAAATAAAACCGAGCGGCCCAATACCAGGGAGATTAATTGTTCGTCGCGGTCGTCGTTCCCCAGTGCGATAAACTAGAAAACGAGGTGAACAAACGGATGGTGTACACTCTATACGCAGATCGATTCGACGACGACACGGATGGTCTGCGAATTACAGGCGCCTCGTAAATCAATATCCGTTGCGGAAAGTTGCCCTTTGTCACTAAAGAATGCAAGGTACATTTCAAATATGTTTGACACGTCGCACAGTGGTCCAAACGGTCCAGTTAGCTGGATAAAATTATTCCAGCATTATTTTAAGACTTAAAGCCATAATTAACTAGGTTATTGGATTCGTCTTGACATACAGCTACAAGAATATGCAATAAAAAATACTTAGTCACATTTAAAAAATTAACATGATCACATTTATTTTATTAAAAAAAAAGTTTTGTGAAACTTTTTTATTGGCATTTATAGACGACTGAGTATCGATTAACTTTTGTTGGAAACATTTTCTTGCCATATTATACGCAATGTTCGAATCATCGTGGTGACACTTGGGCATTTGCACCGAAAAACTTCCAAACCAACCGTGTTATGTAAGTGCTTATGAATCACAAACTACAAAAGATAGCAAAAACTGATACAAGTAAAAGTTATATATACATATACGTATATTATATATATTATATATATATATATATATATATATATTTATATATATATATATATACATATACATATACAAAAATACGATATAACTTTTATTCCAACCATGTTTTGATATCTTTTTGTCGTTTCTGGCGTACATAGAAGAAAATCATAGAGATGATTCGTAATATATCGACATTGGATTACTAAAAACTGTCTCAAATTAAAAGAAGCAAGAAGGAGCAAATAAAATTGATTTTTTCGGACACTCTAGACTTCTATAAAGAAGTTTCAACATATTCCATCGTAAAGTTTTTTAAAGCTTTTTTTTACGGGACTCACAAAGTTTAAGTGTTATATACGTTTGAAGTATATTTTCATTTTTAAGCAAATAAACAATATATTTAAGTTTTATTTGAGTATTGTACTTACGATTCATGCTGGTATCCATCATACCAGTATGATGGATATGAAACATCCCACAAATATTTCCACTACTAGATATTCACAACGAGATATACTAATGAATAGTGACGTGTGAAACGACGATGGAGAAATACGAAGTTGAAAAATGAGTTCTCGTGGAGGCATATTTTATTATGAGGTGATAAAAAGGAAAAAACAGCAGTGATTCTTCTTACCTGGTACCTTACCTCTCATTTACCGAAGCGGGAATTTTTTTGGACCACTGTGCGTCGTCGCTATAAAGGACCTATAGAACTACGATCTAAAGTATAAACCTGTTCGAAAAACGCAATGAAATTTTAATTAATGTTAAAAGAGTATTAATACAGACCTGCCTGAACACCTTGATTGAATTAATTCTACCCCTTTCGCAACCAGGAAAAGTAGAAACTCCGATCTTCAGATAACTGTCGCACCTGTTTCCCCAGGGTCAGCTACTATGCAAATAAAATTCGTATTTCACGATTCCCCCGTAGCAAAAATTCGAGGAAAAAAGGGGAAAACGACTTAATCGTTCAGGGTGGGCAGAGGGGGTACGGTCTAAGAAAATGAGACTCGCGGATAGAAATCAGGGTGGGTCGACGCCAGTGTATGTGCGTGATACGCGATTTCCTCGCACTTGTGCCTTTCTTACTCCCGAGACTTCGATTTACACAGGCGCCACACGCGATTTACACATTTGTCAACCGATAACCCCCTTTCTCTGACGACTAACCCTGTTTCCCAATCCCCCGTGTCATCTTAATAAGAGAAACAATATTTCCGGGGTCGGGTGGGGAGGGGATTGTCAAAGTCGGTGAACACGAGTCCGCCATTCATACGAACAATTGCCGAGTATCGAGCTCAGAAGAAAAACACGAGTTAGCTTTTGTTGCGTGTCGGTCGTCCTGTACGGGGTAAGTGGTATCGGGATCTGCAGTGTTTGGTGTTAACAGTCTCGCAGCAGCGTGTCACTTTAAGTTCGGTTTCAGCGAGGCAGGAGTCTTCGCCAAATTTTTTATGCAACATACAGATTTTTATTTTCTATTTTGCATTTTATATTTCACCCCGTGGCAGAATGTTTCCGATCGGAGTCATTGAAACGGATTTTAGAGAAAACATTCACAATTTAGAAGTATAAAAAGTTACTTTACGGAGTTAAAACTAATGGGAAATGAAAAGGGACTTATTATCGAATGAAAAACAAGTAAATAACATAAGCATTCTGCCACGGAGTGTGCATGTTTTATATTCCATGTTCCAAATTTTGTATTCTACATTTGATATTTGATATTTCATAATTTGATATTTGCTATTTGATATTTGATAATTGCATTCTTTGAGTAAATTCTAATGACTCTCGACTGAGGAAGATTTATTCTGAATGCTACGTAACTTTCCAAAATTTTTTCGCAAGCAGTTTGCAACACATACCGGAGAATATGCACGCAGGCATACATAGTTATTGTACGGTTCTGAATACCAGTTTCTAGTTCCCTATTCGAAAGTTTCGCTCAGTTTCAAACCAAGAAGCTTGAGCGTTCTCTCTCTCTCTCTCCTGACCGCCGTGCCGGAGCCAGCATAAATAACTGAATTATACAAAGTTCCGGCTTTGATTATGATACCATAATTATTAAAACATGCTACTTCACCGCATATTGCCTCTGTCATGAACACTTATTACCTAGTTATTTCTGAGTACATAATATAATCTTGCTTTATCGTCGCGGGAAACTTGCGGACGGTTCCGCTGGTAGAATTAAACTGGTTTTATCATACACGGAAAAGCCCAAATTTTTTCAAACATTACTACAATACACATAAGCTGTACGAATATTTCAAACTGACGTTCGAAATAATGCAAGGCACGTGACAGGAACATCAAATAAATAAATTAATTAAATTTGTCCAGAATTTTTTAACGAATACCAGCTAGACCTCAACTTGAAACTACAGTGGATACAAAGCAGAAATATGTTGTTGAATAACATTGTAATTAAACAGTAAACAATATCATTGAGCGTGGCTCAGGTTCGAGCGATTGTTTGCCGTGATTTGTTGAAATTAGCCTGATTCAGGTTGAGCGAAGTGGGTCTGGCGTGCACTGCCATTAAACTTCACAACGCGCAGTCATAGTCCTCGAATGATCATGGTCGGCCGAGTCACATTATACCGGGAACAATGGATCTTAGTCGATCATTGTAAGGCGCAGATCGTTGACTTTTCCGTGGCGCCGCATTTCCCGTATAACGATCGCTCGTTAGCCCAGGCTAATTACTCTGGTAACGGGCGTTGGACCGTGAAAGTTCGTTAGTTAGTTAGTACTACAGGTTAGGGCCCGGAGAGGGTAGCATTCATTCTCGCGGCTCTCTCTCTCTCTAACTCACGGCGCGTTCCACGGTGCGAATGCTGACTTACGAAAATCGCAGGTGTCGCACTTTCAATGTAAACTTGATGGTTCAACTGACACGGAGTTTCCGATGTCTTCTGGGAACAGCGTCGAGGGACTGCCTGAACCGGTTCCAAACTCTTCCTCGATCAAAAATAAAATGCGAAATGAGAAATCGACAGACGAACTTAACCAAAATTAATCTACCTTGAGAAAAATGATTGACAAACGTTTTCATACGACGTTCGCTAAATCGACAGACGAACTTAACCAAAATTAATCTAACATGAGAAAAATGATTGACAAACATTTTCCTACGACGTTCGCTAAAATGTGGCAGCTCTCCGGGAAATGTTCCCAAGTCACGTAAATTCGTTCGAACTGTCTTTGATCCTGAAGAATTGAATTGGATTTGAAACGCGACGACGGGAACTACTCTCTCGACCCCATCCCCGCCCTTCTTCGATGTTTGCTCGCCCCATCAACAGGAAGAATTTGACAAATGTTCCTTATAATCTGCTGGGACAAAGGAGAATCCATCCTTTGAGAGTTTTTTAACTGATTTGCCGAACGGCGTTAACCTCTTTTGTTTGGTTGAAGTGTCGCGCGGAACAAGAAGCCAGCCGACATAAAATTCTGAAATACTTATTTTGTCGATACATCGATGCGGCCATTGACATTAATGCAGAAATAACTGACGGCGAATAAATATTGTTTGTTTCTGTGTTCGAAGGAAACGTTGCGTTCCTCCCGCAAAGTTTGCTCGACTATTCTGCAAACGATGGTCCATAAAATGCAAATCTGCGAGAGAACAAGAGAAAAAAGAAGACCGGGCAGTGTACTTTGAAGAATTTCTGAGGCATTCCCCGCACCATTTTATTAATCTCCGCAAAAGACGACCGGGCAAAGATGGTGGAGAACCTTGCGGTGTTCGGTTCACGCTAGTTGTTAGCGCGAAAATTCGGGAATCCGGTGAAGAATTTCCGACGGCGTTCGAAGAATTTCGAAAGAAGGTTGGAAAGCTGCCTCGCCCCGGATACTTGTTTTACTAGCGAAACATCCCGACAGATACCCGCGGTGAATCTGTTGCAAATTATATTACGTTCGTCGGATCGAACATTTATAAATTATTAAATTCCAACAAATTGTAACTTTCACCTTCTCGATAAATTCTAATGGGTCTGGTGTACATGATGTCCCAAAAATATTGCACTTTCTTGAAACTGGTTCCCGAGGTCATTGGAAGTAACTTTTTCCTTTGCGAAAATGTTCTGTGTGGCTTCGTTACGGAGTTATTAACGAAAAATGAGGACAATTCGGGGCGGGGCGTCTGCACACTCCGCCTCGGGGGCAGGTCCGCTAGTAGCCCCGCCCTGATTGGCAAGTGTTTTTCGTTAATAACTCCTGAACCAAGCCTCGGAGAAGAATTTCACGAAGGAGAAAGTTGCTTCGGATGGCTTCGAGAATCATACACATTCGAAGTTTAATATTTTTGGGACATAACATCTGGTTAATTGAGTTTGACTAATGGGAAACGACGTCCGATTGATGAACCGAAATTATTAAAAACGGTATAGTGCGACATGCCAATAAGAAGCTGATTCGTTCTCTCGCGCCGTCGAAACATCGATTACTCCGATAGCACGCGACCACGCAATACTGCGACGGGAATTTACGAGGTATTATGTTGTACCCGTGCACGATTTCCGCAGAACATTCGACGCGATAAATCACGCGGAAGATGATATTGACACTAAGCGATGGTTGAGTGATAACTCGGTGAAATTTTTTCTCTCTCTCTCTCTTTGTTCGCTCCATCGTCCCCCGAGATAATCGATTCGCCTAATTCGTATTCGCCTCGGCCGTACACGTGGGAAAAGAAAAATTGACCGGAAGCTTCCTCGTTTCGTTCTCCCAGCGAAGGCCAACACTCGACCCGTTTCGAAGTTAAAAGGATAACCTAGTTGGTGTCAAGCCAACGGATCGACCAGGAATTTTAATGCAATTCCGACTGGTTGTCTGCGCATGACGTCCAGCAAGCAGGATCAAGCGAAGAGTTTTTCAATTTCGCGGCCGAACTTCGGAAATCAGCTGCGACTTCATTTTCGACGTGGCGTCACCACGCGAAACGACCTAACGTCACTCCCGCTCCTGAATTATGGTGTCAGTCCCCCGTTCATCTAGCTACCATTTTGTCGCACCATTGCTTGAATTTCACGATATCGAATTTTATATTGAAATGGATCATTTCAAGATCATTCTTTATCTTTTTAAACGAAATACTTCGAATAACTCCTCCGAAGATCATTTGAAGATCACTATACTTTTGAACTCTTCGTTGAATTCGTTAAATCATTAGCCATGGCATTCTACCAATTAAATTCAGCTTTCTACCTAAAAGAAACGACGCTGACCTTGAGAGATGTTGACCTTATCCAGATGTTTCTCGAGCTGCATTTGGTTTCGCAACAATTGCACGATATTATTGTTGTTCCTGAACGGATAGCTTTACAAAGGGGTTCGAGTTTTAATTAACTTAGCCGGTAATCTCGTGTTTTGTCAAAGAGGTGTAAGGCAAGCTGACTCGAAGAGTTGTTTCAAGTTTCACATGGTTCGATCCAGCAATCCTCTTTACGGGCACGAAGCTGGTCTCGACCTTTTACATGTAAACATTAAGGGAGCTGGTTGGCCATTCTAGAAAATGGCGAGAGGAATTGCTCGTTTCGTTCATTTTCCTCGCCGTTATTCTGCCATGTTTCTTTCACTATGCCGAGAGAGCTACAAGGGAGTCGTTGCACCAGCGTCGGAACAGTTCTCTCTCCCGAGCTACAATTTCGAGTAAAGACATTGAATGAGCAATGCGCATTGTTTTCCTATTCGTTTCGCTTACTGGCACCTTGCGCGTTTGCTATACTTCCGGTGGAATGGCTGCTCAATTACTTCAACGCGGATTTATCGAATTCAGCCGGGTTTCTGCCAGGTGCTAATTAATCGCCGATGTTTATGTTTCACAAAAATAGTTCTCCTCCTTGCTGGTTTTGAGACAACTTCGAATTGAAATTGTAAATATTTAATTTGTTGCTGTTTTTCGGTGCACAGTATCGATTAATTAATAACTATCAAATTAGCAATTTTGCAATTTAAACTTTTTCTTCCCTAACGTTAATATAGTTATTAATATAATATAGGTATATTACGTATGTAATATAGGTGGATAAACAATTGAAAAAGGGATACAATAGAAAATGCACTATATCTGGTCATACGTTATGAATGTCAATTTTTAATCTACCGCATTTTTTGATATAATAGCACGTGTTTAAAATGGATGAGCCTAATTTCAAATTTACCGCCATATAATGATTTCAAGAACCTCGATCTCTAAGTTTAGACTAGTGTGTCTATGTACACAGTGCCTATGTATTCTGTTTTGGCTCTGTTGAAACGGTCACTTTGACCCCGGTACGATTTCAACCAGCATCGTGTTTAAATCAGTTCTCAATGTTCAATTTACACAATTAAGTTTATACATAGCAAGTAAGCACTAATATCCCTTTTTTCAATTTTTAATCCACCTATATTACATACATTTCCAATATTTTTTAGACGCAAAATTCTTTCGAACAGGGTCCAAACCAGGACCGAAACGTTAGGGAAGAAAGAATATAAATTGCAAAATTGCTAATTTAATAGTTATTAATTGATCGAAACAGTGAGCCGAAAACAGCAACAAATTAAATATTTAACATTTACCATCAACATAATTGATTATTTGAAATTATAAATTGTGGAAAAACGTGAAATCGTAAAAAAGTGGTAAAAATGTCAAAAATTGGTTAGTTATAAAAATGCAGCTTTTTTTTTAATAATATAAGATAAAACTTTTTAATGGACGACCCTGTAGGTTTCTGTAACGTTTGAAAAAGTTGCGTTTCAAAATTGTAAGAATGGCAACGAGTTTATTGTTCCGGCAAAAGTATCCGCGGATCGCGTTATCAGGCCGAACGAATGCAGCCAATTATTCCTTGCGCATTCGCGTCCGTGTGTAATTTCAAGCGATAAGAAAATGTTGCGATTACGAGACACGAGCGAAATAAATAGAGATAAAGTGGTCGGGGAAGGAAAGCGAAAAACTACGATCCTCTCGGTGTGCAGCGGAGTCGCTAGATCCGCGATGCTGATTGCCAGCAGCATAAACGATTTATCATGCTTTTCCCTACTTTATTCATACTGCGTTCATACACGCGCTCTTTCATTTCTATCGTTCGTTGTTCCCGAGATCGCGAATTTTAATCGGCGATGAAGGAACGCTAATTAGATTGGCCAACCATAATCTGCGCGTACATGCAAAAATGTATGTGCCAACGTCAACAAAATTTATGTTCACCTAAAATATGTGTTCATTCGCATATTTGTCATTAGAATTACGCACGTAAAATGTTTTATACGTCATCACAAATGAATGAAGTGAAGTAAATATTTAAGCAAATATTATGGAATGCAGTATTCAAAGAATTAAAGAATTACGTTCCAATGATACGCGTCCGCAGCCGTATCGCTGTCTCCAATCTCGATTGAATATTCAGTATATCGCTCTCCGAGAGACAATTTCGAATTTCTATGTTTCATAAAAGCGACTCGAGATCTGTTAATCGCGCAAAATATCGAATCTGTTATGCATATTAACGCGTCCGGATATATAATTTTCAGCACGAGCATTCTATACTGAGTCTCACCACAGTCAATTTCATAATTGATCGTTTGTCCTATTGCAATGGCTCTACTTATTTAGCTTCATTTTATTAGCCGAATTTCATGGAACTCTGCTTCTGTGTCGGATGAGGTTCAATTTCACTGGTTTGTTTTGACGATCAAGTGTCGTTTAAACGTTTTTCTGGTACCTCTGCTGGCCCCTATTTTATTTATTTATTTATTAATGCCGTAAACCTAGTTTGGTTTATATAGCATACATTATTATGACATTATGCAAAAAAAAGATAGAGAAATAGAGAAGCTGCTGGCCCCTATTCTAATAGAAACAATTGCTTGGTGAATTTGAAAATCTGTATTTTTTACAACGTTTTATATTAGCTCGGTTTCCTCTCTGACTGTTTCATGACTTTGCAATTGATTTTAAACTAACTTCCCAATGAGCTAGATACTTGAAATTGGAAACATAGCTTAGAACTGGATGGCAATGCAATATTCAAAGACATTTTTAAGAAAGTCTATCCGTTTCGGAGAAATAACAATTTAATATTTACCGTTGCATCTCCCCGCGAAACGCTTCGGCATACAAATGTTAAAAATCGATTGAAAAATTTCACATACAGAAGACTAAAAAGCAGAAAATAATTATGTAAATAAAAATAAATTTTTAAAAAATACCACGTGTTTAAAAACGGACTAAAAAGTATAAAATAATATTTCCTGGTCGCATACTGATTCCTAACCTCGTGAAGACAGTGGTGAAAATTTGTGATAGTGAATTTTGAATTACTATGAAAATACTTGCAAGATTTAAACCGAGAAACGTGGGGCGCAAGATGCATCAATTATCTATTTCATGCGCCCCACGTTTTTCGTTTTAAATCTTATAAGTATATTCGTAGCAATTCATTAAAAATATGGAGCCCTATATTATTTATTCGATATCCTCGCAGAGCATGAAAAGATGAATCCAACGAGTACCATGTCCGTACCATTACGTTCATTCGATCTCAAGATATTTCTGTCTGAAATCACCCAGCGTGATAGTAGTCGAGAGCAACATTACCTTTCAGACAGGGATATCTCAGGGATTGAATGATCGTAATGGTGATGTCATGGTACTCGTTGAATTCGTCTTTGTACGGCCTATAAGAATATTTAAAAAAATACCAACTATCTTGAAATTTCGTAAAGTGATAATGAGAAACAATTCTTCTCACGTTTACCCATTCCACTTAAAATCGTACAAGTGTTCGGTACTAGTGAAAGATGGACAGACAGCGACATATCTAAATGAACAAATAGCTAGCTGGTTGTTGGTGGGTGTGTGTAAATAGAATGAGCCTCCATCGATAGGAACCGTCGCCTTATTTATTCAAAAGAATGCAATTTCAAGTCTATCCGTTCATTAACATGTAATCTAAAAGTTAATTCGAAATCAGTCGACTTTTGTCAGGCGCGGCCAGCCGTTTTCTCATTAAAAGTTTTCGAAATGAGCTAGAGAGAACAAGAATTAGCAATCCTCGCGGTATCAAGGAAGCAGCAGAGTCTCCGGTAAACGGCTCCGTCGTTACGACGTCGCGTCATGTCCCGACATGGTTGCAATAAACGACGCCGTGTATTATTCCCAGGCAGATGTTACCCCTGGATTTACCGTGATGTCGCCACACCGCGGCACCATAATCCTCTCGTCAACAGAAAAAAACTGCAGCGCTCTGAAAGCGGCCCTTTAACCATTTAGCCGCGCGAATGAATAATTCGCAATTAAATTCAATCTAAACGAGCGAGAAAAGCTAAATCCGTCGACACTTTGATGGCTCGTTCACCGGCAACCATGCTAATTAAGAACAAATTAATTCGGTTAATGGAACCGGAAAGTTATTAACAAATTGCCTAAAGAAACTTTCTAAAAATTCATATTAAACATTTTCTGAAAACGATTCGCAGTAATCGTATTCTACAGTAATTATTTGTTTCGTTTAGCATTTCAGTTCGTTTCTATTATTAACAATTACGTAATGCCATTAACACGTCCGCCGTCACAGTTTCGATAACAATCGCGGTAATTACACCGGGTGTTTTATTAAATGCAACAAGCTCCTTTTGTGGTGCGCACGCAAACACTCGCATAAATAATAACGAAACGTCATCGGTCGAGCAACGTACACGAGCAATATTAATTTTACATTTAGCTGGTTTGTTGTCGCGGATAGAATGTAAGAATTCACGTGACTCCGGGAATGCTGACTTGAGGAAGGCATGATGGCGTGCGTGGCAGAGGGGGCGTGGCCAAAGATAGAAAGAAGATGATCTTCCTTTTCATCATCCGGTGGCTTTGGTGTCGTTCCTTTTCGACAAAGGACAGGTAATTTTTCATTGCTGCTGGCGACGGCGCGGTATGTGCGGTATTAAGCGCCGCCAAGAGAGAGAGAGAGAGAAAGAGCGAGAGAGACAAGAGGCCTGCGGGCCGATATTAAAGACATCCCCTGCTGACAAACGAACGCGACGGCTCTCCTGCAATTACCGGCGAAGCCACTTACTAATTTCCACGGCTGATAATCCATTATCCGACACGACCCACCTACGTACTAATCCCTCCGCCCGACCTTCGGCAACCTCCGCGGATTTCACCGCGTCCTACTCTTCCCCTACCATTCGACCCCTGTTATGAGATGACCCTGATTCTGAAATGGATGGGCCAACCCTTCTTGGTTTCAGTCGAGTTTCCATGAAATCTCTTCGGGGGTCCAAGAGGCTCGTATTTTTTAATTGGGCATTCTTCTAGAGCATACAAATTATTTAAATAAAAATAAATTTTAAAAAAATACCACGTTTTTAAAACGAACTAAAAAGTATAAAATGAATTTTTACAATAGCTATAACAAACTTGTAAGACTTAAAAGCGAAAACGTGGGGCACATGCAATAGATAATTGATGCATGAATAGTTCACCTATATAAATCACTAAAAATTTTATTGCTCCGCAACTGATATGAACTGTTGTGTGAGTTTTTTCAACGGTAGCTACTCTCTACACTCCTTACTATTATCTTATGCTCTACGTTTTTCGTTTTAAATCTTACAAGTATTGTTATAGCTAAGAACGTGGAATTTTTTAAAAATTCATTTTATTTGAATAATTTTTGGAGACATTATTTCTGACACTTTCAAACACAGACTTTTTAAATTCTAATCTCGTACTCGATATTATTATTACCTATATGACACATACTCCCCACCGTAAAAAGGCTTCCTCTCGTTCTTCTTCTTGAACGTATATTTCAATCGATTTTAAATATTTTTATGGAATTATGACAGAAAGGTGTAACGGTTGTTTCACTTGGTAAACAAAGCGATGATGTACTACCGATCGTCGCGCGGCGACGTACTATCATATACTGAGCTCCGTCGGGGCGAAGTAGGTCCGTGGAGTGGGGATGAGTCAGTGTGCGCACGCATAGTAAAGTAGAGAGCGTTGTCGCTCGGAGTGGGGAGGTAACGGTAAATATTTAATTGTTATTTCTCTGAAACGGGTACGCTTAAAAAAAAATTTTTTTTAACATTGCATTGTCAACCAGTTGTAAGCTATGCTTCCAATTTCAAGTCTCTAGCTCATCGGGAAGTTAGTTTAAAACCAATATCAAAATTTGTCACCGAACAGACAGACAAGAAATCGAGATAATAAAAACGTGGTAATAAAAAGACGAGTCCAACGAGTACCTAGAACATGGTATTGCGATCAGTGGATCTCGAGATATTCGTGTTTGAAAGATACGATGAGGTTCACGATGATCGACGAACTACAGACTCGAATATCTCGAGAATACACTTTTTTATTTACAAAACATATTAATGATCTTTAAAATTGAAAGGAGTGATTTTATTTATACTTTGTGCAGCTCCTATTGTAATATGTGCTCAATTAAAGATATCTATAGAATCATTTCTTATGAAATTATTTTGTATTGTATCGATAATCATAACATAGAAAATTTTGACCCGGTGGTAGTAGGTTTAGTGTTGAAGAAAGAAAGATAGGCTAAAGGAATGCAGATTTGTGCGCGAAACCGCAGAATATTATTTAGTGTACTTAACAATTGAAGGGTGTCTAGTAGGAATTATTAAGCAACACGTAGAACTTCTCCACTCCTGTTGCCGGATTCGTCCAATTAAGGGATCCCATACGCGCAAAATTTGAATTACTTCGCTCAACATCCTAGTTTCACCGTTGCGGAATACTGCGGAGAGCCAGCGTCGAAATTAACACAAACAAATGCGGAACGTATCGCTGTGATGACGTGTGCTCTGCAAGCAATTCCTCCGAGTCGATCCGGAATTGTTGATCGAAGTTCAACGAACACCGCCAGAAAATTCATTTCGTTGCATACACAATTTATTTATTACTTTCTCTAAGAAATTAAATTTCTCAAAAACTGAGTCCGATGGAACAATATGATTTTCGATTCTCTGTTATGCAAATAGTGTTTTAAATCCGAAAGTTTTCCTTATGCTTCCCGAATAAGTAAAATAATCAATACCGACAGATTGAAATGCAGCAGTACTTTCCGAATTTATTCCCGATCGAATTCCAGGGGGATCCTATGCCAATTCCGGAACGTTTAATGAATTTGCAGTTGTCTTATATGTCGCTTTTCTTTTGGAGCGAGGTTGCACCGTTAATGGAAAAACTGTAGGCAGCTGATTAAGCATCCGGTATGCGAAGATTGGAACGGGGCGGTTACACTTTTGCAGGGTAAATCCCGAAAACGGGTTTTCTGGCTTTGCCTTTGCCGGAGCTGGCTGTCTCCGCCTCTCTTTCTCCTGCCCTCGGATTTCGAAAGATTCCGGCACACGCATTATCGGAAGTCCACTTTGTAGCGACGCTGTTTGAGTCAAAGGGATGCGACGATCAAAGTACGGCTGACGTATTCGTAATTGCGATCGAAAACGCGTGCGAGAACGAACGTTCCATTCCTCCCAATCATATATGTATATTTATTTTATTAGACTGCGGATGTTCATGCAATTTACAATTTTTATAGACGAACTTCAAGAAATTGGAATGGAATAGAGTCCTATATTTCATGAGAACAGCCTTTTTAGATCTAAAACGAATCGAAATCGTACTAGATTCGATCGAATCTTATATTATAGCATTTTTTGAAAATTTTCCATAAAATCATATTTCTCATGTACCAGGGTAACCTCAACCGGACCCCAATCCTTGACCGTCTATACATATAAAAATATAAAAATTCGGTCGTATTCTACGACTCTTTCTATTTAAAATTCCGTTATACATATAAAATATAAAAATTCGGTCGTATTCCACGATTGTTCCTATTTAAAATTCCACTTTTGAGGTAATCTAAGGTAACCTAAGGGTAATCTCAGAGTAACATCAACCAGACTCCAATCCTTGACCGCCTATACATATAAAAATATAAAAATTCGGTCGTATTCTACGACTCTTTCTATTTAAAATTCCGTTATACATATAAAATATAAAAATTCGCTCGTATTCCACGATTGTTCCTGTTTAAAATTCCGTTTTTAAGGTAACCTAAGATAACTGTTAGGTAACGCAACCCTTAACGCCCTGAAGGGTCTCAGAGGTAAAAGGTGAGGTCGGCGAGCAAATGCAGTAAATTATGCGTCGGTTCAGAAGTCCGGCGAACAATGCCCGGTGACGCGAGCGGTATTTCGGTGCTGAAGAACGAGCCACCAACCAGAAACTAGGTGCGCTGACACTGAAAGCTGCCCGTTCCCTGAGGAGCATGCAAGTACGCCCGACGATTTTGTTCCCGATTAATTGTGGAAGACCCAGCTGGAACTCTAGAAATATCTATCCACCCATCGGGATTCAAACTGATCGATAATCGCTGATAACGTCGCGATTTTTCTGCAAATTTGCAATTTCTCCCAAAGAGACTCTCCTACAATATTAGGGAATTTTTATTAATTTCTTTTCGGAGAAATATCAACGGTATCGAAACGAATTTTCTTGGATCGGATATGGGGCATTCTGAATCTGTGAGAAAATATTTTTAAATTGGTATTTGTTTATTTATTTATTGGACAGAGGGCAGTTGTTACTTATTCTGCAAATATACCAGCGTACTAGAATTTTTATCGACTATTTTAGGAACTCGGAACTGATAAACACTGAACGAGACCATTGCTAAAATTGGTTTCCGAGCAGTTCGTATGTTACTGATTCCGGAATGATTAATAATATAACCAAGTGCACTCCATGTAAAAATACTGCGATAACGACAAATTACAATTAACGTTTAATTTAGTAGTACCGTGCTAACCCCATTAAGAATAGAATTTACTACATTCACCAAAATTGGTATCGCGCAGCGAGCATTTTATCACTTAATGAGTCAAGATTTATCTGCTCGCGTGTACGTTAACTCAAACTCAAAAGCTTTTAATAAAGGAAGTGGCAGTTGTGTTTCAAAACATTTCGACATGTACATGTTCATCTATACATACATGCGTATATGTAATATTGTTTCATATGAACATTCATACATACGTGCGACGTACTTTCCAGTACACCGAGAATGCATTTTAATTGAAATTTGTTTGGAAAATGTTGCTCGCCCGCCGGATTCCATGAACAGACAATGGAAAATGAAACCGCCGCGCATTGTTTAATCAGTTTTAATTAAATATTGTAGTAAACCGTAAAATTTGGCGGAATCACATCTAATTTCGGAAAACCGGTCGAATGCCGGGGCATGTTTCATTACTAATTTTAACGAATTTCTGATTTTAACCCGTGCGCCGCGTGTGCGCCCCTCCATCTTAATTTCCATGCTGATGCGATTATACGGAAATTACAAAAATCCCGGATACTCTTCAATCTTATCCACTGTTGCATCTTAATTAATTATATCCATACACAAATGTTCTTGAATAATTTTAAAGTCGTTATTCGGTTATTTTGATTTGGTGGGTTCAATGATAGACTGGATAATTATGTCTGTTATTTAAATAAACATTTCGATGTCTCTGCCGGTTCTGGTGTTAATAAAATAAGCTCGATAATTGAAGCTGGAATATGTGGAATAGTTTCACCGATAACGTTCAACGGGGAACGCGGTACGGGATTAGACTATTGAATAAATGTTATCCAGCACGTTTCGCACGTCCACCGTTGGAAAAACAAGTTGAAAAGCCGTCTAAAGCTACAGATCAGACTCGATAGAAAGGCCGGGTGTGTGCGGACGCGACTGCGGACGTGGATTTCCATCCATTCGAGCCAGGCGAGATACGATTCACGGGGTGTCTCGAGATTCTCCGTCCTCCAGACACCTTTTCAAGGTGTATGCCACTCATCTCGCGGCTCCAGTTTACCCTTTAACCCCTTCGCTTGTTCATCGCCGCGTTTACGCATCGATCTCGCCGGTTTAAAGGGGTACTGCACGATCAATTGAAATTTCTCTACTCTGTTCAGCTTTAAACATTTTTTCCAGAAATACTATCGAACCCCCTGCATTGGGATTTTCTACACCTATTTACAGGTATATCGAGCGCGTGTACGATGTTGTTTCAAGTCGAAATATCAAAAATTATACGAGTTTATATATTTTTTGTAGGATCTGTTTTAGGATGCTATTCCGGTTTCGAATGTCATTTTTAAGAATTTTTCTTTTTAAAAAATGTTGAACCTCTTGCACTGGGATTTTGCACACATGTTTTTCAATATTTGAGCTACACCGGTGATTCGTTTCAAGTGAAAATAACAGTATTCCAGGAGTTGTATATTTTTTTTTTGCGAAACGTATCCTGGTTTTGAGAAATACACGATCTAGGAAAATACACGGACCCGAGGATTTTTTAAAGACTATGAATTTTACTGTTCTCGTGGATCTATATCTCCCATATGCTGATTGGTCCACTCCTATATCTCGTCCGTGATAATATAAGCATTCACAGTACGCGTTTCGCTAGGAAAATGGTCGGCCCAGCTCAAAGGGACGGGCGTAATACATTTTTCCAGGTGGCGACTGTGACATTCGCCTCGCCGCAAACAAAATATTCGGAATAACGTTTCACGAAGATTTCAAACGCGTTTCTATACCCTTTACCCGTGTCAGAGACAACAGTCAGCTTTGTCGAGGACAGCTAGGACACACACGGGCCCGAGCGAAAACGAAGTGCGAGTTCCTGTTTCACTGACGCGACACCCTGCTGTCGGCACACGGAACTATTTGGCCGCATTATGCTCGTAACAATCGCGAAGCGCGGGGATCGGGTTACAGTGTTTTCGCACTGTTCCCCACGATTGACAAATGAACCTCCATTATAATCAAATGTTGCATATCTTATTTTTGAACATTTCTTTAAAAAAATAATAAAAACTTACCATCCGGAATCGTTTTAATTCCTTTTCAAACGAGCTAACAATTTATTTATTTATACAGCTATTCCACAAGTGACAAACGAGCCCGAAAGATTCTAAAAAATTAATCAAAAGTGGGATTCACCATCCGGAACCGTTTTAATTCCTTTCCAAGCGAGCCAACAATTTATTTATTTACACAACTACTCCGCTATTCACAAATGAATCTCCATCACCGAATGTTCCATCATAATAAATCATAATAAATAAATTCTTAGATTAAATTAGATTAAAATTAGATTTTTTTTCAATTCCAAACGAGTCCGTAATTAATTTATTTTGTCAAGTTTCTATTCGCAAGATTATGCCGAAAGTATTTTTCAGGGTTCGTGCAATTTATAGTATAATAATTGGTTTTCATTGTCCATCCGATGGTTGCCGTGCAATCCTTTGGGCGGATCACCGGGGAATCGTCCAAAGAGAAGCCTTTATACTTTACTATCGTGCAACCGGCTCGAAATTGGATGTAGCGTAATCACATCAGGGGATTCGGTGCTTATTATTAGCCGGGTTATTGATTTTAGACACCGTTTCGTAGTGCAACCTTCTGCCAAACGCCAGAGGCTGGTGATAAAGGTTATCGCCGATCCTCAATAATGTCGATCACCCTCGACCGAGGTCGCGATTTTTATATTCGCGTTTAATGTCGGTGCGCCCTGCCCTTTATTATAGGGTGCTGTCAGTGATTCTATAACGACGCAGACTAACATTACACGCGCAAGTCTTAAGAAAAATGAATCCGCTAATTTGGAAATTTTTCTAAAAGGGTTCGTGCTGTTTTCAAGATTGTGTACTCCTTCTAACCTCGTTGAGAAACATTAAACAAATTGTCTCGTGAATGTATCTACCAGGGATTTGATGATTAAGCTTCCCTCTTTGCAACGATACCTTTAAAAAATATCGTACGATTTTTTTTACCCGTTTTACGGTACAAAAACGAGGACGAAGTTTTGGTCATCGGTGTACCTCAGGTTACCAAAAAGTCGGCGGTAGGTCCTCCCACTAAAAAATCGATAACTCGGCCAAAGCAAATCGTAGATCAATTTTCAAGGTCTTGTTGCAAAGAGAAGGCTTCAATCTACAAACTCGTTGTAGTTTAATTCACGGAAATTTTTTTTCTACGTTTTCACAGAGGTCCGAAGTACCAGTATTTTTTCGAAAAAATAGATCCTCGGTTTCTCATCTGCTACAGCGTGTACAAAATTACAAGGGTGGTTGAGAATCGTGAATTTCTCGAGTATCGGCCATTGCGAAGTGTACGAGAACGTACTGTCATCGTTCGCCTTACGATCGACGTAAATCGTCGCGATCTAATCGGCCTCGTTAATCCGCCTCGCTTTTACTTTAATTGCGTGAGCGTCGTCCGAACCGGGATAACGAATCTGCATGGCGGCGAAGAAAAATTATTCGCGGATTTTCACGCTAACGAGGCGGGATAAGCTTGTCGGAGGTGAGTCCCTGGATTTCCCGATACCGTGTCGGATTATAGCGAAGCCGAAGAGAGGGCCGGACCCCCTCTTCACCCGTCGCCTCTTCACTAGCTACGCTCTTTTGTGTTGCGTAGAGCGCGCGCACTTCATTACGTATTACATGTCCACTTCTGAATCTCATTATACCCCGGTGGGGCGTGTATCATTTTGTAAGTGATAAGCACGCTCGAACGGGTTCCGATTCATGCCGGACTAGACCCCTTTTGTTCTCTGTATTTTACGAAGCTTTCGAGCGGGTGAATGGAAGTTACGGGCTCGAGCGAGAGAAAAAAAAACTCGGGGAAGAAGTTGAAAGTATGATGGATCGCGGGGTTTCGTTCGCGAGAAGTGGTTCGCAGCTATTATATCGTGAATACTTATTCATTTAGCTTGTAGCGACCGGCGGATTTTATGCATTCACCTCGCGAGCGATAAGTTGAGTAACAATTAGCGCAGTTAAGGGGTAGTAAACTGTTTCTACGAAAACGTTTGATCTTATCTGGTAACGTAGCAGGCTTTACAGCCTCTCTCCACTCCTGGGTCTCTCCACCCCTCCTCCGGAATGTGGGAGGAGCTTGAAGATTTTAGGAGTGGGGAGGTACTCTACTGGTGGTGGGAGTTAGAGAAATGTCAGATTGCCACTTGACTCCTTCTGTTTCATCTAGAAATGATGGAATCTTTGAAAATTCATCGAACCACTCTGTGAATAATTATGTACACGCAAATCGATTATTTAACCCTGCAGAATGCGCAATCGACCTGAGAAGTCTTTTATGTATTTTACAGCGGAAACATAATGTTTTTTATTTGTTTTTGGGTAAAGAATTCCAAAACACATGAATTGAGGAAGTATCAAACATTTATTTATTATCAAACATACAACGTGTTCATTTTCAAAGAGGGGGGACCTCTATATGGGGGGACCCCTTGACAACTTTATTTCATCTATATTGTATATAAAAAGAAAGTCCTGACTCACTGACTGACTGACTCATCAACGCCCAGGCCAAACCCTTGAACGTAGAAAGCTAAAATTTTGCTCAAAAGTTTCTTTTCTGATCTATACAAGGAATAAGAAATGATATTTTGAAATTCAACCCATAAAGAGATGAAAAGGGTTTGCAACGGTTGTATGACGAATATTTTATTTGGTCTTAATACTCTTTGATATAATTAATGAAACTTTTTTTAAAACGGTATTTTAAAAAAATTCAACTCCTAAGGGGGTGTTGCAACGTTTTGTATGAGGAATATATTATTCGTGATCCGATTTACATCATACTTGGTCTTAATGCTCATTGATACAATCTGAATGGGGCGAATGAGGGGCTAAAAGGTATTATGGAGAAACAATATCAATTTTCGAGGGCATTAAACAGTTTCCTGTGCGAGCGAAGCCGCGGAGGAAAGCTAGTTTATGATAATTAGACAGCGGATCTTTATGCAAAATAAACATTGTTTGCTTGATTTACAACAAATTGTGAGTGAAATAAAAATTTATTATCTTTCTTAATATGTTTAATAGATTTCAAATAACGTAACAGATGTTTTTACCGTTTTAAATTACTGTCTAATGATAATTCTACGAAACTGTTCGATCCCTATGGATTTTGCGCGTGGTAAAAACTTGATTGAATCTCTTCGTCATAATTGTTCACATTGTAAAAATTGCCAATCCGACGGACAATAAGAATGCTCAATGAATAAATCCAGAAGCGAATGAAGCATTTGCTGCAAAAGTAGAAATCAGTTGGATTTCACAAAGTTCCGTGGCAGAATGCCTAATGCGGTCACGAGCGCTGAGCGTTTGGAACAATCACTGTAACTCCTTTTTAACAGAGAGTTGATTTTCCCTTATCGGTTTTTCCGAGGCCGGTGGTTTCGCGATCGTAAAAGCGGGAGCATGAATCAAAGGTGCGTCAGCACGGTGTGCAGCGGTTGCACTCGAGCTTCGCGTGCAATTCCGCCGTCTGCATATGTTTGTATTAACTCTCCGTGCTCGTAACTACGATTATACCCCGAAACTCGACAACGGCGGCCGCCACGGGCCGGGCCGAGAGCTTTCTCCCCCGCCACCGATGCACGCCCGAAGTTTATACGAAATTTGTTTGTATATTCGCAATTGAACAAATAGCAGGCCGACGACTGCAGAACGTTTCCCCGAATGGATTTCAATGAACAGTCGGCAACGATGACTTGCGCCCATCGTTCCGGTGGCGATTAAATGTCACCCCCTTTTCACCCATCCCTCTCGTCCATTATTGCTTTGCTTTTCCACCGGCGAAATTACTTTCCACTATCAATTGTAAAATTCCGATGTCAAGCCACGCGGGCCCCGCCAGAAACTCGGAATGAAACGTTTGTCGAAACCGACCGAGAAATGTTTATTAACAGTGATCGGCCGAGAAACCTGACTTGTTCGCTTCACTTGTGAATACTATCGCACCGGACGTTTTCATTAATCTTCTTATATTTTGTGAACAGTCTGGAATAAGATGTATATATTGATTTTCTAAAGAAACCTAATTTTATATGTGAAATAAATTGTTGAATTTACAGCGCACACCGTTTGCCACACTGTGTAAAGAAAAATCTTAAGGAAAAAATTTGCTTCCGTTTAAAAATTATATAAATATAAATATAAAAATTTTCCATGAAAATCCGCAGTTAACATGAACGTCGAGGACTTCGTAAGGAACTTCTACAATTTATTGTTTTCGAAAATGGAAAATTTCTGCCCACTTTTATCACGTAATTAATGTATCAGTTAATATCAGGGAGTGCTCCGGCAAGGATCGAGTTACAAGGGACAATGAGTTTGTCAAGTCGCGTCGCACACAGCAGGACAAACGTTAATAATCGTCGGCACACGCGCGGCTCATTCGAATTTAATATACCCGCGAAACTATTTCATTAAACTTTCGTATTACTCCCGACGATTTTCCTCCCCGCGAAAATTGAAAATCTCTCTCTCTCTCTCTATCTATCTATCTATCTCTATCTCTATCTCTATCTCCCGCTTTTACCCGAAGAGTGCGATACTTTGATTGCCCCCACGAATTTATATTTAATCGATTAACTTTTTCCGCTTCCTCGCTCCGGCGGTACTCGAGAGCTGCCTTCGCCACTTCGGCCTTTGATAAAATTTTCAGGAAACCTTATGAGTGGCTTCGCGGAAAGTCACGTACCAAATTTAAACGAAATTGGCTGAGTCGTTCGGCCGTCAGGGGTAATCCGAGTGTAGAGCCGTTCGAAATTATAGAAATACATTTCTGTTACGGCGCTCTTCGACAGCAAGCATCGAATTATTTTTCTAGGACGTATGGTTGAGGCTACTTTGTTACCCCTTGAACAAATCCCATCAACAAATATCAACAGTTTAACAATCAAATGTTAGTAATATTTTATCGGTTTGCAGGCGCCATCTGTCAGCTTCAATTTGCGCCCTCAAACGTCTGAAAATTCCTATCGGAACACATTCAAAAATCGTCTCGAGAAACGTCCTCCAGTTCGGATTATCGAGGTCCCACTAAATCATGTATTACAGCACCGAAACCGATGCGAATGGTGTCGTGCTTGGGCTCTTTTTAATCGGAAAAATGTCAGGCATACATCGATTGAAGCTTCCCGAAAGAATAATCAAGTTGACAAAAGTTGTGTTAAAAATTGTATATCGTTGCACTGGTCGCTCGAGGTTCCGGGCCGCTGAAAGTGAACCTACTCTGTCCTGGGGGAAGATTTTCATCAGACATCGTGCAGACGTATTCCGCAGACGTCTGCTTATAAAAAATAAACTCGAACGACAAAATTGCAACAGTCAGGAGCAGGTGGCTAGTAATATTAGTCTGATCGAAAATGCATCCGCTGCGTCAATAAGACACTGTCTCCTCGAATTTGCTGGCGTCTTGTACCGCGCGGATTCAAAGAGTTCCTCGCTGTTTAAGCTGCGAAATAGATAAATCAACACGCGGCGACGGGCGGTGGCAAAGACGCTTTGGCGTCTTGTGTGCCTTGATTAACTGGCTGCAAAGTCAGCCTGCGAAGATTTCTGTGATACAAGTCGATCGACGCCGTCGACTCGAGATCCAACGATCTCGTGCTCTGCGCGAGGAACAGAGGTAGAGCATAGTATCCCAGGGTATCTGCTTAGGGTAGCACGTTATTAAGACGCCTAACCAAATCGCGAGAACGAACATATGCGATCGTGTGCTTTCTTCAGGATCCGAGAATTCGCTGGAAGCGGAATTCCAAGGTCTACAAGCGGGATGTTATCACGATCTACCATCAGCGATCCTGAACGTCTCGAGGAATGTTTGGATTAGTTAGGGACTACGGGAAATCCCGGCTGCACCATCTTTCGAACTACCGCCCTCCAGAACCTACCCTAAATGCTAGAAACCAGGCTGACATCCGTTGTACACTGCTCGCTGGAGATTGATACGTCCGACGCACTGCCATGTCCCGTCAAATTAACGTTTCCGCTCGAGCCTCGCGTTTGCCAGCCAAAGATTGCTCCGCGTAAAATATGTTACCGGTGGAATGTTCATGTTTCACTCCTACCGACATCCGCACATAGCGAAACCCTTCCTCTATTCACCCTGAAGAGGCCCTCCAAGGATCCTCCTTGCAACAGAACAAAATTCTATGGAGATGTCGATATTCGTCGAGTGTCTTTCGACAGTTTCGGCTCTCTTTTCCGCGTGCTTTACCGGAGGAAACCTTTCGGCACTTTCATTGGCGGTCTGTTCTCCTTCCTGAAGTCGTGGATGTCTTCGTGAACGGCTGTACATATTTGTATCATCGCAAGGTAATAGTACCGTAACCTTCAGCGGAAAGATGCAGAATTTTCAATGTTGCAAAAGGACTGCCTTCTGCTAACAGGTCGTGAGAAATTCCGTCCATTCCCATCCGGAAGGACGACTTTCTTTTTCTCGCGAGAACGTAGTAAAGTATACCCTTTCCCCTTCTTTTCCGCGTGATAAGTTTCTATTATCGTGATGTCCTTGCATCACCCGTGTAGCCGAGAGGATCCACTGAAAACAGGATCCACAAGGGATTGCCGGAGAAAGGCAAGACATAAAAATCTGAAGCATCGCGGGGCCAGGGCAAGGTCCACCTACACGCCATCGGACGCGATCATTATTTTCCGGAGTCAGGGGAATCCCCGCGTGTCGGCCACGGGAGGAAGTACGTGTTTCCATCGAGCGACAGAGAAATATCGCGGTTTTATGTGTCGAAAAATATGGTTATTTTATGTGACGGAGTCCGTAGAGCCACGGGCAAGTGTTTCTTGATGCATCGTTGGGTGAAACGTGTATCGGCGAACGATTGTACAGGTGGGACGACCATTCTTCTAATTGTTCTTAAAATATATTCGAAAATATGCGTTCAAACGTTCCGGATTTTTTATTTCGAATTTCGTTCTCAACCATATCAGAAAGCGCCATCTTTCAACTTCAATTTGCGCCCTCGAACATCGAAAAATTCCTACCGGAACACATTCTAAAATCGTTTCGGAGAAGGTCCTCTAGTTCGGATAGTCGAGGTACGCAGTTAACCGTGGATTAAACGGGTAAGCACAGTCCGAATTGGGTCGTGTTGGTTATCATTCTATCGGGAAGAGAGTCAGGAATAATCTAGCAAAAGTGTCATAAGTAAATAATTCAATTCGAAACAGCTACCGCCGAATTAGCCTCGTCAATGCAACGCGATGTTGAAGACTCGGATGGGACTGCCAGGAAATCGTAAAATGGTTCTGTACTAATTCCTCAAGGATTTTCTGAACGGTATGTACACGGACTTTCCGACGGGAGGTGTACCTACAGTTCACGGCAGAAAAGGTGAGATATGCGTTGACACACTTCAGCGTAACCATTTCTGCGGCGAGAATACCGCGGGCGGAAGCCCCCTCGGAGGAACTCGCAGGCAAGATGTAGGGAGTCCAAGTTTGCCAACGTTACTTGCTACTTCCGGTAAGGAAGAACGCGCCTAGATTATGGAGCGACGCAGGGAAGGAGAGGAAGGGGAGAGAGAGAGAGAGAGAGAGAGAGAGAGAGTCCCGGCAAACCGGCGCGTCGTTGGGGCACGGGTACATTGAGAAACGTATTTGTAAACATACATCCTACCCATGAGGCTCGAGCAACCCGTGTCGCAGTAAATCCCGGTACATTAATATTAATGCGTCTTCGGCATGTACCGCACCCGCACCCGCACGCCCTATCCTGCGACGAGCAGCCTCGCAGAAAGCACGAGAGTTCAACAGAGTTTACACCGTGGTACCAAGTGCGCGCAGACACATACACACACGTGGACCGACTTCCAACAGGCTCTTCACAATATCTGCGTTCTCGCATCCCAGTCGGAGAGTGCTCTTTCTACGCGAAACCCCACATCTCTCCTAACCCATGGAAAATTGGGTCATTATTTGCCAATAACTTCGTCAACTTCCTGCATTCGGTTTTTACCGGGCATCCCCGCCGGGTATTGGAAAATATTCTACACACGGAGAAAGTGCCTGTCCAGAACCAGCCCGCAGTTTATGCTAAGATGGCGTGCGCATAATCAGGCGAATTCTTTAAAGCCGTTCCATAGTCACCGTCGACGTGTCATCGCGCTGTTGTTGCTCGGAGAGTTGTTCGCTTTAGGCTGGCAGATTTAATGGGAACATATTTTTGGGAAGAGTCTTAGACGTGTAATATTAACCCTTTGCACTCCCCTGTCGAGCGTGATTCGTCATCAGAGAAAGAAAAATGTAAGACGGGGTTTTATATGTATTTGGTTCTTCCTTTATTTATCGAATTTCTTATTTTGTTGTTGAGAACAAATATAAGGTCCAGAAATATAAATTACAACAAAGTTTCAGCGCTATATTTGGTGTAATTAGTAAACAAAATTGTGTTTGAAATAATGTAGCAGAGTCGAGAAACTGACAATTGAAGTTTTCACACGAGACACTTAAAATAGTAGGGAGTTGTTGGACAACGAAATTGAAAAATAATTTGGAGTGCAAAGGGTTAAGCTGTGTCCACAGTGGAGCGGCGTCGAGTTTTATATCTTTTTTTAAAATTGAAGCTTAATATGTACTTAGACGAGGGACTGTTTGAATACGTAGGAAACGATTGAAGCAATTGTTTCAGTAGAAAAATGATTTCCATGGGAACTGGTACATTCGACGAGTGACCTGAATTTTTCGCGATTCATTAAATACAGGGACATTCTGTAATGAGAAAATTGTTGTGTAATAACTTGAAGCGATGCTCGACAGTTTTCATACGCTGGCAAAAGGGCTAAAGTTTGTCACTCACGATTAATATTCCGCGGAATTTCCACGTTTAATGCACTCTACAATGCGTTCACTTCTATCCATCTCGCCCGGGACTGTGTTTGAAGGACAAAGAACGCGGCTCTGCTGGCTTGCATTTTTATCCGATTGCGCTCTGTCTAACCGTTCACTACTTTAATATTAAAGCGAGCATCACATGATTTAATTGTGCCAATGTAACATTGTCGAATGAAATCCACTAAAAAGATTAATAGATTCCGGACGTTTATGCAAACTAAAAAGTTTCTGGATCAATTGCAAGACGCAGGAGCTAAATATATGAATTTATATGTTTCATTAATAATTTCAACGTGGTGAAAAGAATATATCAATACTCTTAAAGTCTTTTAATATTTTCACTGTTGTAAATGCATAAAATCCGAAGTCTATTTATTAATACAGCTTAATATTTACGTTCTCGCCTGGTTCGCCCAGCGATCTATCCGGAAATTCTCTTATCTGACCATCCCGGTGTTAATTCTTCTAATCATCTGCACTCACAACGCAAATGAAAGTCCCAACGACACGTTAAAAATTCACGATCCCATTCGCTATTAGGCGAACAATTTCCATTTTTACGGTACGGGGGTGGTACCTTTTCAAGGGAAGGTGGAGGGGCTGGTATAGTGTTCGTTTGACGATCGCAGGGTCCGGTATAACGGCGATTGCACGTAAAAGCAGTAGTTCAATTAAAAAAAATTAAACGTCATGCAGCGATGATGAAACTGTTCTTCGAGCTAGCTCTTTTGAGCGGCGCGCATGGTTGAAAGCGCTATAACAGCAACACGGTCCGACGTAGCTTTTGATTAAAACACTGCCGTCAATCCTCTGTTGCAACACAAAGTTTTAATCGTAATTTCTCCATAGAATTAAAAAATGGTGAGTAGAGTGAGGTGAACGATGCTCGATCATTCGAACGCAGATGGTCATCGTTATCGGGCTCTCTGTTTTCACGGGGAACGCGTCAGAAATTTCGATCGTATCGGCATCGATCATTGTGCGCTCTTCGACGTCATCCGACCGGATTTCGATGTATTAACGTAAATTAACCATACGCGCGGACGAAGCTTTACCAATAATGTACAGAGCGAATCGCGATAGGAAAGACTGCAAAAGGATTGGCATGATGTTCAATCGAGCGTGTAGTATTGCATGATCGATGGTTTCGTTCCGTACCAAACTGTGAATTAGCCAGTTTTGTTCGGGAACGACTGCGATAACGCCGCCATTATTAGAAACCGTTCGCACGGAATTTTCCGGACAACAGTGACCCGCCTCGTGCTCCGTTGGGATCGAACATTCAAAGTCAAGATCAAAAAGACAAGAAGAATATTTCACCTCGACGGGGAAGTTAAAGGTCAAACTTTCGGGTTCAAAAAATATATTTGATAAATTTCCACATGAAAACACTTTTACAATTTCAATAATTGTCAAATGAAAAGTCGAAAATAATCATCTTAACGAAGAGTTGAAGGCGACGTAAAATAAATTTTTAATTACAATAACTTCCCTATAAAATCGGGAAGTTAGGTAGGTGCGTCGTAGGTGTAGGTGAAACCGAAACGACTCGTGAAAATCGAGTACGACGAATAGTCCAGTCAACGAAAACTTGTAGAAGGAAATGGAAGGGGAACACAATTTTTGACTTTGGAACTTTGTTCGGACTAGTTAGGAGGTAAACATACTAAAAGTCCCCATTTCTAGGATGTGAGCAGGGTGCAGGGGGGCACGTAGAAGTTCCCTTTTTTCGGTTTTCGCTTATATCTCGGAAACTATGCATCCCAGCGATAAGACCATTCTATACAAAATTAAAGCTGCCAAAATGTGCCACAAGATTGATCGCATTCAGTTTTTAGCTATCTCGCATTTCCGAGACATCTGCGCTCAAAATTCCCTAATTTTGAAAAAATAATTTGAAAAGGATTGGTAACGGTAACCGTCTACAATGAGAATGGTGCGCATACTCCACCATCCCCCACTAAGTCCGTAGACCAGTCACGTATTACTCTGGTCATCGGAGAAGGGGTAAACTGTATTCTTCTCGACTTCCTAGATCTGACGAGTCTGATTTAAATTTTTTTTTCAAAATTAGTGAAATTTGAGCGCAGGTATCTCAAAAACTATGAGTGATAACGAAAACCTGATGCTACCAATCTTGTGGCGCATTTTGTCAGCTTTAATTTTGTATGGAATAATCTTATCGCTAGGGCGCATAGTTTCCGAGATATAAACGAAAAACCGAAAAAAGGACCTTCTACGCGCCCTCAGCACGCCGCTCATCTCCTAGGAGTGGGGACTTTTAGTATCTTTACTTCTTAACTATTCCGAACAAAGTCCCAAAGTCAAAAATCGTGTTCCTTCCATTTGCATCTACAGTTCCCTTTTAAGCATTCATTGAGTGGACTAGAAATCGACGTGAACGCTGTGCAGCGGTGCGGGGACGGTTGCATGCTGCTTAGGGGCGACCTGATGTCTCACGAAATGATGAATATGAAGGACAAGGTCTTCGCAGAGAGTCGTCGCGACGTCTGGGTTATGTAGTCGCTTAAGTAACAACAAATTGGATCGTTCGCAGGGTCAAACAGGCGTATCTGGACTACTAATTACCAGGGGGATTCGGGCAAACTTGGCGCGAGACTACTATAGTGTAGAACCAGAAGCGGGTCCAACAATAGGGAACTTCCGTAACCCCTGCGCGTTTACATTCGCGATCAGGATCTTTCCTTAATCCTCATTGCCCCGGGAGGTTTCGAGAATCGGGTCTAAGTCCACTCCACCATGCCACGGGAAATTCCCCCGAATGAACTCGACGATCGAGTTTACAATTATATCGATTCGAGGTAACGCCGCAAACATGACGCCGCGACGGTCCACTCGAATCTCTCTCTATCTCTTTCTTATCTTAATTCGCAATTATTCGAGAAGTTTTACGAGCCCGACACGAAGAGCTGTTTCGAGAGAGCTCTATATGAGGCTCCCTCTTGTACGCTGGATTATTAATGACGGAAGTCGCGACTATGAATGCACGTGTTAAGGGCGCGCTAAGACGGAAGAAGGTCGGAGACTCCGGAGCAGGAATTAATTAATGGCAATCAACGAGAGTACTTACCTCCGCATTCGCGACCGCCAGACACTCGCCCGATCTTCTTCGATCATTCGCGATCTACCTTTGATCCTCTCACACGTCCTACTACACCTTCCACCTTATTATCTGCTCAGAGACGATACTCGCGAATCACATCGTTTTAACCATTTTTGGAAATCCATTTTCCGGAGAACCATCGAATCCCCTGCATTGCGACTTCGCACACAAATTAATGGCTATTTGAGGTGCATTCGTGAGTTTTCTCAAGTGAAAGTATCAACAATCGCTCGAGTTATAAATTTTATTCATGGGATGTGTCTCAAGGGTATGATCCGACTTCGAGTGGAAAATTTGCCAATTTTTCGGAATTTTTTCCAGGGAAAATATGGAAGCTTTTGCATCGAGATGTTTTACAAATATGTACTGGTATGTAAGGTACGTGTGTGATTTTTTCGAACTAGAAATAATGAAAATTGGCTGGGTGATAAATTTGTTTATAGAACATGTTTTAAGGGGGTGCCGTTTTCCACAGGAAATCACAACAGAACGATCAGAGCTAATGCGTTCAGCTCATGTTCGGATTCACGAGGAAGCGCATACATACCTTCAGGACACGTTCCGCCAACTTTTCAACGTGGAATGGAATTATAGAGAGTGGGAGTAGTGCTCGCAATGAGGGTGGCGAGAGGAGCCATCGGAATGGGTGCCATTAATTTTGCAACACCTGATAGCCGATACGTTGAAACCGATTTTTATTCGGCCTGGACGTACGAGGTATAAGTTAATAAATCAAAGAAGGAACGTAGCAGGCTGGAACAATCTCGTTACAAGTTTTTTCTCCACTCTTTTTTTCTCTCCCTCTCTCTTTCTCTCTACCCTATGCTCGAAACTTTACGCTCTTGGTTAACGGCTCCCTCTCTCTTTTCATCCACGTAGCAAAACGGGGAATTCACGGTAGAAAAGCAAAGCAAAGGCGGCACACGGCTTTAGAAGGGCCACTCGTAGAACGAGAAAAGTCTGTAGACGTGATGTCACTCTCTGTCTACGACGTAGTTAGGGATTTCGTGGTGGTTGGTCAAGGAGAGGGCGGATGAGGTTCGAATGACGTCACGTGCTCGCTACCTCGAAATGGCACTGCCTCCGGATTTTAGACCTTCTACACTCTAAACCATTTGTCTCGCTGTTCTACAATGCCGTTGTTTTAGTCTCGCTGTTCAGTATATTTTTTTAAACATTTGTAGCAGTTGTCATTATTGTCGAACAGTTCTAAACCAATTTACAGTGAAAGAGTTATCGTCGACTGTTCCATCTAGTCATCTGATCCAATTTCTTTGCCACTGCAAAATAATCTTCCTCGAGATTGCGTTAATAAAAACAAATTGTTTCGCCATATTTACCACCAGTTAATTTTTCGAATAGCTTCAAAGTCATGAGTTTATACATACAGTGTTTGTATAGAATTCTTGTGCAATGTTTATTCCTCGAAATCTTATATTCCGGATTGTTCCAATTGCTTGAGCGCTTAATTCAGAACGAGCATACTTTGAATCTGTAAAAATGACTATACTCGATAAATCGTTCTCCGCTCGCCCTTCCACCCTCGTCCAACAATTCGTTCCAATCAATTCGTCCGCCTCTCGATGTTACAACGACATTTATCAAACATCGAGCTCGTATTATTTCCAATATTTAAACCCAAAATGTAACTGCAAATAAATTTCGCTGTGTGTGGTAGAATTGATCGAGGAAAGAATCGAATATCATCGCAACTCACGAAGCCAATTTCTGCGTCAGGCGCGCGTTCGATGGAGGGTGCTGCTCGCCCCAACAAGAAAATAAATATGCACCCTATTTATGTTCACGTATTATTTATATTCGTTACTGATGCTATTTTCAATTCCGCCTTCACAAAGTTCTACGTGATTCCATTCATAAAAAATAGTTAAGGACGTTAAGACACTTTAAGAGTGTTAAGACACCCGATCAATACATCGAACGACACACACGTAATTTGACACGCGGCTACATCCCTTGATCACTAATTCCAACGTACGACAGTGTACCCGCGCCTATTGCGTTTTGTTAATCGTTGCAATGATTAACTGGGTCCCATGGAAACAGTGTTGGAAACAGTAATTGATTACATGAGTAATTAATTACATCTGCAATTACGTGAGCAACAGTGGATTACAATTTCAATACGAAAGCAGTTAAATGGCTCAAAACATAAAAATTAGTGGTTTGAGAGAACAATTACTGTAATTGTAA